>OY757013.1:125330966-125848448 GCA_963580285.1 Lucinisca nassula | reverse complement strand
GCACCTCTTCTTTAGACACAGGTGTTTAACCCTACTGTTACATAATGTGTACGTTATTCTAACACAGCGCGCCTATATAGGCAATGGAAAATAACTGTGTTTTATTCTACAACAAATCACGACAAGGAAGAGCGTGACGAGTGACGTCATTAAAACTGCAAATTTATGACGTCACTAGTCGATTTCCTTGACATTGGACGGTGTAACGTCATTTTCTCGCATGGAAAACGTTAGAAAATGATATAAATGCATGTGTTTCAGTCGATAATTTTAGCGGGATGTCTTTTAACAATGGCGAAAAGTTGTGAGAATTTGAAGGAAACAACAGCATTATTGCCGAGTTTCAGCGTGTTAGAATCGAAATAGATCAGCTCTAGCCAGTGATTTGTTAGGTAATAAATCACAGTTTGTCGGTCAGTTGTAAGTAGACAAATCACGCGCGCTACGCGCTCGTGATTTGTCTACTTTACAACTGACCTCCAAACTGTGATTTATTACTCAACAAATCACAGTTAGAGCTGATCTATTTCTTAAACAAGTCAAGGCAACAAAATCACACATTTTTCTGTTACAACATAGATTATTTAGGCCCCCGCCCATCGGAGCTATAGGAGAAATAGATTGGGCTGCATGGCGCTTCTATGCAGAGCTGAAAAGGACCGCACATGAGTACTGGCAAACCGCCTAGGACTAAGCATGCCCAGACAAAGTGACGCAAGTCGGACAGTCCATGCATGTAAACACTTGGTTTCATTCTTCGGCAGTGCTTGAGATATCATATCATCTCAATATCGGATAAAAGCCCCACAAAACTGATAGCAGTGTCTCCAAAATGACCTAAATTGTGTTGATGGGGACGTTAAACCTCAATTCAAACAAGCAAATACAAACAACATGGATTACAGATACTCAAGACATTAGAGAGAGTGCGTGTTTGAGTTTTACGTCTCACCAACAGATAAGGTCATACGGTGACGGGACCTAGGTTTAAAAACTCATCCGAAAGTCTGAAGAAGCCCGGGAACGATCCTGCGACCCCTTGTGTACAAGGTGAGTAGCATAACCACTGCACCACGGAAAATTATAATCCTAAGACATTAGAAACGCCTCAAAGAGGTGAAATTAACGAGCGCCAAATATATATAGTGGATTTCAGGAAACATCAAACCAACGTGTCATGTTTGTTTGTACGGCACAGACAACACTGTTTAGGTCATATCGAGCCAGTCAGTTCACCTAACATGGGCTGGCTTATACATAAGCAGTTAAGCATTCTTTCGCCAGAAACTGATAACTACCGCCAGCGAGTGGCCATGGTCAATCTCCAAGATAGTCAGCATGAACTTGCATAGGTATGTTAATAATAAAACTGCTCTTCTCTTGACACAAAGTGTAAATGTGATGAAATATTATCATATGTTAATTAAACAAAATACAAGGAAATACGAGTATCGGTATTCTCATTCTGATTTTCTCAAAGTTCTGACGTTTCACCGACGTTGATTTGACGTTTCTTATCGACGTGTGCCTGCTGGGAAATAACGGCAATAAAAATCGATTACTTATCTGAACCGCGTCCATGCGAAGGTGAGACCGACCAAACATTTTCCCGGCAGGCACACGTCGCTAGGGCAACGTCAAATCAACGTCGGTACAACGTAATGACGCTGCACCGACGTTGTTGTGACGTTAAACCCCTGTCACACCAGGGCTGCGTTCTCACGGCGTCCAAGAAAAATGCAGAACGCCGAGGTGCGCGCAGGACGATCGCAAACATCGCCGTAGCAACGCAGTGGCGTCGCCAGTAGACGCGTTGGGATCGCATAGAACGCCAAGCGACGGCGCGCATTTTGAGCATGCTCAAAACAAACGCCGTCGCTCGGCGTTCTGATCAGAGCGCAGTGAGGTCGCCGTAAGGTTGCCATAGCAGCGCAGTAAGGTCTCCTACAACGCTACAGGAGCTCGGCAGGGGCGCACAAAGGTCTCCTCCAACGCCATATAAGCTCCGCTTGTATAATTGTTTAACTGATTGATTGATTTGATATTTAACGTCCCAGTCAACACTGTATAGGTCATTTGGAGACGTTGCTTCCAATTTTGTGGGACTTTTACCCGGCTTTGAGATGAAATGACATCTCAAGCCCTGTCGCCCAATGAAATCGATAGAGTTTACACGTATAAGCATGTTTACACCAATAGAGTTTACACGTATCTCGCACCGCTTTGCCTGGGCAGGCTTAGATCCTCTAAGCGGTTTACCAGTACTCGTGTGCGGTCGGTTTCAGCTCTGATAGGAAGCATCATGCGGCCCATCTATTTCTTCCAGTCCCGATGGGAGGGGGCCGCCCGCTTGTATAAACAGTGGCTAGAGTAGAGTTTGAATCTTAGGTGACTCATTCCGGGTAAGGTAATGGCGGTGGACTTGCTCCTGCTTGCGGTGATTGCGGTGGACTTGCTTCCGACGGCACAGGAGTACTGGTAAACCGCTTAGGGGATCTAAGCTTGCCCAGGCAAAGGGGCGCGAGTCGGACCATCCGTGCTTAGTAACCCTATTAGTTTCATTGGGTGACAGAGATTGAGATGTCATTTCATCTCAATGTCGGGTAAAAGTCCCACAAAATTAGAAGCAACGTCTCCAAAATGGCCTATAATGTGTTGATGGGACGTTAAACCTCCAATCAAACAAAACTGTTCGACTGATGAAGATGTCTGTTTACACTTTGAGAACGTTTTCAACATGTGAGCGCCGTAAAAGCGCAGTGCACGCATTGAGAGCGCCGTAAAAGCGCAGTGCACGCATTGTGAGCGCCGTAAAAGCGCAGAGGAAGCGCCGTGAGAGCGCATACAATCGCCATCAAGAACGCCGCAGGATCGCGATAGATCGCCATGTAAGCTCCGTAGCAACGTCTTGGTCGCTGTAGGGACGCCATGACAGGTCCATGTTCACAAAAATATCCCATATTTCTTGCGATCTCGCGGCGTTCTGAAAAATTAAACAACGCCGTCCCATCGCAGTGAAAACGCGGCATAGTGTGACAGGGGCTTTACATAAAGGACATGACGTTGTACCTACGTTGACGTGACGTCACAATTACGTCATGTACCTGCTGAGTTTCTGACTTATTGTGTAAACAGGCATAATATTGAAAGTTGAAGCCTTAAATCATGTTCACGACCTAAACTACCAAGGTCAAGGTCACGAAACCTAGTCTTACAAATATATTCATCCACATATATGTATATTTATGCAAGCTATTTTTATCCAAACTGTCTTTACAAGGTCATCAAAAAATTATCAATTCGAATGCATGTCCCTATGCTATATTTGATTGTATTGGAGTTTTACGGCCCAGTCAACACTACTTGGGTCATTTTGAGCCGGTCAAGTTACCTATATACACTTTTTCTTGGCAGGTTTATACGTAAGCGGCTTACCAGTACAGTACACATTCGTTCGCCAGAAACTGGCAACTGCACTTCTTGAATCAGCGGAAGGGAGATAATGACCGTACAAAAGATTTCATTATCAAGCTCCACGAAAGAATGTTTCCGACCCCGGCAGGTACAGAACCCGTGTCCTCCTGATCACCAGACAGACGCACATCCGACTGAGCTATCGAGGCCGGCCCGTATGATAAACAGTGAAATTCCGCTATTAAGACCACCTAAAATTAAGACTAATTCTGCTTTAAAAAGTTTATTTAGAAGGGTAAAGTTATTCTTTCTTCACGTTTTCTGCATATGACGTCCTCTGGTCAGGGACCACCTTTGGGACAGTTCAAAAGTGGTCTTAAAGGCCACTTTTGAACAGTTCCACCAGGGACCACCTTTGGGACTGTTCAAAAGTGGTCTTAAAGACCACTTTTGAACAGTTCCAAAGGTGGTCTTAATATTGGAATTTTACTGTTTATTATAGACGAGTAAAGTTGATGAATTCGTCAATTCTTTCAATAGAACATCATGCTAACAAGTCAATGTAATGAACTTTTACGAGATGGAATAGGAAACCTCTCTGGTGCTTATGCACATCTAAATTATTTTAGTAGATATATGGTAGGGCGGTGCGAGTGAAATATTTTAGGTGAAATATGGTACGCAAACTGTGCTGCTCCATGAACAAGTCATGCACATATCATACGATGTATGCATGAGTGATTTATAGAGAGCTGTTTTTACAATACAGGGGGCCGCTATAAGGCCGAGTCCTATAGAATTTGCCTAAAAATCGCCAACCGCCAAATTGTGCCATATATGATTTTTATTCCCGTCACGTGTTGTGTGGATGTTCGTTTTGACAGGAGTCATGTCATTGATTTATAGGGTCGTTTCATCAATTTTTCCTATGGGAAATATACTATTTGAACGCAAATCCATTATCTACTCAATTTTTGCTATCTAGCTTTATTTGTGGCCGGTATCTCCACCTCGCCACGAATTGAGCAAGGTAATATGATAGGCATGATTTTCTGGTAGTATTCATAGATATATAAACCCTGAGAAAAACGAACACTTTAGCAGCAGGTCAAGTTGTAACGTATACCTACAACATCGTGTCGGGAGATAGAAAGTATATTGAAAGGTATGTTAAATCTATGTTTAGTATTATTTTTGTATGAACGTGCTTGTAGGTTTTGGAGGGGTTTACTTCTAGTATACCCCAACTTTCTGAAGCCTATTCTGAATTCACTGTTGTGGCCTGTAGTGATTAGGCTACTAGCTTTGCCAGCTAGACGTCGCAGGATTGATCCCAGGCTTCTCCAGTAGTAGAATGAGTCTTTCTAAGTGAGGTCCTGTCTCATGCTGACCCTAGATGTTGGTGAGACGTAAAGTTTGGACACCCGCTCATTCTAGATTCATTTAGGCTTTTAGACCCCTTTTGTAGAATGTAATTAATAAACGCCGGGTCACTTGTTTGATCCATGACTTTTGACTAGCTGTGGTTAGAAAACCGTGGTTCCGTCCCAATATGATATTAGGTGTAGAGGGGACGTAAACTTAAGACGGGTTTAACCATATCTTCATCATCAGGGCAAACTCTTACAAGAGCCTGTTGGGTTATCCGTGATGATGAACCGTAATGAATTTTATTTTACAAGCATGTTCACGTTGATTAGAAATAATTTTGTTCAAGAAGAATTACGAGTTCATTTTGTAATGATGCCGTTTTTGTCTGATAACTCAGTTTGTGCATGTGTGTACATATAAAGAACGTGATGATGATAAGTGGGAGTATTTGGTCGCCACACGTCATAACGGCCTGAGCGGCGGGGATGACGTCAGCTGCGTCATCGGCGTCGCGAGGACGGTTGTGACGGGGTGCCTACCAAATACAGAGAGAATTTACGGCAAACAGTGTTGGCCCTTATGAGACACTAACAAATGTTGTGGATTACAGATGAAAATCTTCTGTTGTAGTTTCTATCTGTTATTAATGTATTGAATTTGTGAATAGCTATATTTGTGAGCCGTGTCGCGGAGAAGGATATGAAATAGAGATTGTTATGTTTCCTGTAATTGGCAGCTGACCAGGTAGCGCAAAGGCGTGTTCTGTTCAATTGCCTCTTACTTGTGATAATGTAGTGAGCACAAATTTGATGAGTATTATGCTCAGTAGTAGTGAGCATTAATTGATTTCTGTAGTGCTCAGTAAGGAAACATGAACTTTGAGTATTATTGTGTCAAGCGCTGGGTGCTGATAATTTGATGCACAGTCAAGTTTAGTTCTGCTGTACGGTTATTTGTCGCATGCACTAATCAGCCTGTATGTCTGGTCGGCGCATGCGCAATGACGGTATATGCATGAACATATTCTTACTTCTCCGGGAGGGGGATCATGATATAGCATGTATGTTTTGTGACTCGTATCTTAGTCCAGTTATCGTAATTTGCAGGCACGACAATGTGTGACCTGCTGCTCCCTGCTTCATAGCAGCAGGTACTGGTACGACGCTAGGCGTTAGGGTCCAGCAAGGGCGGACAGACCGCCGTAATCAGCGTAGACCAGAATCAGAATCATTGTTCATTGTCAACAAATGTGAGACCATAAAAGAGGTCAACTAACCTGCAGGATATTCGGACGATCGCTAAACCTGTGATCGGCAACCTGTGATCGGCAACGTGTGATCGGCAACTATGTCGATAGACTAGTGTGCAGTTTGCACTAGTTCGCGAGAGGAAGTTTCACGCGAGAGGGGGATTCACCCTAAGTTATAAACTGGCCAGTCGCGTCTTGTGTTGTTTCTTTTTTTGTTTTTGTTGTTGTTTTTGTTGTTTGCTTCTGTAGGTATTCACGTCACCCGTTCCGAGCACAGAACATTGTTTTGCCTTCGGAGCGGACGTCGTGAGTTGGCTACAAAAGCAACAAATTGTGATGTTTTGTGTCAGCAAGTGTTGTATGTAGATACTGTAAATAATTCATGTCATTCATCTAACATATTTCTTGTGCCTTACCCCACAGCTGCCCGTACACCTGTCAGAGATCACGCTCGGTTGTCTTGTCAGCATGGGGGTTTGCGGGACGCCGTAAACCCACATGTAACATTTGGTGTCAGTGAAGTGAGGATTTGATCTCTGGCTGGTGTTCCCGGCTGTGGAACAGCACATTGATACTCTGAATCATCAACTTTTTTTAAAAAAAAAATGCATTGACAGCCACATTTAGAAATTAACTTTAATCTTCCTTCCTGCGTTGATGAAGTGCGAAACCCATGTATTCAACTGAATGGATACTGACAAGTCGATAATTTCTGAGCAGGAAGGCAAGGCAAACCCCACTTTTATCTTGGTAACGAAAAATTTAAGTAGACCCCACTTAATTGTGTTACCTGACATTCTAAGTTAAACTGGAGTTACTAATTGATCTTACCCACACATGGTTCTGGCGTAGTGACGTTAACAATTTACTGACGTTGACATAACGGTAGCGTTAATATTTACGCTGTGGCTTGAGGTTAGGTATGACGTAATAGAAACATTAATGGTGACTTGTTGTGATCGGAGTTTTGTAATGTGATGAAACTTCGGATTGTAGCATTTTACTGTAAACGTTGTCAGTTTATGACGTCATATTAGACTACCAGTGCGCAACGTCATACTTTGCTGAAAGCATTTGACATTTCAAATCGCGTGTGCTTTAATAACTAACGTTTTAGTTAGATTAACGCGTATAACACATATCTTAACGTTTTAGTTAAGCCCATTCAATCATCACTGATCATAACTGATCAGTTTATAGTGGTTTTGATAGTAACGTGAGATTTACGTTATCAATAATGGAGCGTTTAATGCAAATGGGAAAGGACTTAGGTTATGAGGGGAAGGAGTTACAAGGTTTTGTTAAAGAGCAACAAGATATTGAGCGGGCAGAAAAGCAAGAGCAAAGGGATTTAGAAAGGTTAAGGTCTGAGGAAAAGGAAAAGGAAAGGGTACATGAACTAGCTAAGTTAGAAGAAAAGGAAAAGGAAAGGGTACATGAACTAGCTAAGTTAGAAGAAAAGGAAAAGGAAAGGGCACATGAACTAGCTAAGTTTGAAGAAAAGGAAAGGGAAAAGGAAAAGGAAAGGGCACATGAACTAGCTATGTTGAATGTTAATAAGGAACTTGAAATGGCACGCATTAAGAGTGAAAGGGAGGCAAAAGAGATTAGTGAGACCCATTTAGAACAAATAAAGCATGGGTTTGAGCTTCAGCACCAAGAATTAAGGAACCAATTAGAAATGCAGAGAACGAAGCTCGAGCTAGAATTTGAAAAGCAAAAAGCTGAGAAGGTGGCGCATGCCCGGGATCCTAAGTTACCTTATTTTGAAGAAGGTAAAGATAAAATGGATAGTTATTTATCTAGGTTTGAGAAATATGCTACGGCTAATAAATGGGATAAGAGTGTTTGGGCCGCGTATTTAAGTGCATTGCTCAAAGGGCGCGCACTTGATGTGTATGACCGGTTGTCAAATGAGGATGAGGCGCATTATGAAAAGTTAAAGGACGCTTTATTAAAGAATTTTGACATGACAGAGCGCGGATTTAGGAAGCAGTTTCGTTATAGTAGGCCCGAGAAATCAGAAACGTTCATACAGTTCAGTAGTAGACTGAGAAGTTATTTAGAAAAATGGCTTAATATGGCAAAGATAGAAAAATCTTTTCCGGCTGTCTGTGATTTCATAGCAAGGGATCAGTTCCTGGAGTCATGTAATAGAGAACTGTATGTACATCTGAAGCCAAAACAGTTTGGTAATTTAGATGAAATGGCTAGGGAGGCAGATTTGTTTGCAGAAGCGCGCGGGGGCGTATATAGTTGCATTAATAAGGGGCAACGCGATAATAGAGGCGCAGCGCAGGGTAAACAGGACAAAGTTGACTCGAACAAACCGAGTGGTAGACCGGATATCAAGTGTAGCATATGCGGTAAGGGGCATTTAACAATTAAATGTTTTAAGAACCCCGACAGGAAACAATTGTATAGCGCAGAGGTAGGAGCAACTGGAGTTGGGGATAGCGGTGTTAAGGAAAATTTTAACACGCGCGTAGAGACTCAAGGTTCTCAGGTTAAGAATGAGAATACGCAGAATGTAGGTCGTGGTTATACACGTGGTCGTGGTAATTTTAGAGGGTCTTTTCGCGGACGCGGTAAAAATAATAGCACACCACGTGGCGCAGCACACCAAGTTAGTTTTTGTCAGACGGAAGTAACTAGGAAAGGTGATGAGATTGGAAGTATTTTTGAAAATAAGGTTGGTGATCCTTTGATTTCGGATAGGGAGGAGTGTAGTAAGGAAACTAGGGAAGGTGTCTGTTACTTCTTAAAGGCAAGGTTACCGACGGCACAAGGATTGGTTAATAATAAAAAGGTGGTTGTATTAAGAGATACTGGGTGTACAGGCTGTGTCGTTCGGAGAAGTTTGGTTTCGGATAGTCAGTTAATAGGGAAGAAATCAAATGTTACGTTGATTGATGAATCCACACAAAGGTATCCTTTGGCAATGATTGACATTGATTATCCTTTTTTCACTGGGGAAACTGAAGCTTTGTGTATGGATGATACGTTGTACGATTTGGTTATCGGTAACATTGATGGATCAAAACTTCCTGATATGTCTCATTTCTCAGCTGCGGCTGTAACTAGGTCTCAAACTAGGCAGGATGAGAAGCCTTACAGAAAACTTAAGGTTCCCGATCAGATCATTAACGATGACAAGGAGGCTTTCAAGCAAGCTCAGGTTGATGATCCAACTTTGGAAAACATCAGGAAAAGGGTTGTATCTGGGAACAAGACTGTGAGTCGTGGTTTAAACCGAGGTGAAACTAGGTTTATTGAGAAAAAAGGTTTGGCATATAGGGAGTTCACCAAGGGTAACAAAGTCTCTTTCCATCTTGTGGTCCCTCAAAGTTTCCGAGGAAAGGTGTTGAAACTGGCTCATGAAACACTTATGTCTGGACATATGGGTATTAGGAAGACATTGGATAGAGTTGTAACTGAGTTTTACTGGCCCGGTATTTGCGGTGATGTCGCTAGATTTTGTAAATCTTGTGATATTTGTCAGAGAACTATTCAGAAAGGTCGGGTCACTAAAGTACCTCTAGGAAAAATGCCATTGATTGATACGCCATTTAAGAGGGTGGCAGTGGACATAGTTGGTCCAATTGAACCTCGATCTGATAGGAAATCTCGGTATATTTTAACCATGATAGATTATGCGACAAGGTATCCAGAGGCGATAGCTTTACCGAGTATTGAGACGGAACGTGTCGCGGAAGCGCTTATTGAAATGTTTAGTAGGGTTGGCATTCCTGATGAAATGTTGACTGATTGTGGATCACAGTTTACTGCTGAGGTAATGAAGGAAGTCAGCAGACTTCTTTCTCTTCAACAGTTAACGTGTAGTCCGAGACACCCAATTTGCAACGGACTGATAGAGCGTTTCCACGCTACGTTAAAGCAGATGTTACGTCGAATGTGTGCTGAACGTCCAAAAGATTGGGATAAATATCTTCCCGCTTTATTATTTGCGGTAAGGGAAGTCCCACAAGAGTCTTTAGGATACTCCCCTTTTGAGTTGTTATATGGACGTAACGTCAGAGGTCCAATGGCAATATTAAGAGAATTATGGGCTGAAGAGGTACGCGATGAGCAAGTTCTTTCGACGTATCGATACGTTATTGAGCTTAGGGAACGGTTAGAGCAGACATGCAAATTAGCGCGTGATAATTTAAAGAAGGTTCAGATTAAGCAGAAAGCTTATTATGATAAAGGCGCGAGTTCGCGTAAATTTGACGTCGGCGATAAAGTGCTGTTGTTACTACCGACAGACAGTAATAAATTATTGCTTCAATGGAAAGGTCCTTATGAAGTGGTTGAGGTAGTGAACAGAATGGATTATAAGATTGACGTCAATGGAAATGTTAACACATATCACGCTAACATACTGAAGCAATATGTGGAACGTCAGAATGTGACGTCACATTGCTTGCTTTCTGTAGAGTCCATTCCGTCAACTGAAAATGATGTCGTTGACGAATTCTCATTGGAAGATTGCGCTTTTCCTACTGCAAAGCAACCAGAGACGTTTAAGGACGTCAATATTTCAGAAATGTTAACGCAGGATCAGCGTAAAGAAATAGAGACGTTGATAAAAGAATACCCGGACGTACTGTCCAGTGTACCAGGACGAACTGACCAAATAGAATACGACATAAAGTTGCTGACGTCGGAACCAGTGAGGCCAAAAGGTTATGCAATACCATATAAAGTACGGGATGTAATGGAAAAAGAAATTCAAGATATGTTAGATTTAGGAGTTATTGAGCCATCAATATCTCCATACTCATCCCCTGTAGTACTTGTCCCTAAAAAAGATGGTTCGGTGCGGTTCTGCATTGACTTCCGTAAACTTAATAAAGTGACGGAGTTCGATGCAGAACCAATGCCAAATATGGAGGAGGTTATAAATAGAATGTCGGGGCACAAATACTTTAGCAAATTAGATTTGTCAAAAGGTTATTGGCAGGTAAAAATGACGTCTAAGGCAAAACCCCTAACTGCGTTCGAAACCCCCAAAGGCTTGTTTCAATTCAAAACTATGCCCTTCGGTTTGGTAAACTCAGGAGCAACATTTTGCAGGTTGATGAGAATGATTCTGTCCGAACTTTCTAACGTTGATAGCTTCGTC
Organism: Lucinisca nassula; assembly: GCA_963580285.1. Lineage (NCBI taxonomy): Eukaryota > Metazoa > Mollusca > Bivalvia > Lucinida > Lucinidae > Lucinisca > Lucinisca nassula. The sequence goes on along the minus strand of OY757013.1, from coordinate 125,837,286 downwards.
GATGATATGTGGATCTTTACCGAAACTTGGAAAGACCACTTGACGCCATTACGTGAAGTTTTGGATAGACTTAGGACAGCCAAGTTGACGGCAAAACCTTCCAAGTGTATGATTGGGTATAGCAGTATCGAATGTCTTGGTCACAGTGTAGCTGCTCAGTCAGTAAGACCGCAAGAAGACAAGATACAAGCTATAAAGGATGCTCCTCGACCTTCTACTAAGAGACAAATAAAGTCATTTCTTGGGTTGGCTGGTTTCTACCGCCGTTTCATTCCAAATTTCTCATCTATTGCTTCCCCTTTGACAGATTAAACTAAGAAAAGTAGACCAAACAAGATCACAGACTGGCAGGACCATCATGAAAAGGCTTTCCAGACCCTGAAGAATAGACTCACGTCTAGTCCTATTCTTCGTCTTCCTATCTTTCATGATGGGAATCCGTTCATACTCCGGACGGACGCTTCTGATGTTGGTATAGGAGCCGTTTTGCTCCAAGAATTTGAAGGGGAAGGACGACTTCCCATTGCTTATGCCAGCAAGAAACTTTTGCCTCGTGAGAAAAACTATTCTGTAATAGAGAAGGAATGTTTGGCTATTATCTGGGGTGTTGAGAAATTTCGCAAGTATCTTTACGGAGTAGAATTCCTACTTGAGACAGACCACAAGCCCTTGTCTTATATGCAAACCGCAAAAGTTCTCAATCCTCGAATTATGCGTTGGGCAATGAAACTACAGCCGTATAGATTTCGGATTGTTGCAATTCGGGGCCAGGAAAATTTGGGGGCAGACTACCTTAGTAGGTAATTCTTCGCACGGTTGTTGTGTAAATAGCTGTCTTGTTTAGATAGGTTCATCCTATTCCATCTCTGTACACAAAGAAAAAACATTTCTGATTGTTTTTTTCTCCAAAAGGGGAAACCTTTGTTACGAGATGGAATAGGAAACCTCTCTGGTGCTTATGCACATCTAAATTATTTTAGTAGATATATGGTAGGGCGGTGCGAGTGAAATATTTTAGGTGAAATATGGTACGCAAACTGTGCTGCTCCATGAACAAGTCATGCACATATCATACGATGTATGCATGAGTGGTTTATAGAGAGCTGTTTTACAATACAGGGGGCCGCTATAAGGCCGAGTCCTATAGAATTTGCCTAAAAATCGCCAACCGCCAAATTGTGCCATATATGATTTTTATTCCCGTCACGTGTTGTGTGGGTGTTCGTTTTGACAGGAGTCATGTCATTGATTTATAGGGTCGTTTCATCAATTTTTCCTATGGGAAATATACTATTTGAACGCAAATCCATTATCTACTCAATTTTTGCTATCTAGCTTTATTTGTGGCCGGTATCTCCACCTCGCCACGAATTGAGCAAGGTAATATGAGTAGGCATGATTTTCTGGTAGTATTCATAGATATATAAACCCTGAGAAAAATGAACACTTTAGCAGCAGGTCAAATTGTAACGTATACCTACAACATCGTGTCGGGAAATAGAAAGTATATTGAAAGGTATGTTAAATCTATGTTTAGTATTATTTTTGTATGAACATGCTTGTAGGTTTTGGAGGGGTTTACTTCTAGTATACCCCAACTTTCTGAAGCCTATTCTGAATTCACTGTTGTGGCCTGTAGTGATTAGGCTACTAGCTTTGCCAGCTAGACGTCGCAGGATTGATCCCAGGCTTCTCCAGTAGTAGAATGAGTCTTTCTAAGTGAGGTCCTGTCTCAGGCTGACCCTAGATGTTGGTGAGACGTAAAGTTTGGACACCCGCTCATTCTAGATTCATTTAGGCTTTTAGACCCCTTTTGTAGAATGTAATTAATAAACGCCGGGTCACTTGTTTGATCCATGACTTTTGACTAGCTGTGGTTAGAAAACCGTGGTTCCGTCCCAATATGATATTAGGTGTAGAGGGGACGTAAACTTAAGACGGGTTTAACCATATCTTCATCATCAGGGCAAACTCTTACAAGAGCCTGTTGGGTTATCCGTGATGATGAACCGTAATGAATTTTATTTTACAAGCATGTTCACGTTGATTAGAAATAATTTTGTTCAAGAAGAATTACGAGTTCATTTTGTAATGATGCCGTTTTTGTCTGATAACTCAGTTTGTGCATGTGTGTACATATAAAGAACGTGATGATGATAAGTGGGAGTATTTGGTCGCCACACGTCATAACGGCCTGAGCGGCGGGGATGACGTCAGCAGCGTCATCGGCGTCGCGAGGACGGTTGTGACGGGGTGCCTACCAAATACAGAGAGAATTTACGGCAAACAGTGTTGGCCCTTATGAGACACTAACAGATGTTGTGGATTATAGATGAAAATCTTCTGTTGTAGTTTCTATCTGTTATTAATGTATTGAATTTGTGAATAGCTATATTTGTGAGCCGTGTCGCGGAGAAGGATATGAAATAGAGATTGTTATGTTTCCTGTAATTGGCAGCTGACCAGGTAGCGCAAAGGCGTGGTCTGTTCAATTGCCTCTTACTTGTGATAATGTAGTGAGCACAAATTTGATGAGTATTATGCTCAGTAGTAGTGAGCATTAATTGATTTCTGTAGTGCTCAGCAAGGAAACATGAACTTTGAGTATTATTGTGTCAAGCGCTGGGTGCTGATAATTTGATGCACAGTCAAGTTGAGTTCTGCTGTACGGTTATTTGTCGCATGCACTAATCAGCCTGTATGTCTGGTCGGCGCATGCGCAATGACGGTATATGCATGAACATATTCTTACTTCTCCGGGAGGGGGATCATGATATAGCATGTATGTTTTGTGACTCGTATCTTAGTCCAGTTATCGTAATTTGCAGGCACGACAATGTGTGACCTGCTGCTCCCTGCTTCATAGCAGCAGGTACTGGTACGACGCTAGGCGTTAGGGTCCAGCAAGGGCGGACAGACCGCCGTAATCAGCGTAGACCAGAATCAGAATCATTGTTCATTGTCAACAAATGTGAGACCATAAAAGAGGTCAACTAACCTGCAGGATATTCGGACGATCGCTAAACCTGTGATCGGCAACCTGTGATCGGCAACTATGTCGATAGACTAGTGTGCAGTTTGCACTAGTTCGCGAGAGGAAAATTCACGCGAGAGGGGGATTCACCCTAAGTTATAAACTGGCCAGTCGCGTCTTGTGTTGTTTCTTTTTTGTTTTTGTTGTTGTTTTTGTTGTTTGCTTCTGTAGGTATTCACGTCACCCGTTCCGAGCACAGAACATTGTTTTGCCTTCGGAGCGGACGTCGTGAGTTGGCTACAGAAGCAACAAATTGTGATGTTTTGTGTTAGCAAGTGTTGTATGTAGATACTGTAAATAATTCATGTCATTCATCTAACATCTTTCTTGTGCCTTACCCCACAGCTGCCCGTACACCTGTCAGAGATCACGCTCGGTTGTCTTGTCAGCATGGGGGTTTGCGGGACGCCGTAAACCCACATGTAACATGAACAACCCTCTACATCCTTCTGTATATAAAGATAACTGGGGTTTACATGGACATACATTTTTCCTTATTTCTCAAAGAAATAGGTTGTGGGTACATGTTAGAACCGCCTCAATGAAGTGGACTGTGGCGGTTCTAACGAGCACCTACAGTCTATGTTTGGAGTATACAATAAATACTCGTATATAAATGAAGTATCACAAAGTCACCATTTCGGAGATACGAAAGAATGCAATTTGTCACATGATGTGTTCTCGTAATGAATACCGTAGGTCCGACGCCAACGGCGACGCTTACGGGATCCGAACCCTAAACCATATGCCCTCTCCAACTGGTCAAGAGGGACTGTATTTGTTTTAAACTCGTCTACAAATGCTACAGTTCTTGATCATTACATAAACACGCCACTATATATGCATTGTGAATTTTACCGCCGAAAAAAAAAAAAAAAAAAAAAAAGAATATTTTAAGACAACACATTGTCATTTTTTTCTTATTTCTGCTAAAAATATAGAATGTGGGTACATGTTAGAACATTCTCAACGAGGCGGTTCTAATGAGTACCCAAAATCTATGTTTTAGAGCAGAAATAAGAAAATTAAGAAAAAAAAAAAAAAGAGGAAAAATAAGGTTAACCCCTGTAAACTCCAGTTTTCAACTATACTAAATTGGGGTTCAAGGGGGTTAGAGTTATATAGGCGTGTTTTCGTGATACTAGCGGGCATGCAACGTGAATATATCGTCATGTATCAACGTAGATGCAGCGTCATGACGTTGGATCGACGTTGACGCGACTTTGCTCAGACGTCATGTGTCCACTAGGAGTTCCTTGCGCGCACGTTATCTCTTGCATCACGAAAACACGCCTATTTAATTTTGACCCCCTCGAACCCCACTTTTATTTAGTAAAACTGGGGTTTGCAGAGGTAAACCTTATTTTTCTTATTTCTGCTCTAAAATATAGATTGTGGGTACTCTTTAGAACCGCCTCATCGATTAGAACCGCCTCGATGAGGCTGTTCTAACCAGTACCCACAATCTATATTTTGAGCAGAAATAAGAAAAACAATACAATTTTTCATCTTAAAATCTTCATTTTTTTTCGGCGATAAAGGTGACAATGTATTTGTATAGGCGTGTTTTCGTAAAGCGGACTTTCAACAAATGTAGAGATAGGTCATTGGGAGACATGTTTTCGACTTGATTACGTTTTGGTAATCTCGATCTCATGTTTAGGGCCAGCACGAGGCAAAATATGCCATATTCCATGTAAATTATGTAAATACATGTAGTTCCATATAATTATTAAATAACACTCGTCTTCATGTAGATGTGGGGAATCTTTTTAAGTTCTTGCAATTTTTGACGAAACATTTTTGAAACGATGACATTCTGGGGCCAGTTGTTCAAAGCATCGTTAGCTTAACGAGCTCGTTAGTGGTCATATTGTTAACTCTTCTAGCAAGTACAGTATCGTAAATTTTGGTATTTTTGCTGAAAAAATGTGAGCAGCTTTTGCATCCGCAAAAGCTGCTCACACTTTTTCAGCAAAAATTTCAGCAAATTTGCCATATTTAACGATCAAAGTTTTAAAGATACGTTAACTAACGCCGCGTTAGTTTTGAACAACTGGCCCCAGCTCTACAAGTAAACTGGTTTACTTCCCTGCAGGCACACAATGTGGACGCAACATTAAATCAACCATGAAACAACCTGTTTTTTTCTCAACGTTGTTTCAACGTTGGTTCAATGTTTGATGCCTGCCTGCTGGCATAACAAAAGCTGTGAAGCTCGCTTATCACGCGAATGAATGCAGTAAACTATCAAGAGCTGTATTCCAAAGACTGCCTACATGGTAATTCTGCGAGGTTCAGTCGGAATATACAGTCTTAAAATTCCTATATTAAGACCACCTTTGGGACTGTTCAAAAGTGGTCTTTAAGACCACTTTTGAACATTCCCAAAGGTGGTCTCTTATTAGTGAAACCACAAAGAAAGAACAAACCTTCTCAATATGCTTTTAGAAATAGATTTAGTCTTAATTTTGGGTCGTCTTATCAGTTAATTTTTACTGTACTATATGCAGACTTCGAAATTGGCGCAAACCGGCCAAAGTTGGACAGGACGTGTAATATGTCTTTGTATACCCTTACTTTTGTCGCGTCTGCTTTGAGCAATGCAGTTATGGAAATATTTTCCTAAGAACTCAAGAACGAGTTCGAAACAGCAGTAAGCAAGCCATCGGTGTTCGAGCCATCGGCGTTACACTGTTATTAGAACCCGACAGGCGAAAAGTGTTCTTCGAGAAAGTACGCTCTTCGAAGTCTCGAATCTGAGGTGCGTTCAACAAAGCGGGCATTCGCCGAGCGCTCACATTGTGGGTATTCGTACATGCTGCGGTGCGCAGGCTGATCTGAGTGCTCACTTAGTAGGTATTCACCGAGTGCACGCTTTGTTGGCAACAGTGAGCGCTCGGCGGGCGCCCGCTTTGTTGAACGCACCGCAGCATGTACGTATACAACTCGAATCGGAAGTGCGTTCAACAAGAAAACAACAGCAACAACAACAACAACAAAAACACACACACACATACACAAAAACATGTTTTCGGTGGAAATCCATATAGCGCACAGCAAAGACTCTGCTGCGCGGATGCGCAGGCTGATCTGAGTCTTTGCTGGGCGCATATGGGCATAGCACAAGCTTGGTCGAAAACAACGTTAGCCGAAAACAACATTCCCTGGTTGTATTAGAACCCGACAGGCGAAAAGTGTTCTTCGAGAAAGTGCGCTCTTCGAAGTCTCGAATCTGAGGTGCGTTCAACAAAGCGGGCATTCGCCGAGCGCTCACTTTGTGGGCATTCGCCGAGTGCTCACTTAGCGGGTATTCACCGAGCGCACGCTTTGTTGGCAACAGTGAGCGCTCGGCGGGCGCCCGCTTTGTTGGACGCACCGCAGCATGTACGTATACTTAGCTAGAATAAAACTGTCTCTGGCTGCATGAAAAACAAAAACAAAAAAGAAAACAACAGCAACAACAACAAAAAACACACATACACAAAAACATGTTTTCGGTGGAAATCCATATAGCGCACAGCAAAGACTCTGATCAGACTGCGCGGATGCGCAGGCTGATCTAAGTCTTTGCTTGGCGCACATGGGCATAGCGCAAGCTTTGTCGAAAACAACCTTAGCCGAAAACAACATTCCCTGGTTGTATGATGAAGCTGTTTGTCATTGGCCATCCATATATCGCACAGCGAAGGCTGATCAGACTGCGCAGATCTACACGCTTATCTGAGTCTTCTAATATATGCTCAGAAACACCCATTATTCGCTTGGCACAGCCCTATTACACTTAGTCACGTGATGTCACATGATCATTAGACGTCAGGGAAACACTTGGCAACACTATTTGATAGATTAACCTATATATGACAATGGAATCTCCAACCTAATAAGTTTGGGGTGGTCCATTTCCAATTATAGTGTTGCTAGATATGTCTTGTTAGCGGTAAATTTTGCAAAAAATATATATTTTTAGCTGGGTAGACTCAGATGAGACGCCGCGTCTTGTGGCATCTGATCTGGATCTGTACTGTTTGTTAATGTCCCACAAAAGGGTCGCTTTGTATATATGGGTTAAGGCAACTGAGAGAAATGGCGTAGAAATCTTAAAAGCATATAACCTGTTCCGGGACAATGGGCATGCAGGCACTTGCAAGCTGCAGTAGCTGTAGAGCGTGGCTTCGACATTCTGCATCACCCACTCCCCGTATTTATCTTAATGGCACTGCGTCTCTCTGCTTTTTACACTTTTCCAAAACATAAATTAACGCTGCGTAGGCACTACGACAGTGATGATGACACCATTGGGGCTGGTGAGGTGTTTTTGGAAGGTCAAGATGAGGTTCATTCTGAATGGCATAATTAAACTGGAGCATCGCTGGAACAAATGCATTGAATTGTAGGGTGAATATGTTGTTTGGAATATAAATAAGAGAAAATATAAAAAAATCAGAGTGTTTGGAGTATAGATAAGAAAAAAATAACACAAATTTTCATTAGAAAGTAGAAGTAAAACAAAGATCCGGAATTGATACAATTAACTTACTCCACCCATAAAAGACACGAAAGGGAAAGAAATACAAACATTAAGCGACCAGGCCATAATGGAAACCTAAACAAAGGAAGGCCATAAGGACAGTTACTTTCCCACAAAATGGCCATATGACCATCCAAAATTAAAAGACACAAGTGATACACACAGTAAGTAACAAACAACAACATAAATAAATCGCCACAGAAGAGCCGCCTTGGAACGGTCAGTGGAAGGTTTCCACTGGGGGGCTTAAATCGATTTTACGTGGCCACAATCCTCGCCCTTACTTCCGTCGCGATTTAGACAAATAATTTGTTCAGTCCGCATGAAGGCCTCCTAACTCATCAGTGCAACATCTCCGTGAACACAAAAATCAAAGAACCACAGAGGTGAGACAACGATGAGGACTCGACAGCAACAAACCACTGAAATGCTGGAGCAAAAGAAAACCAACAGTTAGACTCCGATGAGCCCGACCAGAGACAGAGCATCAGGCACCAACCAGCATTATCTCACTAATTCTCAATAAGCCTTTACGTTGGAGCCGTCATAGAATCTGAGGCCTGACCCACCGGCGTGCAATTAAAGAGGGAAGCAAAGTTGCCAACCGTGATTGGGTTAACTACCATGCATGCAGTCTGTCGTATAATATCCATGTTGTACCCAATCTTTTTATATCGAAGAATGATTTTACGAAATTGGGTGCTGAAGTCATTGCGGTTATATATTTTTCTGAATTTATATACTAAGTCACCATAAAATTCGGGTTCCGATAGACCTTGTTGCAGAAGAGACTTAAGTCCAATATTGAATTTTGAAATTAAATCAGAATGGCGTCTATAAAATTTTGAAAAGGCTTTGCGTATTTTATGGTACCGATAACCCTGATTAAGGAGTTTAGCCGTTAATAATTTATTACGAGTGTTGAAGTCAGTTACATGACTACACACTCTAGCAAATCGAATTAATTGCGAAATATAAACGCCATAGGATGGCGCACGAGGAACATCACCATCCAAAAAAGGAAAATTTACAATCTCAAAATCAAAGTCATCGCGTTTATCATAAATTTTGCACGAAACAAATCCATCTACAATAGATAAAAACCCTTTTGCAGATAAGAAAGAAAGCACTTTATCATATGACGTCGCGTCTTAATAACACCATGTATTGAATTCGGTAATCCACTAGTGGATTAAATATGCAGATTAGACACGCAGATACGCCCCTTAACGTTCTTAACCACATCGCATTTACTAATTGCGGAATACTGACAGTTTTGTTTAAACAATCGTGAATAAAATGCGTTTTAAATGTCAGTCATATGATAAAAAGAATCTTGCATTCGTGCTCATGCATTATTAGATTTATTAAAATCGTTGAAGAAAAAAGGGATAAAATGCTCAACAAAGTCTCGCATTTTATCCCTTTTCCTAAACTCGTTTAATAACTTCAGTAATACATGAGCGCACATGCAAAATCCTCTTTATGTCACATGGATGTGGTACCGTAAAGTATGAAGTGATCGAAAAGTGACTAGATTCGTAGTTGGAGGTATCCTCGCAGGTACAAAACGTTGTCTCAACGTTGAACTCACGTCAACGTTGTTTCGACGTTAGTTCAACGCTGTGTGCCTGCTGGGATGTTACCATAAAACACCAACAAGGGAATGGTCCTATGCTAACAGATTTGAATCCTTAATACTGAAGTTTCGAACAGAAGACTGCTTAACAACTCTTGTATAATTTCATGTTCAAGATGAGGGGGGGGGGAGGGGGGGGGGTAGGTGTCCTTTATGGCGTACCAGTGCTGTTAAAGGCAAGCAGTGAGTGCTTTATGTTTCGCACAAGAAGTTTACCCCTATATAAGCCTATGTTTAACTCCCTCCGATGACATAACAATACTATCCATGAACAAAGCAGTCGATCTTTCAGGCGATGGAACCTCCTTGAAATCAGTCATATTGAATGCATCATTGAAATGACCAACTATATAGTTCCTTTGCCCTTTCAGAGTCTGAATCAGCAACTTCATTCCCTCCTCTTTTGGGGAGGGTTGGGGTCGGGTATAAGGGTGGGGAATACCTTGCCTGTCTTTTTTTCTGACTATTCATATATCTACAGAATAGAAGTGGCGGCAATGCTCAGGAATCGATACATTTAACCCACAGCTCCCATCAGAGACACCAAAGGGAAAGAAACACAAACATGAAACAACAGACCCTAAAGGACACATCAACAGCGGAAAGCCAAAAGGACAGTTACTTCCCCACAAAATGGTCAATGGATTATCAAAAAAAAAATACTATAAGCGACACAAACACCCAAAGACAAACCATAACAAAAAAAAAAAAAACGCGACAGAAGAACCGCTTTGGAACGGTCAGGGGAAACGAATTCCAGGGGGGGGGGGGGGCTTAAATCGATTTTACGTGGCCACAATCCTCGCTCTTACTTCCGTCGCGATTAAGACAAAGAAAGCATGAAGGCCTCCTGACTCATCAGTGCAACATCCCCATGAACACAATTATCAAACAACCCCAGAGATGAAACAACATTGAGGACTCGACAGCAAGAAACCACTGACATGCTGGTGCATAAGAAAACCAACAGTTATACTCCGATTGACCCGACCAGAGATAGAGCATCAGGTACCAACCAACATAAGCCTTTACGCTGAAACCGTCATAGAATCTGAGTCCTGACCCACGGGCTTGCAATTAAAGAGGGAAGCAAAGTTGTCAACTGTGATTGGCTTAACTACCATGCATGCAGTCTGTCGTATAACATTTATGGTGTACCAAATCTTTTTATATCGAAGAATGATTTTACGAAATCGGGTGCTGAAGTCATTGCGGTTGTATATTTTTCTGAATTTATTTACTAAGTCACCATAAAATTCGGGTTCCGACAGACCTTGTTGCAGAAGAGATTTAAGTCCAATATTGAATTTTGAAATTAAATCAGAATGACGTCTATAAACTTTTGAAAAGGCTTTGCGTATTTTATGGTACCGATAACCCTGATTAAGAAGTTTAGCCGTTTACAATTTATTACGAGTGTTGAAGTCAGTTACATGACTACACACTGGCAAATCGAATTAATTCCGAAATATAAATACCATAGGATGGCGCACGAGGAACATCACCATCCAAAAAAGGAAAATTTACAATCTCAAAATCAAATTCATCGCGTTTATCATAAAATTTGCAAGAAACAAACCTATCTACAAAGTCTCTGGTATATACCTTTACACCACATACCAAAATATTCATATGCACAACATGTTGATTTTTGTTTGTTTGTATGTCTGTCTTAATTTCTCGATTGCTTTATGTTTCACACAAGAGGTTTTCCCCTATATGAGCCTATGTAAATACTCCCTCCGATGACACAACAATACTATCCATGAAAGGGGCCGATCTTCGAGGCAATGGAACTTCCTTGAAATAAGTCTTATTTATTGAGTTAGAAGGCCTTTGTTACATGTGGGTTTACGGCTTCCTGCAAACCCCCATGCTGACAAGACAACCGAGCGTGATCTCTGACAGGTGTACGGGCAGCTGTGGGGTAAGGCACAAGAAAGATATCAAATGAATGACATGAATTATTTACAGTATCTATATACAACACTTCTAACACAAAACATCACAATTAGTTGCTTCTTTAGCCTACTCACGACGTCCGCCCCGAAGGCAAGACAATGTTCTGTGCTCGGAACGGGTGACGTGAATGCCTACAGAAGCAAACAACAGAAACAACAACAAAATATAAAAAAGAAACAACACGAGACGCGACTGACCAGTTTATAACTTAGGGTGAACCCCCTCTCGCGCACTAGTGTGAACTAGTTTGTCGACCTTGTTGTCGACCACAGGTTGATATGTATCATTTATCGATCGCACACTGGTGTGAACTTGAAGTCCCGGTAACTTCTTCGTTTGATTCGCCTAAATCGCCTGCAGGTTACGACCTGTTTAGAATGGTCTCAGGTTTACCTGTTTATATTTGCTACGACGTCTGTTGTAGGATTTGCCCGCCCTTGCTGGACTCTATCCGACAGCGTCGTACGAGTACCTGCTGCTATCTTGCAGAGAGCAGCAGGTCACCACACATTGTTGTGCCTGCAAATTACGATAATTGGACTAAGATACAGTTCACAAAGCATACATGCTACATCATGACCCCCCTCCCGGAGAAGTAAGAATATGTTCATGCATATACCGTTATTGCGCATGCGCCGACCAGACACACAGGCTGATTAGTGCATGCGACAAATAACTGTACAGCAGAACTCATCTTGACTGTGCATCAAATTATCAGCATCCAGCGCTTGACACAATAATACTCAAAGTTTATGTTTCCCTACTGAGCACTACAAAATTAATGCTCACTACTAATGAGCATAATACTAATCAAATTCGTGCTCACTACATTAGCACAAGTAAGAGGCAATTGAACAGACCACGCCTTTGCTCTACCTGGTCAGTCGCCAATTACAGGAAACATAACAAACTCTATTTCATATCCTTCTCCGCGACACGGCCCACAAATATAGCTATTCACAAATTCATTACAATAACAACAGATAGAAACTGCAAACAGAAAGATTTTCATCTATTCTCCACAACATTTGTTAGTGTCTCATAAGGGCCAACACTGTTTGCCGTACATTCTCTCTGTATTTGGTAGGCACCACGTCATAACCGTCATCGTGACGCTGATGACGCAGCTGACGTCATCCACGTCGCTCAGGCCGTTACGACGTGTGGCGACCAAATACTCCCACTTATCATCATCACATTCTTTATATGTACATACATGCACAAACTGAGTTATCAGACAAAAACGGCATCATTACAAAATGAACTCATAATTCAGAACAAAATTAGTTCTACTCAACATGAACACGCTTGTAAAATCAAATTCATCATGGTTCATCATCACGGATAACCCGACAGGCTCTTGTAAGAGTTTGCCCTGATGATGAAGATATGGTTAAACCCGTCTTAAGTTTACGTCCCCTCTACACCTAATATCATATAGAGACGGGACCACGGTTTTCTAACCAAAGCTAGTCAAAAGTCATGGATCAAACAAGTGACCCGGCGTTTATTAATTATATTCTACAAAAGGGGTCTAAAAGCCTAAATGAATCTAGAATGAGCGGGTGTCCAAACTTTACGTCTCACCATCATCTAGGGTCAGATTGAGACAGGACCTCGCTTAAAAAATCTCATTCTACTTCTGGAGAAGCCTGGGATCGATCCTGCGACCTCTGTCTGGCAAAGCTAGTAGCTTAATCACTACACCACAGAGGCTTCAAAAGTGAATTCAGAATAGGCTTCAGAAAGTTGGGGTATACTAGAAGTAAACCCCTCCAAAATCTACAAGCATGTTCATACAAAAATAATACTAAACATAGATTTAACATACCTTTCAATATACTTTCACTGTCCCGTCACAATGCTGTGTGAATTCGTTACATCTTGACCTGCTGCTGAATAGTGTTCGTTTTTTCACGGTTTATATATATATATGAATACTACCGGAAAATCATGCATACTCATATTAGCTCGCTAAAATCGTGGCGAGGTGAAGATACCGTCCACAATTAAAGCCAGATAGCAAAATCCGAGTAGATAATGGATTTGCGTTCAAATAGTATATTTCAGATAGGAAAAAAAATGATGAAACGACCCTTTAAATCAATGACATGACTCCTGTCAAAACAAACACCCACACAACACGTGACGGGAATGAAAATCAATTTGGCGGTTGGCGATTTTTAGGCAAATTTTATAGAACTCAGCCTTATATCGGCCCCCTGTATTGTAAAAACAGATCTCCACAAACCACATATGCATACATCGTATGATATGTGCATGACTTGTGCATGGAGCAGCACATTTTGCCTAGCATATTTTACCTAAAATATTTCACTCGCACCGCCTCACCATATACCTACTAAAATAATTTAGATGTGCATAAGCACCAGAGAGGCTTCCTATTCCATCCCGTAACAAAGGCTTCCCCTTTTTGAGAAAAAACAATCAGAAATGTTTTTGTTTTTTTTTGTGTACAGAGATGGAATAGGATGAAGCCTATCTAGACAAAGACAGCTATTTACACAACAATCGTGCGAAATTACCTGCTAAGGTAGTCTACCCTCCCCCCCCCCCAAATTTTCCAGGCCCCGAATTGCAATAATCCGAAATTTATACGGCTGCAGTTTCATTGCCCAACGCATAATTCGAGGATTGGAACGTTTGCTGTTTGCATATAAGACAAGGGCTTGTGGTCTGTCTCAAGCAAGAATTCTACTCCGTAAAGATACTTGCGAAATTTGTCAACACCCCAGATAATAGCCAAACATTCCTTCTCTATCACAGAATAGTTTCTTTCACGAGGTAAAAATATTTCTTGCTGGCATAAGCAATGGGAAGTCGTCCTTCCCCTTCAAATGCTTGGAGCAAAACGGCTCCTATACCAACATCAGAAGCGTATGAACGGATTCCCACCATGAAAGATAGGAAGACGAAAAATAGGACTAGACGTGAGTCTATTCTTCAGGGTCTGGAAAGCCTTTTCATGATGGTCCTGCCAGTCTGTGATCTTGTTTGGTCTACTTTTCTTAGTTAAGGGGAAGCTATAGATGAGAAATTTGGAATGAAACGGCGGTAGAAACCAGCCAACCAAAGAAATGACTTTATTTGTCTCTTAGTGGAAGGTCGAGGAGCATCCTTTATAGCTTGTATCTTGTCTTCTTGCGGTCTTACTGACTGAGCAGCTACACTGTGACCAAGACATTCGATACTGCTATATCCAATCATACACTTTGAAGGTTTTGCCGTCAACTTGGCTGTCCTAAGTCTATCCAAAACTTCACGTAATGACGTTTCGGTAAAGATCCACATATCATCGACGAAGCTATCAACGTTAGAAAGTTCGGACAGAATCATTCTCATCAACCTGCAAAATGTTGCTCCTGAGTTTACCAAACCGAATAGAAGGGCATAGTTTTGAATTCAAACAAGCCTTTGGGGGTTTCGAACGCAGTTAGGGGTTTTGCCATGGACGTCATTTTTACCTGCCAATAACCTTTTGACAAATCTAATTTGCTAAAGTATTTGTGCCCCGACATTCTATTTATAACCTCCTCCATATTTGGCATTGGTTCTGCATCGAACTCCGTTACTTTATTAAGTTCACGGAAGTCAATGCAGAACCGCACCGAGCCATTTTTTAGGGACAAGTACTACAGCGGATGAGTGAGGAGATATTGATGGTTCAATAACTCCTAAATCTAACATATCTTGAATTTCTTTTTCCATTATATTCCGTACTTTATATGGTATGGCATAACCTTTTGACCTCACTGGTTCCAACGTCAGCAACTTTATGTCGTGTTCTATTTGGTCAGTTCGTCCTGGTACACTCGACAGTACGTCTGGGTATTCTTTTATCAACGTCTCTATTTCTTTACACCGATCCTGCGTTAACATTTCTGAAATATTGACGTCCTTATACGTCTCTGGTTGCTTTGCAGTAGGAAAAGCGCAATCTTCCAATGAGAATTCGTCAACGTCATCATTTTCTGTTAACGGAACGGACTCTACAGAAAGCAAGCAATGTGACGTCACATTTTGACGTTCCACATATTGCTTCAGTATGTTAGCGTTATGTGTTAACATTTCCATTGACGTCATTCTGACCATTCTGTTTACTACCTCAACCATTTCATAAGGACCTTTCCATTGAAGCAATAAATTATTACTGTCTGTCGGTAGAAACAAAAGGACTTTATCGCCGACGTCAAATTTACGCGACCTCGCGACTTAATCATAATAAGCTTTCTGCTTAATCTGAACCTTCTTTAAATTATCACGCGCTAATTTGCATGTCTGCTCTAACCGTTCCCTTAGCTCAATAAGGTACTGATACGTCGAAAGAACTTGCTCATCGCGTACCTCGTCAGCCCATAATTCTCTTAATATTGCCATTGGACCTCTGTCGTTACGTTCAGATAACAACTCAAAAGGGGAGTATCCTAAAGACTCTTGTGGGACTTTCCTAACCGCAAATAATAAAGCTGGAAGATATCTATCCCAATCTTTTGGACGTTTAGCACACATGCGACGTAACATCTGCATTAACGTAGCGTGGAAACGCTCAATCAAGCCGTTGCAAATCGGGTGTCTCGGACTACACGTTAACTGTTGAAGAGAAAGAAGTCTGCTGACTTCTTTCATTACCTCAACAGTAAACTGTGTTCCACAATCAGTCAACATTTCATCAGGAATGCCAACCCTACAAAACATTTCATTAAGCGCTTCCGCGACACGTTCCGTCTCAATACTCGGTAAAGCTATCGCCTCTGGATACCTTGTCGCATAATCTATCATGGTTAAAATATACCGAGATTTCCTATCAGATCGAGGCTCAATTGGACAACTATGTCCACTGCCACCCTCTAAAATGGCGAATCAATCAATGGTATTTTTCCTAGAGGTACTTTAGTGACCCGACCTTTCTGAATGGTTCTCTGACAAATATCACAAGATTTACAAAATCTAGCGACATCACCGCAAATACCGGGCCAGTAAAACTCAGTTACAACTCTATCCAATGTCTTCCTAATACCCATATGTCCAGACATAAGCGTTTCATGAGCCAGTTTCAACACATTTCTTCGGAAACTTTGAGGGACCACAAGTTGGAAAGAGAGTTTGTTACCCTTGGTGAACTCCCTATATGCCAAACCTTTTTTTCTCAATAAACCTAGTTTCACCTCGGTTTAAACCACGACTCACAGTCTTGTTCCCAGATACAACCCTTTTCCTGATGTTTTCCAAAGTTGGATCATCAACCTGAGCTTGCTTGAAAGCCTCCTTGTCATCGTTAATGATCTGATCTTCAGTTTTCTGTAAGGCTTCTCATCCTGCCTAGTTTGAGATCTAGTTACAGCCGCGGCTGAGAAATGAGACATATCAGGAAGTTTTGATCCATCAATGTTACCGATAACCAAATCGTACAACGTATCATCCATACACAAAACTTCAGATTTCCCAGTGAAAAAAGGACAATCAATGTCAATCATTGCCAGTGGATACCTTTGTGTTGATTCATCAATCAACGTAACATCTGATTGCTTCCCTATTAACTGACTATCCGAAACCAAATTTCTCCGAACGACACAGCCTGTACACCCAGTATCTCTTATTACAACCACCTTTTTATTATTAACCAATCCTTGTGCCGTCGGTAACCTTGCCTTTAAGAAGTAACAGACACCTTCCCTTGTTTCCTTACTACACTCCTCCCTATCCGAAATCAAAGGATCACCAACCTTATCTTCAAAAATACTTCCAATCTCATCACCTTTCCTAGTTACTTCCGTTTGACAAAAACTAACTTGGTGTGCTGCGCCACGTGGTGTGCCATTTTTCTTACCGCGTCCGCGAAAGGACCCTCTAAAATTACCACGACCACGTGTATAACCACGACCTACATTCTGCGTATTCTCATTCTTAACTTGAGAACCTTGAGTCTCTACGCGCGAGTTAAAATTTTACTTAACACCGCTATCCCAACCTACAGTTGCTCCTACCTCTGCGCTATATAATTGTTTTCTGTCGGGGTTCTTAAAACATTTAATTGTTAAATGCTCCTTACCGCATATGCTACACTTGTTATCCGATCCATCACTCGGTTTGTTAGAGTCAACTTTGTCCTGTTTACCCTGCACTGCGCCTCTATTATCGCGTTGCCCCTTATTTGATTTTTTGTTTGATTTGAGGTTTAACGTCCCCGTCAACACTGTAAAGGTCATTTTGGAGACGTTGCTTCCAATTTTGTGGGACTTTTACCCGACATTGAGATGAAATGACATCTTAAGCCCTGTCGCCCAATGAAACCAATAGGGTTTATTAGCACGGACGGTCCGCCTCGCACCGCGGTTCCTGGACAGGCTTAGATCCTCTTAGCGGTTTACCAGTACTAGTGTGCGGGCCGGATTTAGCTCTGCGTGGAAGCATCGTGCAGCCCATATATTTCTTCAAGCCCCTATGGGCGGGGGCTGGTTGCCCCTTATTAATGCAACTATATACGTCCCCGCGCGCTTCTGCAAACAAATCTGCCTCCCTAGCCATTTCATCTAAAATACCAAACTGTTTTGGCTTCAGATGTACATACAGTTCTCTATTACATCACTCCAGGAACTGATCCCTTGCCATGAAATCACAGACTGCCGAAAAGATTTTTCTATCTTTGCCATATTAAGCCATTTTTCTAAATGACTTCTCAATCTACTACTGAACTGTATGAACGTTTCTGATTTCTCGGGCCTACTATAACGAAACTGCTTTCTAAATCCGCGCTCTGTCATGTCAAAATTCTTTAATAGAGCATCCTTTAACTTATCATAATCCGCCGCATCCTCATTTGACAACCGGTCATATACATCAAGTGCGCGCCCTTTAAGCAATGCACTTAAATACGCGACCCAAACACTCTTATCCCATTTATTAGCCGTAGCATTTTTCTCAAACCTAGATAAATAACTATCCATTTTATCTTTACCCTCTTCAAAATAAGGTTACTTAGGATCCCGGGCATGAGCCACCTTCTCAGCTTTTTGCTTTTCAAATTCTAGCTCGAGCTTCGCTCTCTGCATTTCTAATTTATTCCTAAGTTCTTGGTGCTGTAGCTCAAACCCCTGTTTTATTTGTTCTAAATGGGCCTCACTAATCTCTTTTGCCTCCCTTTCACTCTGAATGCGTGCCATTTCAAGTTCCTTATTAACATTCAACATAGCTAGTTCATGTTCCCTTTCTTTCTCCTTTTCTTCTAACTTAGCTAGTTCATGTGCCCTTTCCTTTTCCTTTTCCTCCCTTTCCTTTTCCTTTTCCTCAGACCTTAACCTTTCTAAATCCCTTTGCTCTTGCCTTTCTGCCCGCTCAATATCTTGCTGCTCCTTAACAAAACCTTGTAAATCTTTCCCCTCATAACCTAACTACTTTCCCATTTGCATTAAACGCTCCATTATTGATAACGTAAATCTCACGTTACTATCAAAACCACTATAAACTGATCAGTTATGATCAGTGATGATTGAATGGGCTTAACTAAAACGTTAAGATATGTGTTCTACGCGTAAATCTAACTAAAACGTTAGTTATTAAAGCACACGCGATTTGAAATGTCAAATACTTTCAGTAAAGTATGACGTTGCGTACTGGTAGTCCAATATGACGTCATAAACTGACGACGTTTACAGTAAAAAGCTACAATCCGAAGTTTCATCACATTACAAAACTCCGATCATAACAAGTCACCATTAATGTTTCTATTCGGGCTTTCTCAATAAATAGGTGCAATAGCTATTTTCATTTCTCGTCATATAAAAAGGAGCTGTAAATAATGTCCAATATATAAATATCAACATGTAATGCAAGGTGGTCCAGGGTCGATACAAGTTGGGTGTATATACTTCCTATCAACTAGCATCTCCTGTTTTACAATGCACATAGTGGGATAATTTGTAAGGTTCGTGACTGTCGCTGGACGAATTCATGAATATAGAATTGTTATCCAACGACTGTGGCTTTCTAACTTTCAGTATATGCCTAGCTATTGTCCATATATATTTTGGCTTTAATAAAAACAACTCTTTGTGTCTCTGTGACACTTTTATAAAGAATAGTTGCTCGTTTTCAATTTGTCGCCGATGGGTTCTTCAAAGTCTAATATTTGTTTGAATAAGACCTTTCTAAACCACTGAAACTCGTAATTTTGACAAAAATTGTTTGTTTGTTACGGATTTGTTTCATTTGACACATAAGAAATAGAGTGGGACATAATGTGTTAATGTCGGTGATTGGATTTCATTCCCCTCTGGTGCGTAGATTTAAGACTGTAAGGTTTGTTACCTAATTTTCTACAAAACTATGACTACCAATTATCAATGAAGCAGGTCCCACTATCTCACAGGTATCCAAAAAGATTGAAATGATTAAAGTATCTAAACGGATATGGATGGAAGTTGTGAAAATCATTATTTAACCTAGCAATGTAAGGTTCGTTTTGTAAGAATCGTTACCTGAAAGTATTGAATAATTCTAAATAATTACACTCACTTTAGTGCCAAATTGCTGCATATTTTGCAAGTACATGACCTCACAGATATTTCCCATGCTACATTATCCTCCAGTTTTGCAAATGTTTTGGTATATTCGAGGCTTTAAATTTGGATGTCCTAAATATAAACGAGGTAAGATTCCAAGTGAAAAATTCTAACGATTGGTTCATAAGATTTTATTATCGCTTTACTTCAAATGTTGTGAATTTCAAATGCAACTGAGTTTTGCACATTTGGTAAAGATCATAGTAATAGGTTGGCAAGACAGTGAAGGTAAGGTTCGTTAAAAGCTGTAACGAACCTTTCATACCATTTTCAGTTCGTGTTAACCATTAAGACAGTAAATAAACAAGTTTACACTTTTATTGTTCATTCATTGAATGTCTGTTCTTTACAAACAAATGCTCAATGTCTTGTTTGGCTCCAAAATATTTCTGTTTTTAAATATTTGTTAACAATCATACAAACAACAGAGTTTCGTATATGTCTTGACATGGGGTATGGTGAAATGAAATATTCCTAGAACGTGCAAGTGCGTGTTTGTGATTGTTTGTTATTACACATATTTTTCTTCAATATAAACTGAAACATATATAGATGTAAACGATTTTAACTTTGAATATCGCCATAAAATCTTCAGTAAGGCCCGTTACTAAGTGGTAACAAACCTAACTGGAACAATAGCTAAATCTTACTTGGTTCCCTACGAGACCAATAAATAAATCTTACTTGTTACAAACCATAAAGTAACTATTCTATTATCCGTAGTGACAAAAGATACCAATTTTGATTGTTTTGGTATATTTTTCGAATGATATCACCATCTACTCTAACGAACGTGCATTGCAGTTCTAAAAGGACCTAGTTATTTTTCAATCATACTGCAGGGGGTAACATATTTTTCTATTGTCTGCGATAACATTATTTCACAATTTTTAAATGGTATTCTGTTTCGAAAGTGTTTTATTTTCAAATAAGGAATCAGAAATAAAGTCACTACATGATTTTCATAGGATTCTTGTCATTTTTATAAATCTAGAATACACCGCTAGAAGGTAAGTAAGGTTCGTTACATTTTACTAAGACATGTTTTTAAGTTATAGCTCCATAATGACATCCTATAACTTCCTTTCGGATGCCCGACTTATCTGCAAACGTAATTGCTTTTAACTTGCGGTTAAATAGAACAGAATGCAGACCAAAATAACAAATTGAAATACAGTTAACATTAATCATGAATTCCAGCTGCAAAACATGTGTTCGATTTAGAAATGTCCACAAGGTTTCAGCTCTAGTTTTTCAACAACAACAAGATCCAAATACAAAAGTAAATGTCCTGCTGTTTAAACAGGCATGCATATTGATGAAAATACAAGGTGTGTTTCGTTCTCGGAGGAAAAGTTGCTGTGATTTTGTGCTTTCAAATATGGCAGTGGTGAAATAACAAACCTTACAATACTCATCAGGCCATTTTAGGTGGGTTTAGTCGAGTCCTCACTGTAAGAAAACGGTTGAAATCTTGTTAAAAATACTTCTGCAATGTAAATTTAATACTCATTCCTAAAGGACCACACTATTTTTAGTGGTATTCAGCGAGGTTGAAATTTTTATATCTTTAAAAGTTCATTTGCACCATTTAATGAGAATGCATGTATTACGTCATGCCTAACCTCAGGCCACAGCGTAAATATTAACGCTACCGTTATGTCAACGTCAGTAAATTGTTAACGTCACTGTAAACGTCAGAACCGTGTGTGGGTAAGATCAATTAGTAACTCCAGTTTAACTTAGTAGAATGGCAGGTAACACAATTAAGTGGGGTCTACTAAAATTTTTCGTTACCAAGAAAAAGTGGGGCTTGCCTTGCCTTCCTGCTCAGAAATTATAAACTTGTCAGTATCCATTTAGTTGAATACATGGGTTTCGCACTTCATCAACGCAGCAAGAAAGATTCACGTTAATTTCCAATTGTGGCTGTCAATGCATTTTTTTTTAAAATTGATGTTTCAGAGCAGCAGTGTGCTGTTCCACAGCCAGGAACACCCGCCAGAGATCAAATCCTCACTTCAATGACACCAAATGTTACATGTGGGTTTACGGCGTCCCGCAAACCCCCATGCTGACAAGACAACCGAGCGTGATCTCTGACAGGTGTACGGGCAGCTGTGGGGTTAGGCACAAGAAATATATCAAATGAATGACATGAATTATTTACAGTATCTATATACAACACTACTAACACAAAACATCACAATTAGTTGCTTCTGTAGCCCACTCACGACGTCCGCCCCGAAGGCAAAACAATGTTCTGTGCTCGGAACGGGTGACGTGAATGCCTACAGAAGCAAACAACAGAAACAACAACAAAATAAAAAAAAGAAACAACACAAGACGCGACTGGCCAGTTTATGACTAAGGGTGAACCCCCCTCTCGCGCACTAGTGTGAACTAGTTTGTCGACCTTGTTGTCGACCACAGGTTGATATTTAGCATTTATCGATCGCGCACTGGTGTGAACTTGAAGTCCCGGTAACTTCTTCGTTTGATTCGCCTGTATCGCCTGCAGGTTACGACCTGTTTAGAATGGTCTCAGGTTTACCTGTTTATATTTGCTACGACGTCTGTTGTAGGATTTGCCCGCCCTTGCTGGACTCTATCCGACAGCGTCGTACGAGTACCTGCTGCTATCTTGCAGAGAGCAGCAGGTCACCACACATTGTTGTGCCTGCAAATTACGATAATTGGACTAAGATACAGTTCACAAAACATACCTGCTACATCATGACCCCCCTCCCGGAGAAGTAAGAATATGTTCATGCATATACCGTTATTGCGCATGCGCCGACCAGACACACAGGCTGATTAGTGCATGCGACAAATAACCGTACAGCAGAACTCAACTTGACTGTGCATCAAATTATCAGCACCCAGCGCTTGACACAATAATACTCAAAGTTTATGTTTCCCTAATGAGCACTACAGAAATCAATTAATGCTCACTACTACTGAGCATAATACTCATCAAATTCGTGCTCACTACATTAGCACAAGTAAGAGGCAATTGAACAGACCACGCCTTTGCGCTACCTGGTCAGTCGCCAATTACAGGAAACATAACAAACTCTATTTCATATCCTTCTCCGCGACACGGCCCACAAATATAGCTATTCACAAATTCATTACATTAACAACAGATAGAAACTACAAACAGAAAGATTTTCATCTATTCTCCACAACATTTGTTAGTGTCTCATAAGGGCCAACACTGTTTGCCATACACCCAATTGCAAATTAGAAGCCCGCCAGTACGATTTCCGTCACAACGGTTAGATGATCTCAAGAGTAAACTTCAAAGAAACGTAACTCATCACAGCTGTCAAGATGTTCCAAAAATAGCGTCATCGCTACCTCTGAATCGCCGCCTAGCCTACTATTTCGTCACAGTTTGACTGACACGACAAAGAACCGCCTACAAAAAACTAAGCACGTGACTGGATAAGAAAATGTGAAATCGCATTTGCTTTTGCGTTAGCAATTTTCTACAGTAAAAGAAAGACAAACTAAAAGGTAGATCCATATTGGGACATGTGTAATATGAACCACACCAATTGATGATAATTTCTTCCAAGTGATATTGCGACCAGCAAAGTCTCCGATAAGCCTGCCAACCTACTAAGTCTCATCAAAGATTCACTTTGTCTATTATGTCTGCTCAGGGTGAATGTCGTCTAGAATAATTTAACCTCTGAAGCGCCTATCAAACTTTTAAGATGATCGATTGCTTTGATGATCGATTGTCTATATATTGTACCTAATTTAATATGTTTTCGTTTTTTTTTTTTTTGTAGAAAGAAAATAACTTATTTTTTTCTGACAATAGTATTATTACAAATAAAACTAAATCACTTGTTCAATTTACTTTATTTGACGATTTTATCATTTATGATTCAAAGACCTATTGAAAGCGCACGCTTGTCGTTTCAGGCTATAAGATCGCAGCGTGATCCAACAACCTAACTAAACTTAAAAGGCCGCGGGGCTAAAACGTTCTTTTTTGTGCATATCTCACCTAAGCATGGTGTTTAAAAATGTTGGGAAATAAATCAAACGCTTTTGACCACTTGCACACCCGGTTTTGATTCTGATCCGCGTTATCATTTCTTCTTTTTACTGCTACCTATTGTAATATCTTTGATATGAGCCATTGATCAAAGGTGCGCAAGTTGCCATTACTGTTTCAGGTCTTTGAATTATTTCAACTCGACTTATCAGGATACTTTTACACAGTCTAGATTAGGTCAGCATTTCAAATTTCATGCTCGGATACGCAGGGGATGGAAAAGGTTGGCCGGACATACCCCAGCCGAGTGACGTACTTTTACCATTTGCTGAGGAGTACCCGACCCACACACCACATTAACAACACCCCCGGCAAATGCCACTTTATATTGGGAAAAAGTTGAGTTAACACGGGTATACATTACTTTTCTTATCATTAGGATAACTTGCCTTTATGAGATAAAGTCAAGAAAATGGCATGTATCAAGTGATAATTGGCAGTAGTTTTCACAATCTCTGTTTGGAGCAGAAATAAGACAATGATGTATACTTCTGTAAACCTCACTTTTCCCAATATTAAGTGGGGTTTACCAGAGTATAGATTTCATGGACTTGATAACATAATGTTTCTACTCCGATGTGGGTGCTCGTTAGAACTGTCTCATACTCACTGAGGCGGTTCTAACGGAGGTCCTAACGAGCACCAACAATCTATGTGTGGAGGATAAATAAGAACATTGTCATCCGATAAATGCCATTCCTAGAGCCATGGAACGAAGCAGTGTTTTGCTTAGGTACGTTATCCTAATGGAACACGCCATATTCTTTCTTACTAGTGAAAACTGTTGATTGAACTGGATGACGGGACAAGTCAAGTAAATACTAGTGATATTTGTGAGGCTATGTGTTGACTGCTATGATAGTTTGATCGACTTTCCTCATGGTGGTTAGAGCTGCCAGTTGTAAAAACTGAACACCACTCCTAACCAGCCTACCGATAGTCTACACCGAAATATACTTAACGCAATTAAGAAACTCGAAAATTTCGAGATATATTATTTAAGTTTGATAACAGTTGTCATACAAGTACCCGAACCGGCCCCGATAGCTCAGTTGGTAGGTCACGGGTTCGAACCCGGGCTGCGACATACCAAAGTCGTTAAAAATGGTACTAGCTGCTACTCGCTTGGCACTCAGATACGGGGTAGAGCTAGGACTGGTCGACCCAGTGTCAGGATAATGTGACTGGATGTGGTATCATGTAATGTGTCTGGGACATGGTACTTCAGTGAGGCAGCACTATAAAAGTGAACATTGAGCTCCCTGTCGCAACCAGACACCGTCGTGATATGACTGAAAAATTGTTGAAAGCGACGTTAAACCCGAATTCACAGATACACACAAGTACCCGAACAATGATTGACTATTGAAAACAACGCGTGACCTGTGAGTAGGATGTCGTGAAAATCACGTACTATTCGTGTACAGAAACGTTTGGTAGGTATGCAGATGTATTGGTTTTGTTTGTTTGATTTGAGGTTTAACGTCCCCTTCAACACTGTAAAGGTCATTTTGGAGACGTTGCTTCCAATTTTTGTGGTCCTTTTACCGGACATTGAGATGAAATGACATCTCAAGCCCTGTCGCCCAATGAAACCAATAGGGTTTATAAGCATGGACGGTCCGACACACACCGATTTGCCTGGGCAGGCTAAGATCCTCTAAGCAGTTTACCAGTACTCGTGTGTGGGTCGGATTCAGCTCTGCGTGGAAGCATCATGCAGCCCATATATTTCTTCAAGCCCCGATGGGCGGGGGCCGGCAGATGAAGTGTGCATTGTCATGAAAACAGTTTAGTCGGAGACACGGATACGTTTTCAGACTAAAAAAAAACATAAAGGAATGCTGTGAAATGAGACTCTAAAATACGTCACGTTAACATTCAACCTGCCACCGGCATGGAAACTGGTGCTGTTTTAAATTTTGGGTAAATGACTCGACAGGATCATGCTTGCTTTGTCGAAAACAATTTTCTGGATCAGAACCATGTCGGTCGCAGCCTGAGCAGCAATGCGTGACGTTATAACATCAGCAGTGCTTCTTGCGCCTCGAATACTTGGAAAAGCCAAGTCGGCAATGTTCAAGTCGAGTTTAGCCACATTCCATAGCAGCTGGACATCAGCTAGATATTACCGATGTACATCTGCATTAGGGTAGTCAGCTTACGCGAAACCGCCGTCGATGACTTTATACGTGAACTAGCACTTATTTGTGCATTGCCGTTTACTGGGGGAAATCAAGCACACGTTATAAACGTACACCCCCGCCCCCACGGGCACTACATGCAGGCAAGACGGAACAGGAGTTCCAGAAAAGCATACCCTTTTTGGATGCCCATGACGAGTAACTCGGTTTGCAACAAACAAAGACTCTGGGATTATTATAATGTCCACCAAGTTCACCATCAAGTGACTCAATCATCTGAGGGCTCATATACGTACAAAAGCAAACAAAGTTTACGCCACAAAGCACGACTCTGACCAGAGTTGCCACAATATTAACGAAATACCTGAATTATTAATAACAATAATAATAATACCTATAATTGTTTTCGAAGAAAGCAGTTGTCCCCAATCAGCCAGCCTGAATGTTTTAAGACATGACCTTTAAAATGAGATCAAGGTCATCCAGACTTATTCAATTCTTTAGCTTGTAGCAATGGTAGATCTTTGCAAGTTTGGTGAGAACCCCCCTAAGGTACTGTGCAAACAAGCCTACCGTGACTGAAATTTGGCAAGTTTAGTCCCAAACTGACATTGAAAAGGTCACGGTCTCCAAATCTGAATCAACTCTTTATCTATTCCAGTGCTATGCCTTTCTGGTGAGAGCATATCCAACGTTTCCTCCGATAACGCGCACTCAAGTAGGATTTGACTAAAATTTAATGATTTTAATCCTTTGCTGACCTTACAAATAAGGTCAAGATCACAAAAACCTATTCAACTATTTGACTTATCACAGTGATGTATCCGAACAAGTCTGGAAAGAATCTTCCAAAAGGTTCCTGAATAATATGCACACACACACTTAATTTGGCTTAAATTTGCCCTGTGGTGACCTTGAAAATGGATTAATGTCACTAAACCCTAATCAGCTCTTAAGCATATTACAATGAAGTGTCACTGCAAGTTTAATGAAAATCCTTCAACAGGTTCCTGATATAACATACATACAAAATTAATTAGGCTGAAGTTTTCCCATTTTAATCCCATGGTGACCTTGAAAATAAGGTCAATGTTAACAAAATTTGATCACCTCCTACGCTAATTCCAATCATATATTCCTGCAAATTTGATGAAAATCCGCCAACCCGTTCAAGAGTTATCGTGCGCACAAGAAATTGTCACGTCCACGCTAACGCCAACGAGATACACACCGACAACTGTTTGTCCATTTTCACGGCTGGTGGGGGCACAGAATATTAAATAGACACATCTTTCCTAAAATTGGAAATATACTTGTCCAAACAGTGAGGGGACATCAAACCGACCAGGTTCTGAGAATCTTTAATATGCGCCGAATAATGGAAGTGGCTGAATGAATCCGTACACAGAAAAAAAAATGTTGGGCATTATGAGCCGGGTCACAGCATTTGCTATAAGATCGCCTGTACGCCCAGCGAAGCAGGCGGACAGCGAAGACTTTGAATCAGATTGCGTGTATGCGCAGGCTAATCAGTCTTCTCTAGGCGCACATACAATATTGTTGGAAATGCTGTGCCCCGGTTCATATCGCTCTTGCAGGTCATGCAACCAAACTGTGTTTCAGTCATTTAAAAATTCTTGTTTTTCCCGAAATCGGATCGGTCAGAAAGGGAAGGCGGGATTGGGATGGACGCGTGAAGTTTCCATGGCAGTCGTTTTTGCTCAAATGTCAAGCAGCCATAAATCATGACGACGGCAAGTAACCTTCATTGTCGAGTTAATGGAACATGATATGGTGTACGTACATGTACAAAAAAGGTAGCAGGTTATTTGTCGACGACAGTAAACAAACACTGATTTACATGTATAAATTACCGGCCCCGATAGCTCAGTTGGTAGAGTGTCCGCTCCGGGGAACGGGAGGTCTGGGGTTCGACCCCGGGCCGCGACATACCAAAGTCGTTAAAAATGGTACTAGCTGCTCCTCGTTTGGCACTCAGATTTACGGGGTAGAGCTAGGACTGGTCGATCCAGTGTCAGGATAATGTGACTGGGTGTGGTATCATGTAATGTGTCTGGGACATGATACTTCAGTGAGGCAGCACTATAAATGTGAGCATTGAGCTCCCTGTCGCAACCAGACACCGTCGTGATATGACTGAAAAATTGTTGAAAGCGACGTTAAACCCGAATTCACACACACACACACACACATGTATAAATTAATTATATGGGTGCACCGAACGATCTTAGCCTCCACTATTCTTTGTAAAATTCATCTGTAAAATCTTAAAACATGAAGCGCATTTAGGCTAGATATTTACCTAATTAGACAGAATATTACATCGTTGTGGTCTGGCGCAGAGTGAGTGAGTTTTAGTTTTACGTCCCACCAACAGCTAAGGTCATACAGAGACGGGACCTCGGTTTCAAGACTCATCCGAAAGTCTAGAGAAGCCCGGGATCGATCCTGCGATCCCTGGTTTACAAGGCGGGTAGCGTAACCACAGCACCACGGAGGCTTCTAGGTCTGGCGCAGAAAGATTAAATTAAATTCTGTCTCCGGATTACTGCAATTTACGACGCTAAATATTCTGATTCAAGGAAAGGCGGTGATCGCTCGAATGATTTTCGTTTCATTCCATTTTTATTTATTAATTTATTATTATTTTTTTTAGTGGCTACGCTGGCCGGTCATCTTGAACGTCGTGTAAGTTAAGCCTGTCAGTTAAAGTGATGAATGTCACGTACACGTGATGGGCGGTGCTAAGACTTGCTGTAATCAGATTGGCAGAGTCGAACATTTTGCATACAGCAATTCGTGTTACTGGGTGCAGCATAAAAAGGATGTCGTTTTGTTAGAGCTATTGTATTCGAAGGTCACCGCTTTGAGTTTGCAAATGCGATTTGGGGCCAGAAATTTGCAATTAGGTATAAATTCTCTCTGTATTTGGTAGGCACCACGTCATAACCGTCATCGTGACGCTGATGACGCAGCTGACGTCATCCACGCCGCTCAGGCCGTTACGACGTGTGGCGACCAAATACTCCCACTTATCATCATCACGTTCTTTATATGTACATACATGCACAAACTGAGTTATCAGACAAAAACGGCATCATTACAAAATGAACTCATAATTCTTCTTGAACAAAATTATTTCTACTCAACATGAACACGCTTGTAAAATCAAATTCATCATGGTTCATCATCACGGATAACCCGACAGGCTCTTGTAAGAGTTTGCCCTGATGATGAAGATATGGTTAAACCCGTCTTAAGTTTACGTCCCCTCTACACCTAATATCATATAGAGACGGGACCACGGTTTTCTAACCAAAGCTAGTCAAAAGTCATGGATCAAACAAGTGACCCGGCGTTTATTAATTATATTCTACAAAAGGGGTCTAAAAGCCTAAATGAATCTAGAATGAGCGGGTGTCCAAACTTTACGTCTCACCACCATCTAGGGTCAGATTGAGACAGGACCTCGCTTAAAAAATCTCATTCTACTTCTGGAGAAGCCTGGGATCGATCCTGCGACCTCTGTCTGGCAAAGCTAGTAGCTTAATCACTACACCACAGAGGCTTCAAAAGTGAATTCAGAATAGGCTTCAGAAAGTTGGGGTATACTAGAAGTAAACCCCTCCAAAATCTACAAGCATGTTCATACAAAAATAATACTAAACATAGATTTAACATACCTTTCAATATACTTTCACTGTCCCGTCACAATGCTGTGTGAATTCGTTACATCTTGACCTGCTGCTGAATAGTGTTCGTTTTTACACGGTTTATATATATATGAATACTACCGGAAAATCATGCATACTCATATTAGCTCGCTAAAATCGTGGCGAGGTGAAGATACCGTCCACAATTAAAGCCAGATAGCAAAATTCGAGTAGATAATGGATTTGCGTTCAAAAAGTATATTTCAGATAGGAAAAAAAATGATGAAACGACCCTTTAAATCAATGACATGACTCCTGTCAAAACAAACACCCACACAACACGTGACGGGAATGAAAATCAATTTGGCGGTTGGCGATTTTTAGGCAAATTTTATAGAACTCAGCCTTATAGCGGCCCCCTGTATTGTAAAAACAGATCTCCACAAACCACTCATGCATACATCGTATGATATGTGCCTGACTTGTGCATGGAGCAGCACATTTTGCCTACCATATTTCACCTAAAATATTTCACTCGCATCGCCTTACCATATACCTACTAAAATAATTTAGATGTGCATAAGCACCAGAAAGGCTTCCTATTCCATCCCGTTACAGCCTTCATGCGGAGTGAAGAACATCATTCAGATTCTCGGTCTGCCCAGGAGAACTTTGAGACAAATCCTTGATTCCGAAGCGATTTAGACAAATAATTTGTTCAGTCCGCATGAAGGCTTCCTAACGCATTAGTGCAACATCTCCGAAAACACAGAAATCAAACAACAACAGAGATGTCGACAGCAACAAACCACTGAAATGCCGGAGCAAAAGAAAACCAACAGTTAGACTCAGATGGGCCCAACCAGAGAATGAGAATCAGTACCAACCAACATTGCATAAACCTTTACGCTGGAACCGCCATAGAATCGGACGCCTGAGCTACCGGCGTTCAATTAAAGAGGGAAGCAAAGTTATCAACCTTGATTGGGTTAAGTACCATGCATGCAGTCTGTCGTTTAATATTTATGTTGTACCCAATCTTTTTGTATCGAAGAATGATTTTACGAATTTGGGTACTGAAATCATTGCAAGAGCATATTTTTCATGAATTCCATAAACTTTTTGGGTTCCGATTGACCTTTTTGCAGAAGAGATTTAAGTCTAACATTGAATTTTGAAATTTAATCGGAATGACGTATATAAATTTGAAAATGGTTTTGCGTAGTTTATGATACCGATAACCCTGATTATGAAGTTTAGCAGTTAACAATTTATAACGAATGTTAAAATCAGTTGTGTTGAAGTCAGTTTCATGACTAGACACTCTGGCATAACGAATTGATTGCGAAATATAAACGCCATAGGATGGCGCAAGAGGAACATCACCATCCAAGAAAGGAAAATTTACAATCTCAAAATCAAAATCATCCCGTTTATCATAAATTTTGCAGGAAACAAACCCGTCTAAAATAGACAGATGTAAATCCTCGGCCTCGGTATCAGAACTGGCTTTATTTAACTGGAGTTCTGGGACGGAATCGATTTAAGCCCAAAGTTGTGAAACTCAGTGGAGCACGGTTATTGGGGATTGGGTTAAAATCGTGGACAAAGCGGGGCAGGTGGACACATTCATTCTGGATTTCGAGAAGGCTTTTGACCCCCCCCCCCCAATGAACTTCTTAGCGGCATTTATTCTTGTAAGGTAGGACACACCGTGTGCTCATAATTGTTTTATTGCCCCCTGTCATATCCTCTCTGAAGCAGATCAAAGGCAGCTCCTAATATGGTGATTAGTAGCTCTTGTTGAATCCCTGACTGAGGCACTTAAGGGGAAAATCAATAAGGTACACTCTAGTCAACAGTTAGTAAACTATTGATTTTTCCCCAAGAGGCCCCTTACCTGTTGAAGACAGAGGACTTCTTTTCAGTCAGCACTGAGGGCTATATAATATTATGTAATGCAATGATGGTCCTCAATAAACGAGAATAAATGCCTTTAACTCCAAATTATTTGGTAATGGAATCGGGAGTGGGGGTTTCTTTGTCTACCTAGTTGATTCACTGATGAGTTAGAAAACCTTCATGCGGACCAAACAAATACTTGGTTGTACCACAGTGAAAGTGAGGGTGAGGGTTGGAATCCCGTAAAGTAACTTAAGCCCACCAGTAATTTATATTGACCGTTCCAAGTTCGTGCTTTACCTGCGGTTCCTTCATGAGGTGGAGTTTCATGAGTTGGAAAACCTTCACGCGGACCAAACAAATACTTGTTAGAACCACAGTGAACGTGGGGGTGAGGTTTGGGATTCCGTAAAATAGAAGTGAAGGCAATGATCAGGAATCGATACAATTGACCCACAGCTCTCATCAGTGACACCAAAGGGAAAGAAACACAGACATGAAATAACAAGACCTAAATGAAAACTGGAAACATCAATAGCGGAAAACCTAAAAAACAGTTACTTTTCCCAAAAATGGCCAATACTTTGAAACGGGTAGCATGGCTGGAATACTAGGAAAATTAAGTTAGGAGTCTCTCAAGGAAGGGAGAAGAGGCGTTAGGCTCGCACTTTTATACAAAGGTCTAAAGGGTGCTGTCAGCATTCCAACAGTTGACTTTGTTCTCCCAGCTAGGTATTGTAAAAATCACCATTCACTGTTGTTTCAGGCGCCTTCTGCAAGAACTGACATCCATAAAGAATCTTTTTCCCCTGAACCATTAGAGATTGGAATGTCCTTTCCGATTCGATCATATCCACTGCTGAAGGTGCAGATGATAGTGTAGCTAAGTTTATCTCTTTTGTGAGAACGGGACTTACTTCCCATATCACACGTCTGGTGTATGAATGTCATTTGAAGAGTCACCAGTAACAATTCTGATTCTGATTCTGATGTCAGAGCAGGGCATAAACAGCTCCTGAAGTAACCCGGTAGTACACATCTGATACTGAATGATCAGTTTACCTCGGTTTTCACCAATGAGGATACAAAGTCGCCCCTCCCAGATCTGGGAGTTTCTCCATACCCAGACGCCACTCCCATCAATGTCAAGTTAATGGAGTATGCAAACTCATACTAGGCCTCAACCCAAACAAAGCAACTGGGCCAGACTCCATCTCATCCAGGTAATAAAGCAAGTTACACATATTGATAATACCTATTTCGATGGTTTGATCAGTCAAATTTACCCCCCCCCCCCAGAACTTCAGTTAAATAAAGCAATTTCTTCTGATACCGAGGTCTCGTTTTATGATTAACATCTATCTATTATAGATAGGTTTGTTTCTTGCAAAATTTATGATAAACGCGATGATTTTGATTTTGAGATTGTAAATTTTCCTTTTTTGGATGGTGATGTTCCTCTTGCGCCATCCTAAGGCGTTTATATTTCGCAATTAATTTGATTTGCCAGTGTGTGTAGTCATGTAACTGACTTCAACACTCGTAATAAATTGTAAATAGCTAAACTTCTTAATCAGGGTTATCGGTACCATAAACTACGCAAAGCCTTTTCAAAGTTTTATAGACGTCATTCTGATTTAATTTCAAAATTCAATATTGGACTTAAATCTCTTCTGCAACAAGGTCTGTCGGAACCAAAATTTTATGGTGACTTAGTAAATAAATTCAGAAAAATATACAACCGCAATGACTTCAGCACACGATTTCGTAAAATTATTCTTCGATATAAAAAGATTGGGTACACCATAAATGTTATACGACAGACTGCATGCATGGTAGTTAAGCCAATCACGGTTGACAACTTTGCTTCCCTCTTTAATTGCACGCCGGTGGGTCAGGCCTCAGATTCTATGACGGTTCCAGCGTAAAGACTTATATTGCTTGGTACCTGATGCTCTGTCTCTGGTCGGGCCCATCGGAGTCTAACTGTTGGTTTTCTTTTGCTCCAGCATTTCAGTGGTTTCTTGCTGTCGAGTTCTCACCGTTGTTTCATCTCTGTGGTTGTTTGATTTTTGTGTTCATGGAAATGTTGCACAGATGAGTTAGGAGGCATTCATGCGGACTGAACAAAGTATTTGTCTTAATCGCGTCGGAAGTAAGGGCGAAGATTGTGGCCACGTAAAATCGCTTTAAGCCCCACTCCCAGTGGAATTCGTTTCCACTGACGGTTCCAATGCGGTTCTTCTGGCACGGTTTAATTTTGTTATGGTTTGTCTTTGTGATTTTTTGTCGCTTATATTATTTTATTTTGGATAGCCTATTTGTCATTTTGTGGGAAAGTAACTGTTCTTTTGGCTTTGTTTCATGTTTGTGTTTCTTTCCCTTTGGTGTCTCTGATGGGAGCTGTGGGTTAATTGTATCAATTCCTGATCATTGCCTCCACTTCTATTTCACAAGGAAATGGCTCAGCCTTTAGCCCCAGTGCTTACTCTAATCATCCAGATATCCTAAGACCAGGGGGAATTCCTGTGGACTGGAAGACAGCAAACGTCGCTCCAATATACAAGAATGGAGATAAAAGTAAACCATCCAACTTCAGGCCCATTTCCCTCACTTCAGTGGCCTGCAAACGGCTTGAGCAGGTAATACATAGGAGCCTGGGGGATTTCTTCGAACAGCACAACATCATCAGCGAGTATCCACACGGCTTCCGAAAGCGCCATTCCTGTGAGTCCCAGCTCATCACAACAGCCAGCGACCTTGTCACTGGCCGGGATAAATACAAACAGATTGGCGCGATTCTTTTGGATTTCCCCCTAAATCCTTCGACAAGGTCCCGCACGAGCATCTCCTACTAGAGTCACACCATTATAGAATACGACACAACACACTGGGTGGATTTGAAGCTTCCTGAGCCATCGTAGCTAGCAAGTTCTCCTAGATGGAATCTCGTCGAGGTCTGCCCCGGTCACCTCAAGAGCCCCAAAGGGAATGGTCATAGGCCCCTCTTGTTCCTGGCATACATCAATGATTTACTTGAGTGTGTTAGTTCTATATTTGATGATGATTCACATCTCTAAAGAGAGATCAACACACCAGAGGAAGCCAAACTCCTACATGAAGATCTTGACAAACTCCAGGAATGGGAGAGGATCTGACTGAGTTTAACGCCGATAAATGCGGGGTCTTCCGAATCTCAAACAAACGAAAGAATGTCATAATCAGGTGGAGGCAACCTATACCATTCACGGAGAGACTCTTCGGGAGACCAAGAAGGCCAAGTACCTAGGCTAGGTGCTTTCACATGTCATGGATTGCCTATGTTGACTCGGCTACACAAAAAGCCAACAACACACTGGCCTTCCTGGTGAGAAACCTTAGTTCTTGTCCAAAGTCCACCAAGGAGGAATGTTACAAGTCACTTGTCAGGCCACAAATTGAATACGCCTCTACCGTCTGGGACCCTCACATCAAGGCCGTCACCCATCGGGTAGAAATGGTACAACGCCTAGCTGCCAGATTCGTCTATGGGGATTACCGCCGAACCAGCAGCGTTAGTACCATGCTTGGCACCCTATGGTGGGACAGCCTCTAAGAACGCAGAAGACAGGTCAAAGCAGTCATGATGTATCGGATTGTGAATGGACTTGTTGCCGTCAGTATACCTTCATTTATACACTATCAATGCGTAACTACAATAGGACACCGCAGCCAATTCATTCCATCATTCTGCAGAACCCAGACGACGAAGGGGACATTCTTACTCACCACCACAATCATCTGGAACCAGCGCCCTGACAGCCTTGTCACAGTTTCAGCTCGGAAACATCTAAGTTTGGGATCGCCGCAGCTTACCACAAAACAGTTAACGGTTTTTCATCTTTTTTTTTTTTTTTTAATTTGGACCCTCCCTCACGCATGTGAATATTCACAATGGCGCGAGTCTGCTAGAAGTTTTTGCAGCCCTACACGACACCTGAAGAAGAAGAAGAACAATTCTGATTCTGATGTAAGTCCAATACGACTGGCGCTCGCATTTCTGTACTGCCTTCTTACAGTCCTTATACTTGCGTACATCTGCCTCGTTTCTGGAGTGTTACATTCGTCTGAAGAGTTTGTCGCGTCGACGCATCATGCTTTTTATCTTTCGAGTGACCCAATGCTTCTCGACTTTCTTGCCACTCAGGAGTATGGTAGGGATGTACTTCCCCGTTAGGTCAGCTGTAATCAAGGCGCTGAAACCTAACCCATAGCCCTCTCTTTCTCTATATACTGCCATACTCCCGCGAGGACATTCTAGGCAGGGTCACGCGTCAAGCAAGAATCAGACAGAAAGTTAATGTAAAATGAGAAAAGTAAAGCTAATGCAGTGAAGAGGATAAAAAAATGTTAAGTTAAAATAGCTAAGTGAAGTTAAAATCAGGTAAGAAACAACTTTGATTGCACGCCGGTTGGTCGGGCGATTTTATGACGGTTTCAGCGTAAAAAACATAAATGGAATTTTATTTTATTTTCGCATTCTTTATGTTGGTTGGCGCCTGATGCTCCGTCTTTGGTCGGGCCCCTCGGAGTCTAACTGTTGGTTTTATTTTGCTCCAGCAATTTTGTTGTTGTATGCAGCCGAGTCCTCAACCTTGTTTCATCTCTGTAGTTTTTTAAGTTGTATGTTCTCGGAGATGTTACACTGATGAGTTGGGAAGCCTTCATGCGGACTAAACAATATTAGTGTATGCCGCGACAGAGATAAGGGCGAGGATTATGGCCATGTAAAATTGATTTAAGCCCCCCAGTGGAATTCTTTCCACTGACTGTTCCAAGGCGGTTCTTCTGTGGCGGTTTATTTATGTTGTTGTTTGTTACTTACTGCGTGTATCACTTGTGTCTTTTTATTTTGGATGGCCATTTGGCCATTTTGTGGGAAAGTAACTGTCCTTATGGCCTTCCTTTTTTTAGGTTCCCTTTTGGTCTGGTCGCTTCATGTTTGTGTTTCTTTCCCTTTGGTGTCTTTGATGGGTGGAGTAAGTTAATTGTATCGATTCCTGATCTTTGTTTTACTTCTACTTTCCTCTGGATCTAGGACCTTGAGTGCTGTAGTCTACCAATTTCCTCCTTAAATAAGTCAAGAGTTAGCAGACATACAGTATTCTGGGACAGGGCATTGCAATGAACAATTGCAAGGGGATAAAATGAATATTTGTAAAAATCATGAGATGTCTGAATCTGTCTGAAAGTCAATGGGTGGCTGTAGCTCTTCTGTACTGCTGGAGGATGCAACATTGATAAATTCCTATTTTGTCTGACTCAGCTTTTTCTTCAATGCCTCAAAATCTGCTCTGTTGTAACAGTTGACTTTCCTGTGCAGAATACATACTTGATTTGGCTGTACGGAGACTGGATTCGATGTAGACTGTTTCGTGATCTGAGATGCCTAGGTTAATTTCAACTCTGTTGACCAGGGTTTTGTTAATCGTAAAGAAGAGATCTAGAATGTTCTCAGTATCTTCAATAAACCTGGTTGTTTCAATGACCGCTTGACCACTGCTGGGGCGTGGGCAATGCCGACTCACAGCAACTGTAACCGGCGAATCCGGGTCGTTTCGCATCCCCAAACCATTTCCTTCCATAGTCGTTTCGCCCCCAAGACGTATCCACCCTGGTCGCCCCCCCCCCCCCCCACATCCCTAGTCGTTTCGTCCCCCTGGTCGTTTCGTCCCCCTAGCCGTTTCTCCCACTTTCCAATATAAAACTTATTTCCACTGTATAACTTTTATTCATCTTTAACAGGACAGAGGTGAGAAGAGGCAAATATTCAAATAGCATCATAATCCTGTCACATCAGCCTAAGGATAACTTATCCTTAGTTACCGGCCGGCACCGGGTCTTAAAAGTGGCTACTCGGGAAGTTTTACTAGGACTTGTTACTCTAACATTATTGAGATTGTTTTCGTCAAACAATTTTCATCATTGTAAGCACGTTATATTGCATAAACATGTGAACGGAAGGAAGTGTTTCGACAATAACATTCAAGTTCATGAAAAAAGGTCACTTTTTCTATTGTCACTGGATCAATTGTTTTATTCAATTTTGCGGTCTACGGGAGTGTTCATTATCTTTTTGTTATTTACATTCAAAGACATATTTTGTGAGTATAGTTCTAACCGCATCAAAATGGCGGCTGTAAGTTGTAACGAGCACAACCTATGTTTGCAATATAAAGACTTACGGGTACTTTGCCTGGTCTGAAAAAATGCAATAACAAAAAAAACAAAAAAAAAAAAAAAAAACAAAAAAAAAAAATAAAAAAAAAAAATAACGACAGAAAAGAAAGAAAGAAAGAAAACACCAACATCGCGGGCGTAAGGCAGTATATGGAGATAGATAGATAAAAAAATAAACATAAATAAGTACATACATAAATATAAAAGTCAAGAAAGTCAAAGGTCATGGGTAGTTTAAGTGATGAGAAAACATTAAATACCTAAAACGATATACAATGGACAACACAAACTATAAATATAATAAATTTATATGTGAAAAAAAATGAGATAAAGACAATAATTTTTTCTTACAGCACGCGTTTTCAGACTCACCATTAATCTTTGCTCGCCTATACTGTTACCGAACCAACCGACAAATTCAAAATAAAACTGGTTAAGGTGTTAAAGAGATAATTAAAGATGTTTAACTTTGCAAAGAGCACGTGTGTTCACACTTCATCATTAAACGAATTTATTGCGTGACTATTGAGTCAAATGAGTTAAAACAAATAAACAACGTGATTGATGGTATTGATCAAAACAGGTAATACTTATCATCAACATAATTAGCATTACCATTCAAACTACATTTTTTATCCTTCTTCTTCTCCTCCTCTCTCTCTCTCTCTCTCTCTCTCTGTTTCTGTCTCTCTCTCTCTCTGATTAACGGTATGGAATAAAACAGGTAATACTTCTCATAAAGCCTAATTTACATGTTATTCCAAGTACATTCTCTCTCTCTCTCTCTCTCTCTCTCTCTCTCTCTCTCTCTCTCTCTCTCTCTCTCTCTCTGTTCATAAATAATTCGTACAAAACGACTTTGGGGGCGAAACAACCAGGCTTTTGGGGCGAAACGACTAGGGGCCAAAAAGTTGGATGAAACGACTAAGGAGGAAACGACCAGGGGGAAACGTCTTGGGGGCGAAACGTCTTGTTATATGCTTTTATGAATTTTTCTCTGCACGGCTTTATCATCAATAGACAAATTTCTGGTCACGTGACAGTGTAAGCGGAAGTGGGAAATTTGCAACAAAAATACGGAAGTTTGATTCAATATTTTTCCAAAGAAGTAAGTTATGTGCATAATTTTCAATTATGTACGATGACACACCCTGACTGATTGCTCCATAATAATTTGGCCCCATGTATGGAGCGTGATAGCTCAGTGGTTAGTGCACTTGCCTCTGATGCTAGAGGTCCCGGGTTCGATCCCCGGCAGCGGCGATAAAATTTCGGTGTCCGAACACGCTCCATTGGCATCATTTGCAGGGATGAATGTCATAAAGTGCACCGTCCTTCGGATCGGGACGTTAACCAGGTCCGGGTGAAACTTAAATCGAAGTATATACTTACATTAAAGTATATACTTCGATTGAGGGATGGTCGGGTATTCACCATATTTGCATTATTTGCTGGCTCGCAGCTTGCACATTGTCAATATTGGAAAAACAGGTAACCAGACCCCCTGACCTTTTAAGGTCAGGGGGGTCTGGTTACCTGTTTTTCCAACACTGATAACCCTCAGACTAGGAACCAGCAGATAATGCAAATAAGGTGAATAAAAGCCAAGGCCGCGCCGCCGAGCCAAAAATTGCCGATCCGAAGATTTTATTTTTCGGAATTTTAACCGAAAATGAAATGTAAGTGGTAAATTTTGATATGATAATGTTAAATATATCAAATGTGATACTCAGCATAAATTTTGTTCTTTTTGGTGCCCTAATTTTTGTTTTATAGCAAATTTGCCAAATTTTAGGGGTATAAAAGCCAAGGCGGTTTTTTTTCGTTCGTTTTGATCGAATTTGAATGAAATAGATATGAATGTGTGAAAACATGTACATGACAACCCCAAAAAAGTATTTTCTAAACATTTTATTGTAAAAATTCCAGTCAGTTCCTTTTTAGTATTTGTAATATTAACCGTATTTTTGGTGGATTTATGTAGGCCACGTTGTAATGAACCGCAACGAACGGCAATGTCAAATAAATGATAAGGGCATTTAAATATAATATCTGAATGGTAGGAAATAAAGATAGAGCTTTATGAAACTCATCATATTTCTTAATCATGTTTTAGACATATTAATTATGTTTTGATACTTACCTATTGTATTATTATTGCTTGTTTATATCCATCGGTCAGTAAGTGATTAGTGCATTAATTAATGTGTTCATAGATTGCATATATAGATGGGCAATACCACCGCCTTGGTGATTGAAAGGGTCGTAAATTTTGATTGTGGATACTCGTTAGAACCGCTTCGACAAGGCAGTTCTGATGAGTACCCACAATCTATGTATTCATAGATTGTGTATACTCGTTAGAACAACCTCGACAAGGCAGTTCTAACGAGTACCAACATTCTATGTGTCCAAAATAATGTTTAATGTAAATAATGTATATACTATAAAAAATTGGGGTTTGAAATGGATTCTAAATAAAATAGACATAAACTGCTTAGCAGTACTGTTCTTTTTTATTATTATCATTATGCATGTATACATTCGATTAAAAAACGAAAAAAAAAAAAAAGAAAAAAAAAATGATTTTTAATTCGTTATTGCTTTGTTTGAATTTGGATCATTGCCTTCATTTCTATTTTTAACGACCAAGCCAACACTATTTAAGTCATTTTTGAGCCTGTAAGTTTACCTATCCACACTTTTCCAGTGCAGGCTGACAGCTGCCCTTCTTGAATCAGTGGAACAGAGAGAATGACCGTAGAAAATATTACATGTTCAATCTCTACGAAAGAATGCTGCCGACCTCAGCAGGTATCGAACCCGCGTCCTCCTGGTCACCAGTCAGTAAACAGTTCCTACTGGCAGTAAACAGAACCCTACAGGCACACAACGTTGAATCTACGTTGTTTCAACGTTGATTCAACGTGGAGTGCCTGCTGGGAACATCTATTTACACATTTTTATAAAAAAAGGTTGGTGGACAAGAGTGTTGATTTCCCTTTAACGACGTCGAATCAACGTCATAAAACCCTGAAGTCCTTGAACAATCATTTAAACAACGTCGCATATACAAATTTTGTTCACTGGGATAACAGTCTGATGTCACTGAACAGCATGGGTCGTCATTCGATTCGGATCATTTCGGTCGTTGTATGCCTTCCCTTTCGGTCCTTTTCGGTTGTTTCCTGTAATAAGGTAATTCTAAAAATAGAAACAAAAATAAAATAAGTAATTCGATCAATTAAGGTGATTCTGGTGAATATATTTAATTTTATCACAAACACATAATAAGTATAATCAATTTCAAATATCATAAGGCCAAAAAGAAGTAACTAAACCGATGAATTTGAAAGAAATTCGGAATTTTCAATACTTTTTCGCTGCCTTGGCTTTTATACCCCTGGATTTCGGAAAACAGCTATTAAAAGATAAATAAGCCATGTAGATACGTAAAACTACTTCTATTTATAACATATCTAATATATTATAATTTAATTCCACATTCACCCAAATATATATCTAACTTGTAACTAGAGACTAAAAATAAAATTTTCGGTAGGCTCGACGGCCCGGCCCGGCGCGGCCTTGGCTTTTATACCCGACCTTGAGGGATGAAAATGATCAGAAATCGAATAGTAGAATGTCGCGCATGTGCAACGAAGCAGAACTGCATTTAATTGCACCACGCAAGTTGTAAACTTCCGTGAACAAACGATTATTTCACAGAAATATTCTTAATTCAGCTGCGGAATTTTTGCGTAGAAAGTGTTATTTTAACTATTTTCACATCATCAATCCAGTATATCAGGTAATAATCAGTTTCTTTCCCTTTAAAATTCCTTTTTTTCCTCACTGCATCCGTCTTACAACTCCACGGCTTCCATCTTGATCAGAAAGTAGGTCGATTAGGCGCTTGCAGCATCCCAAAAAGGAGGTTTGTTTTATTAGTCTGCTCCGTATCATTTTTGTACGGTGGTCGTTTATGGTCATGATAAAAAATGTAGATAGATGTATTTAATGAAATGGTACCAAACCAACCATCAAAGAGAATGTCGGGCCAGCGTCGGATCGACAGCGATACGACATATTAACATCATATCATCGTCGGCCCAACGCTGGTCCGGTGTATTGTGCTACATACAGCTAGGAACCTAATTTTTACAATCCTTTACAAAACTTTTGGCACAAAACCACGGAACAGTGTATAAAATATTCGTTTCGTGCGACTGTGTGTGTTGGGGGTGGGTGGGGGGGAGCATCTTGCAATGTTTGACACTGTCGTACAATTTCGTAAAAACGTATTGTGAACAAGACAGTTCGCCGAAAAATATTTCTAGCAGTTCATCGACGCATTTGACCATTTCAATACCTTGTTTGTTTGTGTTGATTTTTTTCGTCCCCGTAAACAATGTTTATGTCATTTTGGAGACGTTTTCAGTTTTGTATGACATTTAATCGAGATCGAGATAAAATGACATCTCAACCAAGTAGGCATTTTGGATGTGTGATTTTCGCACGGGTGTGTTTTGGTAATAGCAGTATTAATGAGTATTTTGTGGACCGCCTTTTCAGTGTTTAGTAGGTTCTGTCATCTTTCGCCGGCACGACAGTTCACCGATACGTATTTTTGGGACAACACATTTACTTAGCTGCATCAAAAATGGAAATAAAACACATTAGTATAAACATGCATGTATTTTTTACAATACTCAAAAGTATGTTCCCTATCATTCATTTCGTTATTAATCGAAACATTTCAAATAATATATACCATTATTTTCACTTTTAACACAGAAAAAAGAAAAACTGTCTGCGAACTGCCTTAAAATATAATTGCAAAAAAAAAAAAAAAAAACCTCGTACAT
This sequence comes from Lucinisca nassula, assembly GCA_963580285.1. Taxonomy (NCBI): domain Eukaryota; kingdom Metazoa; phylum Mollusca; class Bivalvia; order Lucinida; family Lucinidae; genus Lucinisca; species Lucinisca nassula. The sequence goes on along the minus strand of OY757013.1, from coordinate 125,794,659 downwards.
TTTTTTCCCTGTCATAAGCGAAGAAATATCAAATTATAAATAAAGAAACTATTGCTTTAGGGTATATATCTATCGCTCTTTTACAGACTCATCAATAAATTTAATTACAGTACTTAACGCATTAAATATGTACTATAAAAGGGTTATCCTTTGGAAGCAAGGAATACACCACAGAACTGAAAAAAACATGGAGTGTGCATGTTTTCTGGGCAAGACTAGCTAGTTTCGGTCAATTAGGCCTCATCAGTGACACTCAAACATTTTCAAAATTCCACAATGGAATCAATGATCCCAAAGGACAAGAAAACATAAACTACATTATGATGTAGTGTTAAGCCTGCACAGCGCAGTGATATAAAGCGTTCGACTAATGATTGAGAGGTTGTGCGTCCGAATCCGGCCACGGGTATCAAGGTGTGTCCATGGACAAGACACATAATGACAACCCCCATTTCACTCGGGTGTAAATGGGTAGCATCTACATACTGCCATACGCTCGCGAGGAAATTCGAGGCAGATGCGCTGTCAAACACTGTTTATAGAAAAGGAAGTTAAAAACAGATATAGTGAAGCGCACAAAAGATGATGGGTTAAAATAGTGATGTGCACTGTAGGCTGAAGCTATATGCTGATACAACAACAGCATGATCCACGGAGAAGAACGAAGACCATCGAAGTATTGTCAGCTGACAACCTTGGCTGCACGTGCAACGCGGAAAACTGACACACTACCATCGCCACTTACCATTCTGCAGCCTACCAGTGTGCTTCGAGATCACTCAGCGCCGTGGGCTGGAGGACTGGTAGTTGTCACTTTACATCAACAGTGAAGAGGAGGTAAATCAGGGTAAATTGGTGTAAAAGCCACTGCCTCTCTTGCGCGCGTAAAAACATCCGGAATATGTGTTCGAGAGCAATTCAGCTTGAAGCTTTCATCGCAATTGAACTAAAATAAATCAGTATAAACTAACGTATTTCTGCATTTAAAAAATGCATCCTATTGCAACAAGTCAGTGCAATCAACAACCCCTAAACCCCAATTTATATCGCGAAAACTGGTGTTTATTGTGAAAGGCATTATTTTTAGCATTTCTGCTCCAAGCCATAGGCAGTGGGTATTCGTTTGAAATCGCATCAACGAGCGGAGCGTGGTAGCACAGGGGTTAATGCACCTGCCCATCATGCTAGAGGCCCACGGTTCGATACCCGGCAGTGTAAAATCGTGGTGTCCGAACATGTTCCACTGGCATCATTTGCAGGGACGGATGCCACAAACTGCACCGTCATTCGGATTGTGACGTTAACTGGAGGCCTCCTGTGCAGGGAGAACTATCCCCTGTGCAGGTAAACGATCCCTACCGTAATTACATGATTACAGTGGAGGCTTTCATCTTGCAAACCTGGAGTGTATGGAATGTACACCTGCATGTAACCCTCGTGATGGGGGTATTGGGGTATATATATAGAAAAAAGCATTTCTGCTCCAAGCCATAGAGTACTCGTTGGACTCGTTTCACTGTGGCGGTTCTACCGAGCATCCACAACAGTGTGCAGTATAAATAGGAAAAAAATATAACAGGTTTTCACACATGCACTGACATGAAAATAGCCATTGTGGTGTTATGGTAGGCCTACAGACAAATGTAAATTTAAGGCATGCATTTTGTCATTGTTTTGTGTATAATTCACAAAGAGCGTACATGATAAAATTTATTCGATTCAAGTATAATTCATATTAGTCGTGTTCAAAATGTAATTTAAAAGGAACATAAAAAGACGCAAATTATTTAATTATAAAATCATCAATAAGTCATATTGTCCACCGTAGATACGGTTGATGCTGCGGATAAGCCAGATTTGTAATCAAGCAAGCCTCCAAATCGACTCCTTTTTTTCACAACATGGCGTCTAAAAAGTAAACACATTCGATGCAGGTAAGCAAAGTGATGTTTATTGCATGGTTTTGATTTTATACGCAATAATTTTACAAATGCTGACTTTTACAGGAAAAAACATGTTTTTGTAGAAGAACGCGCAGGCGACGATTCCGTTTTGTCGTGTTTTCGGAAAGCTTTATTGTCGAACTCTTTTAAGTGGCACTTACCATTTTGCAGTCGTGTTTCGAATTGACGCACACAAATAAACACGTTATTTTGGCCATTTCTATACTTATATCGAAGTTTGTACTTTAATGTAAGTATATACTTTGATTTAAGTTTAACCCGGACCTGTTAACTGGAGGCCCCCTGTGCAGGGAGAACCATCCCCTGTGCAGGTTAAAGATCCCTACCGTAATTACATGATTACTGTGTAGGCTTTCATCCTGCAAACCTGGAGTGTATGTAATCTACACCTGCGGTAATGTTCAAATGTGACCGATGCAGTATCAGTAGACAGACAGATAGATAGATAAATGTGTTTCAAATGCTCAGAGACACGTGCTCATTGGGGCTAAAGAAATAGATTGGCTGCATGATGCTTCCATTTATCTTATACTGAGTCGGTCATAAGGTACTGGTCAACTGCTTAGATGACCTAAGCCTGCCCAGGGAGTCGGACTGTCAGTGCTTATAAACCATATTGCAGGGCCTGTAATTGCTTCGAGACGTATAAACCCACCCATTTTAAGCGGTTAGTAACAAGTTTTCTCCGCCTTCTTAGCTGAAACCGCTTTTTGTGTTTATTGAGTACTAAGGACGTCCCATTTTCTGCCTGCACGGTATTATATTGACAGTCAGAATCACGCGCATTGGCACACCTTTGATCGGCATTGGTGTGTAAAAAAACGTGTCAAGTAATTGCGGGGTGTTTACAAATAATTAAACAGATTAGTAGTTGAGGATAAACTAATTATCACTTTGACGATAAGTGTTTCTAATCCCGTAAACTTGCTATTGTTAAAATCATAGCGGGTCGTAATTTAGGTGTTTGGTAGTGAGATAATCATTAGCGATGCAAAGTGTGACAATATTTTCAAAGATAGATACACATTTTTTTCTTGAGTAAATAGCAGGTGTTCACTAGGTGAAGTGGCGAAAATAATTTATAAAATCCCAAAATGTTGCCGCGATCGCTGTTTGATTTTGGCGCCTCGAAAATACGTAAAACCGGCAAATGTGACCAGGCCTTTTCGTCGGGGTTCGAGCTGCAGTCTGATCTGTCTGTTAGCCAAAAAGAAAGAAAATAAAAGACTACCGCTGACTCTTCTAAGACTGCACCAATTGACCAAAGTTGCACATGTTTCTGCCGGTTTGTCTGAAGCAGTTACGAGTGTTTAGTGTACAATGAAGACTCGAAGCGTATGTTTTGCAAAGTTTGGCAAAAATCTTTTACAAAAGAATTTTTCTTTATTTCTTTTTAATCCATATCTGACAATGGTTGTCAGGTTTGTTTTATTTGTGTGAAGTTTTACAAGCAGTGTAGACAGATCAGACACTCAGAATCAGAATTGTTACTGGTGACGCGTCAAATGACATTCATACACCAGGAACTGTGATGTGGGAAGTTAGTCCCTAACTGTGATGTGGGAAGTTAGTCCCTAGCACTATGTTCTGTGGCATCTGATCTGGATCTACACGGTTTGCTAATGACCCAAAAATGGGCCACCAAGCATATATGGGGATGGGTAATGCGATTTAACTTCCTCACAGAGCTTTGCTTGATTGTTTTTAGTTTAATGGCCCAGTCAACACTATTCAAGTCATTTTTGAGCCGGACAGTTTACCTATCCACACTTTACTAGCCATCTAAAAGAATATACAGGTGATTAAAAATTCAAACAAGAGATTCATAGATTAAATGATATATATTTCTTCATCAAAACAATTTTACAGTCCGCAAACACCTTGCTTCAAAATTGGGACGTCCTGAATTTTCCATTGGGACTTCCAGATTTCAAGGGTAGGAAGTCTGGGACTTCGTGAATTTGGGAGTTAATGGAAGCCCTGCCTATTGGTTTCATTAGGCGGCAGGGCTTGAGCACAGATGCTTGGGGTCAGGTCACTTGCTAATGTTTTTTTTCAAAGTTATTTTTGCATTTTGCTATAATTGGAATGTGCACGAGTTTAGGAACTTCTAGACAAAGTTTTAAAAAACGTCCTTTTTACTATCAAGGCTCAAATCAGTGAATTTTTTTTTACAAATTTGCCATTATGAGTCCTGGGACCCGCTGGATCCAGAATTATTGCATCCCAGACCCAAACCTGAGAAAAATATATAGGCGTGTTTTCGTGATGCAGTACAGATGCTTTTAATCACTTTCCATGACATTTTCATCGGTATTTTATTTAATACTTTTTACTTTGATCATTATTATAATTAGGAACTCTTCATGAAGTGCACCTTCCTTAGGATCGGGACGTTAAAGGCCCCCTGTGCAGGGAGAGTCACGCCCTGTGTAGGTTAAAGACCCCTAAATCAGGTCTATACATTTATTACGAGCTGGGACTGATTACGAGCTGTGAATGTCTAAATCAATCACCTGAACTGGCTGAAGTGGGTTCTGTACTTGTTGCAGTTTGATCAAGACGATCGCCGTCACGATCGGCTGCCTCAGACTGAGAGGCCTTGTTTTCAGGCTGCTTTTGCCCTAGCAGACCGAACAGGGTTTCCTGTTTTGGGTCAAGTTTTATTTTTTGGAGGCGGCATCTCTTGCAGCTCTCTCAGTATGTTGATAAGTGCTAGGTCAAACAGTGTTACGATAAAAGATTTCAATTGATTATTGGACTACACAGGTAGAATCAGTTTACCGTAGAACTACGACGCCTCTGAGGACTGGGTTTTACCAAATATTGTACTTATTAAACACCGGTGTAACAGTTTATCTTTACCCCCTGGGTAGCTTTACCCCCGGGGGTAAAGATATCCCGGGATATCTTTACCCCCACCCTGGATATCTTCACCCCCGGGGGTTAAGATATCCCGGCTGGGATATCTTTACCCCCGGGGGTAAAACTATCCCAGCCGGGATATCTTTACCCCCTTCCCAACTTTTGGGTATAAAGGCAGGGGTAATGCAAGATTATGAAAGATTTTCATATAAGAAAATATACAAAAAAGTAGTTATTTAAAAATCATTTGCCTCTATATGATGGTCATATTTCTTACTAAGGGTAGTTCTATTAGTCCGAGTCACGATTGAAACGAAAAATGTTAAAGTGATACATCGAGTCCACTATCTTGCTTCTCTTACATATAAAAAGAAATTTGGCATTTAGAAAATAGTTTATACCCAAAAGTTGGGGTGGGGGTAAAGATATCCTGGCCAGTTTAGCTTTATCCCCTGGGGTAAAGATATCCCAGCTGGGATATCTTTACCCCCGCCTTTCCACTCACAACCACCACCAAATTCACAACTGACAGGGATAATGCAAGATTATGAAAAATTGTCATAAGAGACATTTTGAATAAGAAAATATACAAAAAGAAGTTATTAAATAATCATTTGCCTCTGTAATATGGTCATATTTCTTACTAAGGGTAGTTCTAATAGTCCGAGTCATGATTGAAACGAAAAATGTTAAAGTGAAACATCGCATCCACTATCTTGCTTCTCTTACATATAAGAAGAAATTGGGCATTTAGAAAATAGTTTATACCCAAAAGTTTGGGTGGGGGTAAAGATATCCTGGCCAGTTTAGCTTTACCCCCGGGGGTAAAGATATCCCAGCCAGGATATCTTTACCCCCGCCTTTGCACTTACAACCACCACCCATTTCACAACTGACAGGGATAATGCAAGATTATGAAAGATTGTTCTAAGGGACATTTTGAATAAGAAAATATACAAAAAGAAGTTATTAAATAATAATTTGCCTCTATAATATGGTCATATTTCTTACTAAGGGTAGTTCTAATAGTCCGAGTCAAGATTGAACGAAAAATGTTAAAGTGAAACATCGAGTCCACTATCTTGTTTATCTTACATATAAGAAGAAAATGGGCATTTAGAAAATAGTTTATGCCCAAAAGTTGGGGTGGGGTAAAGATATCCTGGCCAGTTTAGCTTTACCCCCGGGGGGCCGGGATATCTTTACCCCCGCCTTTCCACTCACAACCACCACCCAATTCACAACTGACAGGGATAATGCAAGATTATGAAAGATTGTCATAAGAGACATTTTGAATAAGAAAATATACAAAAAGAAGTTATTAAATAAGCATTTGCCTCTATAATATGGTCATATTTCTTACTAAGGGTAGTTCTAATAGTCCGAGTCATGATTGAAACGAAAAATGTTAAAGTGATACATCGAGTCCACTATCTTGCTTCTCTTACATATAAAAAGAAATTTGGCATTTAGAAAATAGTTTATACCCAAAAGTTGGGGTGGGGGTAAAGATATCCTGGCCAGTTTAGCTTTATCCCCTGGGGTAAAGATATCCCAGCTGGGATATCTTTACCCCCGCCTTTCCACTCACAACCACCACCAAATTCACAACTGACAGGGATAATGCAAGATTATGAAAAATTGTCATAAGAGACATTTTGAATAAGAAAATATACAAAAAGAAGTTATTAAATAATCATTTGCCTCTGTAATATGGTCATATTTCTTACTAAGGGTAGTTCTAATAGTCCGAGTCATGATTGAAACGAAAAATGTTAAAGTGAAACATCGCATCCACTATCTTGCTTCTCTTACATATAAGAAGAAATTGGGCATTTAGAAAATAGTTTATACCCAAAAGTTTGGGTGGGGGTAAAGATATCCTGGCCAGTTTAGCTTTACCCCCGGGGGTAAAGATATCCCAGCCAGGATATCTTTACCCCCGCCTTTGCACTTACAACCACCACCCATTTCACAACTGACAGGGATAATGCAAGATTATGAAAGATTGTTCTAAGGGACATTTTGAATAAGAAAATATACAAAAAGAAGTTATTAAATAATAATTTGCCTCTATAATATGGTCATATTTCTTACTAAGGGTAGTTCTAATAGTCCGAGTCAAGATTGAACGAAAAATGTTAAAGTGAAACATCGAGTCCACTATCTTGTTTATCTTACATATAAGAAGAAAATGGGCATTTAGAAAATAGTTTATGCCCAAAAGTTGGGGTGGGGTAAAGATATCCTGGCCAGTTTAGCTTTACCCCCGGGGGGCCGGGATATCTTTACCCCCGCCTTTCCACTCACAACCACCACCCAATTCACAACTGACAGGGATAATGCAAGATTATGAAAGATTGTCATAAGAGACATTTTGAATAAGAAAATATACAAAAAGAAGTTATTAAATAAGCATTTGCCTCTATAATATGGTCATATTTCTTACTAAGGGTAGTTCTAATAGTCCGAGTCATGATTGAAACGAAAAATGTAAAAGTGAAACATCGAGTCCACTATCTTGCTTCTCTTACATATAAGAAGAAATTGGGCATTTAGTAAATAGTTTAAACACAAAAGTTGGGGTGGAGGTAAAGATATCCTGGCCAGTTTAGGTTTACCCCCGCCTTTGCACTCACAACCACCACCCATTTCACAACTGACAGGGATAATGCAAGATTATGAAAGATTGTTCTAAGGGACATTTTGAATAAGAAAATATACAAAAAGAAAATATTAAATAATAATTTGCCTCTATAATATGGTCATATTTCTTACTAAGGGTAGTTCTAATAGTCCGAGTCACGATTGAAACGAAAAATGTTAAAGTGAAACATCGAGTCCACTATCTTGTTTATCTTACATATAAGAAGAAATTGGGCATTCAAAAAATAGTTTATACCCAAAAGTTGTGGTGGGGGTAAAAATATACTCGCCAGCTTAGCTTTACCCCCGGGGGTAAAGATATCCCAGCCGGGATATCTTTACCCCTGCCTTTCCACTCATCCCCACCACCCATTTCACAACTGACAGGGATAATGCAAGATTATGAAAGATTGTCATTAGGGACATTTTGAATTAGAATCAAGCAAAAAGAAGTTATTAAATAATCATTCGCCTCTATAATATGGTCATATTTTTTACTAAGGGTAGTTCTATTAGTCAGAGTCATGATTGAAACGAAAAAATGTTAAAGCGAAACATCGAGTCCACTATCTTGCTTCTCTTACATATAAGAAGAAATTTGGCATTTAGAAAATAGTTTATACCCAAAAGTTTGGGTGGGGTGGATATCTTTACCCCCGCCTTTCCACTCACCCCAACCACCCAATTCACAACTGACAGGGATAATGCAAGATTATGAAAGATTTTTGAATGAGAATCAAACAAAAAGAAGTTATTAAATAATCATTCGCCTCTATAATATGGTCATATTTCTTACTAAGGGTAGTTCTAATAGTCCGAGTCACGATTGAAACGAAAAATGTTAAAGTGATACATCGAGTCCACTATCTTGCTTCTCTTACATAGTAGAAGAAATTGGGCATTTAGAAAATAGTTTATACCCAAAAGTTGGGGTGGGGGTAAAGATATCCTGGCCAGTTCAGCTTTACCCCCGGGGGTAAAGATATCCCAGCCGGGATATCTTTACCCCTGCCTTTGCACTCACCACCACCACCCATTTCACAACTGACAGGCATAATGCAAGATTATGAAAGATTGTCATAAGGAACATTTTGAATAAGAAAATATACAAAAACAAGTTACATGTATTAAATAATCATTTGCCTCTATAATGTGGTCATATTTCTTACTAAGGGTAGTTCTATTAGTCTTAGTCATGATTGAAACTAAAAATGTTAAAGTGAAACATCGAGTCCACTATCTTGCTTCTCTTACATATAAGATGAAATTGGGTATTAAGAAAATAGTTTATACCCAAAAGTTTGGGTGGGGGTTAAGATATCCTGGACAGTTTAGCTTTACCCCCGGGGGGTAAAGATATCCTGGCCAGTTTAGCTTTACCCCCGGGGGTGAAGATATCCAGGGTGGGGGTAAAGATATCCTGGGATATCCTTACCCCTGGGGTAAAGCTACCCAGGGTTCAAGATAAACTGGGACACCGGTTTTGCATTCGTCCTTTCCGAACACAAAAGTAAGAGTTCATAAATTCATCCGAGAATTTCTATGCATCCCAGGGCCAGCGACACTATTTTTATGCGTCCAGGACGCAGGACGCATGCCTAAAAAAATCACTGTCAAATAAGTAAAGATAACACTCTTTTTGAAAATGAAAGTAGACATCCATTCAGAAACTATGAAACATGCACAAATCAAACAAACATAACTACAACTTACTTACATCATTCTATTAGGTAAACATTTGCCTTGACAATGCAGGTTAGACCACATTCTGATTTTTTAATACAGCTGAGAAATATTCCAAAAGCATCTCATTCCAATAGAATGGAGCATCTATTATCTGTTGTCAAAGTGTGGCTTCCGGTGGCTCTCCATGTACTGCAATAAAGCGGGTAACCAGTCTAGACGGGTTTTGTTTTGTACTAATTTCTACAGGCAAATGACTGATACAAAACAAAATCCTTCTAGACTGGTTACCCGCTTTACATGGAAAGAATGCATAGTAACTGGGTGCCATGCTTTGAACCCAGTTTTGGTACAGACAAGAAGTGCTTAATTTACTAGATTCTGTTGTTTTTGGAATATTTCTCAGCTGTATTTCAAAATCAGAAAGTAGTGTAACCTGCTTTGTGAAGGCAATCAAATGATGTAAGTAAGTAGTAGTTGTGTTTGTTTGATTTGTGCATGTTTCATAGTTTCTGCATGGATGTCTGCTTTCGTTTTCAAAAAGAGTGTTATCTTTACTTATTTGAGCCTTGATAGTAAAAAGGATGTTTTTTTAAAACTTTGTCTAGAAGTTCCTAAACATGTTTTATGATGATGGTAAGTGTTCCAATTATAGCAAAATGCAAAAATTACTTTGAAACTAGATTAGCAGGCGATGGTAAACCATCGCAAATACCCGCTTTTTCTATGAGTAACACTAATGACTATGTATGAGCTAGCCAAAACTACATGTAAGTTAAAAAAGTTGTAAAGAACATTCTAACTGATAAGCAAAGTTTCAGAAGTGTAACTCTTATAGTTTAGAAGATATGGCAAAGTCATACTTTTTGACCTATAACCTTGGGGTTATGTTGAGGTCCACCCAAAGTATCCCGATTTATTCTATATTCCAACAGCCATCAAATAACCAAGTTTGAGAAGTGTAACTCTAATAGTTTTGAAGATATGGCAAAGTCATACTTTTTGACCTTTGACCTTGGGTCGAGGTCACACCAAAAGTAGCCGAACATATTCTATATTCCAAGGACCATCAGATAAGCAAAGTTTCAGAAGTGTAACTCCAATAGTTTAGGAGATGTGGCAAATCATAATTTTTGACCTTTGACTTTAGGGTCATGTTGAGGTCAAGGTCACACCAAAAGTGTCCAAATTTATTCTATATTCCAAGGGCCATCCAATAACTAAAGTTTCAGAAGTGTAACTCTAACAGTTTAGAAGATATGGCAAAATCATACTTTTTGACCTTTGACCTTGGGTTCAAGGTCACACCAAAAGTAGCCCAACATATTCTATATTCCAAGGACCATCCAATAAGCAAAGTTTCAGAAGTGTAACTCCAATAGTTTAGGAGATATGGCAAATCATAATTTTTGACCTTTGACCTTGGGGTCATGTTGAGGACTTGAGGTCAAGGTCACAGCAAAAGAATCCAGATTTATTCTATATTCCAATGGCCATCCAATAACCAAAGTTTCAGAAGTGTAACTCTAATAGTTTAGAATATATGGCAAAATCATACATTTTGACCTTTGACCTTTGGGTCAAGGTCACACCAAAAGTAGCCCTCATATTCTATATTTCAAAGACCATCCAATAAGCAAAGTTTCAGAAGTGTATCTTCAATAGTTAAGGAGATATGGCAAATCATCATTTTTGACCTTTGACCTTGGGGTCATGTTGAGGTCAAGGTCACCACAAAGTTGCCCACTGCCATCTACATTCCATGTACTATCCACATGCAAAGTTTCAAAAGTGTAACTTCAGTGGTTGCAAAGGAGATCCATTTACAAGAAACGTGACAGACGGACTGATGGACTCAACTGTGGTACAAAAACAATATACCCAATTTTTCTTCGAAAAAGCGGGTATAAAAACATTAGCAAGTGATCTGACCTCAAGCATCTGTGATCCTGGGTTATTTCAACACATTGACACAAGCAAATTGAGTTTCTTTTTTCTTCCATTCATCTCATACACTCTCGGTGGGATTTCTTCCCACGTCCTGGGAGAGTGTGTTATTAGTGTCTTAGATCATAGTATGATCATTAGACCATAGTATGCCTACCTGTACACTGTATTTGATATACATGTAGTGCAGTGAAAGGAGTTATCCTTTTTATTGCGCATGTGCCCTCTGAAGTCCGCCCCCCGCCCATAGGGTCTTGAAGAAATATACATGTATGGGTTGCATGGTGCTTCCACGCAGAGCTAATCCGGCCTGCACACTAATACTGGTAAACCGCTTAGAGGATCTAAGCCTGTCCAGGAACCACGGTGCGAGGCGGACCGTCCATGCTAATAAACGCTATTAGTTTCATTGGGTGACAGCAGACTTGCCTACCCTTAGGATTTGGTCGAAAGGCTTACTATTTTTATGCCCCCGCATCATATGATGCCGGGGGCATATAGTTTTTGGGTTTTCCGTACGTGCGTACGTGCGTACATGTGTACGTCCGTCTGTACGTGTGTGTGTACATACGTACGTACGTACGTACGTGATCCTGTAACCTCAGGTTAAAGTTTTTGTAACAGGTAGAGCCTGAACTTTTAGAACTCATATTTTCCTAACCTTTTGATGGAACTGGTTCATCTTTGGTATGATGATAGATATAGGTCCAAAGTTTTATTAAGCAATACCCCCACCCATGCCTGTGACCTCAAGGTCAAGGTCACAGACTTAGAAATTTTCAATGTTAAAGACACAGGTTAAGGTTTTTGTAACAGGTAGACTTGAACATTTTAGAACTCATATTTTCCAAACCATTTGATGGAATTAGTTCATATTTGGTATGATTATAGATATAGGTCCAAAGTTTTATTCAGCGATACCCCCACCCATGCCCATGGCCTCAAGGTCAAGGTCATGGACTTAGAAATTTTCCATGTTAAAGACTCCAGTTAAGGTATTTGTACCTGGTAGAACCTGAACTTTTTTCTGATGGCTTTGGTTCATATGATGATAGATATAGGTACAAAGTTTTATTCAGCAAGACCCCCACCCATGCCTATGACCTCAAGGTCAAGGTCACAGGCTTAGACAATTTTAATGTGAAAGATTTTAAAGAGCTCCAGTTTTCCAAACTATATCATGGATTTGGCTTATGTATGCTATGATGATAGATACAGGTCCAAATGTTTATTTGGCAATACCCCCACTCATGCCTATGGCTTCAAGGTCAAGGTCACACACTTAGAAATTTTTAATTAGATATTTTAAGAGTTGATATTTTCCAAATTGTGCGATGGATTGAGTTGATATTTGGTATGATGTTAGATACCTGTCCATTTTATTCACCTATACCCCCACCCATGCCCATGAGCTCAAGGTCAAGGTCACAGACTTAAAAATTTTTAATTATCCCCTCGCACAACATAGCTCTAGCGTCTATATTTCTTCACTGATTTCAATATAACTTCACACAAATGTTCCTTATGACAATATCTCAAGCGAGTTTGACTTTCAAGGTCATGACCTCAAGGTCAAGGTCACTGTGGCTATTTTTAGAAAAACTTTGTCATCGCTCTAGCGCTTACATTTCTTCACCGATTTCAATATAACTTCACACAAATGTTCCTTATGACAATATCTCGAGCCATTTCGACTTTCAAGGTCAAGGTCACTGTGGCTATTTTTAGAAAAACTTTGTCATAGCTCTAGCGCCTGCATTTCTTCACTGGTTTCAAAATAACTTCACACAAATGTTCCTTATGACAATACCTCGAATGAGTTTGACTTTCAAGGTCAAGGTCACTGTGGCTATTTTTAGAAAAACTTTGTCATTGCTCTAGCGCTTACATTTTTTCACCAATTTCAATATTACTTCACACAAATGTTCCTTATGACAATATCTCTAGCAAGTTCCACTTTCAAGGTCAAGGTCACTGTGGCTATTTTTAGAAAAACTTTGTCATCGCTCTGGCACTTACATTTCTTCACCGATTTCAATATAACTTCACACAAATGTTCCTTATGACAATATCTCGAGCAATTTCGACTTTCAAGGTCAAGGTCACTGTGTCCATTTTTAGAAAACTTTTGTCATCGCTCTAGCGACTACATTTCTTCACTGATTTCAATAAAACTTCACACAAATGTTCTTTATGACAATACCTCGAGCAAGTTCGACTTTCAAGGTCAAGGTCACTGTGGCTATTTTTAGAAAAACTTTGTCATTGCTCTAGAGCTTACATTTTTTCACCAATTTCAATATAACTTCTCACAAATGTTCCTGATGACAAGGTCACACACTTAGAAAATTTTGTTGCAACATGGATTTTCGGGGTGAGGCGGGGCCCTTGGCGGGGGCATCTGTGTCGTCTGGACACATTTCTAGTTAAGTCTAAATTACGACCTTAATGATCGAGGATGAATTCCGTACGATTTTCAGTGTTTTAAAAAATCAGCAATTCGGCATTTTTTTGCGGTTCGGTAAAGCAGGCTCTTATACCGGAACAAGATAAGAGTTACCGTACTTGGCTTACTCTCGTGACGAAATGAAAAGTTAAATTTCATTGGCTAACAATAGGAATGGCATCCAATCACGGCTCATTTAACAAATAATTTTTGGTATCAGCGGCAAGATGGATGCCTCTGCGAAGGAAAAACCACATGGAAAAAGAAAAGCTGCATTGGTTTAACAATAAACGTAATTGTATGTTAACTTATTTTGACCACGTATCGAATACCTTGAAACCTTTATGAATAAAATTGAAATATTAAGATTTTTTTCTTGGGATCTTACTATTTTCTGTCTCTCGGGGTAGGCAAGTCTGCGGCAGGGCTTGAGATGTCATTTCATCCCAATGTCGGGTAAAAGTACCACAAAATTGGAAGCAACGTCTCCAAAATGACCTTTACAGTGTTGACTTGGACGTTAAACCTCAAATCAAACAAATAAACAAAGCACTCTGAAGTCTGTGACAGTTTACTGTGATATTTTACTATACAGTCGAACTTCGACCCTTTGGGACCATGGAAATTTGTTCGAGCCAGCGGTAGTTCGAGCCACTGTTGTATACTTCCAGAAAACATAACTAGGGTATTTTTGGACCTTTTTTCGGTGTTCTGTAACATAAATGTATGCTGTGTGTACTCATTAGAATCACCTCATTGAGGCGATTCTAATGGGTACACACAGCACACATTTGCAAGAAAAAAGTAGAAAATCTCCTTAATTATCCGACACTTTTCTTATGCAGAGGAATTGCCTAGGGACTCAAAAACGTGTTCGACTTAGCCATGGTAAACGAGCCATCGAAGTTCTACTATACTTGTGTCATAGCTATTTTAAAACACACAAAATTTAAGCATTATGCATCAAATGATATCTGTATTTTTACACGTCATTTACTGTTCATAGATCATAAAGTATTTACTGTTTTCAGATTTTACATGTATATCTTAAAATTCATTTAAATGCAACAATCTGTGATTTGTATTATTTTTTCTTATTATCATTTTATGCCTGTATGTATGTGTTGATTTTACCAAGTAAACATCAATCAATCTATACTGGAAGACACAACTGAGATAGAAAGAATGAAAAAACAAAGAAGTGGAGCACCCTGGACAATCATACAGAAAGTGTAAAAAAACTAAGACACTTATTTTAAATTATTGTTGTCAAATGTCTATGTTGTTGTTTATCTATAAAGCATTTTAACGCTCTAAAACAGCTCTTTCTGCAGTAAATGATCTCTGACAGCAGAACAGGTAATGATCAACATTCTCTTTCATATTGCACACCTCACATAAACTTGACAAATCTTTGTTAATTTTGGCCTGGTGATCATTATGTCTCCCCCGAAAAAATTTTTTTCGGAGAGACATATTGTTTTTCCCCCGGGCGTCTGTCTGTCCGTCTGTCCGTCTGTCTGTCTGTCCGTCTGTCCGTCTGTCCGTCTGTCACACTTTCGTGTCCGCTCTGTAACTTGAAAACCGTTAGAGCTATTGTCACGAAACTTCGTATAAATATTAATCAGCATCAGACGACGTGCAGTGCGCAAGAACCATAACTCTCGCATTTATACTTTTTGAATTATCTCCCTTGGAAGTTTGTTGGTATGTATATATGTATGGGCAAATCGGGTCCGGTCAATAACTTTCTTATTTTTTGATGGATTTTAAAATTACTCGGCAGAAATATTAACAACCATAAGACGATGTGTGGTGCGCATGAGGCAGGTCGGTACCTCAAAGGTCAAGGTCATACTTAGAGGTCAAAGGTCAAAAAAGAGGCCTTTTTTTCGTATTTGGTCAATAACTTTCTTATTTTGAGATGGATTTTAAAATTACTTGGCATAATTATTAACAACCATAAGACGATGTGTGGTGCGCATGAGGCAGGTCGGTACCTCAAAGGTCAAGGTCATACTTAGAGGTCAAAGGTCAAAAAAGGGGCCTTTTTTCGTATTTGGTCAATAACTTTCTTATTTTGAGATGGATTTTAAAATTACCTGGCATAATTATTAACAACCATAAGACGATGTGTGGTGCGCATGAGGAAGGTCGGTTCCTCAAAGGTCAAGGTCATACTTAGAGGTCAAAGGTCAAAAAAGGGGCCTTTTTTTCGTATTTGGTCAATAACTTTCTAATTTTGAGATGGATTTTAAAATTACTTGGCATAATTATTAACAATCATGAGAGGATGTGTGTCGCACATGAGGCAGGTCGGTACCTCAAAGGTCAAGGTCATACTTAAGAGGTCAAAGGTCAAAAAGGGGCCTTTTTTTCGTATTTGGTCAATAACTTTCTTATTTTGAGATGGATTTTGAAATCACATGGCAGAAATGTGAACCAATATAAGGCGATGTGTTGCGCGCATGACCCAGGTTGGTACCTCAAAGGTCAAGGTCATACTTAGAGGTCAAAGGTAGAAAAGGGGCCTTTTTTCGGGTTTTGTCAATAACTTGCCTATTTTTAAATAGAATTTGAAGTTACTTGGCAAACATGTTAACTATCATGGGACGATGTGTTGCATGCATGATTCAGTTTGGTACCTAAAATGTCAAGGTCATACATAGAGGTCAAAGGTAAAAAAGGGGCCTTTTTTCGTGTTTGGTCAATAACTTTCTTATTTTTAGATGGATTTTGAAATTGCTAGGCAGAAATGTTAACCACCATGAGATGATGTGTTGCACGCATGACCCAGTTTAATACCTGAAAGGTCAAGGTCATACATAGAGGTTAAAGGTAAAAAAGGGCATTTTTTAGTGTTCTGTCAATAACTTTCTTATTATGCCCCCAACTTTGAAAAAGTTTGAGGGGCATATTGGTTCTGGTTCGTTCGTCCGTTCGTCCGTCCATTACGCTTTTGATGCATAGCATAACTAAAGAACCGTGTATGCTAGGGTTTTGAAATTTCATATATGGGTTCCTCATGGAAAATTAGCTGACGCGTATTTTTTTTTCTCGTCCGGATTATGCCCCCTTCAAGAGTTATTGCTCTTTGAAATTTTTTTTTTTAATAAAATCTTGTCAGCTAGATATCTCAAAAACTATTGGAGCTAGAGCCTTGAAAGTTGGTGATTATATTGATGGTGATGAGTAGATGAACTGATTAATTTTTGACAAAATTCCAAAAAATACTTTGTGAGTTATGGCCCTTTGTCATTTTGGTAATTTGTGCCCATTGTAATGTATGCTAAAAGTGATGCATAGCATAACTTTAGAACCATGTATGCTAGGGTTTTGAAATTTCATATATGGATTCCTCATGGAAAATTAGCTGACGCGTATTTTTTTTCTCGTCCGGAATATGCCCCTTTCAAGAGTTATTACCCTTTGAAATTTTTTTTAATAAAATCTTGTCAGCAAGATATCTCAAAAATATTGGAGCTAGAGCCTTGAAAGTTGGTGAATAGATTGTTGGTGATGAGTAGATGAACTGATTAACTTATGACAAAATTCCGAAAAATACTTTGTGAGTTATGGCCCTTTGTCATTTTGGTAATTTGTGCCCATTGTAATGTATGCTAAAAGTGATGCATAGCATAACTTTAGAACGGTGTATGCTATGATTTTGAAATTTCATATATGCTTTTCTGATGGAAAATAAGCTGACGCGTATTTTTTTTCTCGTCAGGATTATGCCCCTTTCAAGAGTTATTGCCCTTTGAATTTTTTTTAATAAAATCTTGTCAGCAAGATATCTCAAAAACTGTTGGAGCTAGAGGCTTGAAAGTTGGTGAATATATTGGTGGTGATGAGTAGATGAACTAATTAACTTTTGACAAAATTCCAAAAAATAATTTGTGAGTTATGGCCCTTAGTCATTTTGGTAATTTGTGCCCATTGTAATGTATCATGCTAAAAGTGATGCATAGCATAACTTTAGAACAGTGTATGCTAGGGTTTTGAAATTTCATATATGGGTTCCTCATGAAAAATTAGCTGACGCGTATATTTTTTCTCGTCCGGATTATGCCCCTTTCAAGAGTTATTGCCCTTTGAAATTTTTTTAATAAAATCTTGTCAGCAAGATATCTCAAACACTATTGGAGCTAGACCCTTGAAAGTTGTTGAGTATATTGGTGGTGATGAGTATATGAACTGATTAACTTTTGACAAAATTCCGAAAAATACTTTGCGAGTTATGGCCCTTTGAAATTTTGGTAATTTGTGCCCATTGTAATGAATCCTAAAAGTGATGCATAGCATAACTTTAGAACTGCGTATGCTATGGTTTTGAAATTTCATATATGCATTCCTAATGGAAAATAAGCTTACACGTTTTTTTTTTCTCATCCGGATTATGCCCCTTTCAAGAGTTATTGCCCTTTGAATTTTTTTTTAATAAAATCTTGTCAGCAAGATATCTCAAAAACTGTTGGAGCTAGAGGCTTGAAAGTTGGACCATGAGTAATGTCCATACCTCCAATGTCAAGGTCATACCTAGAGGTCAAAGGTAAAAAAAGGACAGTCAATAACTTCCTTATTCTTTGATGGATTATGAAATTACTTGGCAGAAATGTTAACCATCATGAGACGATGTGTTTTACCGCAAAGGTCAAGGCCATACTTAGAGGTCAAAGGTAAAAAAGTGCTTTTTTTGTTTACGGCCAATAACTTTTTTATTTTTCTATGAACATTTTTAAAGTTACTATGCAGAAATGTTCATCTTCATTAGATGATGTGTTGCACACAAGACCCAGCTCAATACCTCCAATGTCAAGGTTATACTTAGCAGTCAGAAACGGGGGAGACATCTGTGTTTTTGTAGAAAAACAAATTCTAGTTTAATATTGAGTGCCCACTGAGCAGCTGATTAACTGCAGAGAATGTCCTTCTTTCCCTATCACCTTCTGTCCCTATCATCTACTTGGTGATATCTAGATGTTTTTGAAAAGGAAGTGGCTATGAACACCCGGCTGTTCGCTATGGACAGCCAGCTGTCAATAGTGAAAGTCAGCTATTGACAGCCAACTAAGATATTGAAAGTACACCCGGACCTTGTCATAGCATGATTCGTTACAGCACGAATTCTGATATAACACAGTTTTGATTTGGACCCCATATTTTTCCAACCAACATTTTTAAATATTATCCAAGGATTCTATTAGGTTTTAAGCACAACAACTTTATTTTCCTCCCACTTTTGACTGTGTTAATATGGTAGCTAACACGGTCTATAGCGGTACTTTTTGATATTTATTGATGTCATATTAGCAATATTAGCAGAGTTGAATATGCAGTAAAAAACTTGTTTAGCTTGACACACATGATAAACATGAACTGCCATCGGCACAATCAAAGGCTTAGCGAGATAAAAGAGATTAAAGAATTGTTCAGTTATGCAACCGGATAAAAAATATTTATCACGCTCTGTTTAGGTTCACTGCTAAGCAGAAATTTTAAACATCGATGCAGACGATGTGTGATCGGTGAACTGCAATAAAACTGATTTTTTTGAGCCGCATGTAAAAGAAAGTCAGATTTATTTTAGCTTAAAAGCAAATGATAAAGCATATTCATGATTGATTTTCTCGGTAAAAAAATCATTCAAAGACTGTGCGCCATTAAAAATCATTTCAAATGGATAAGATATTATAATACAAGACATTCCAAGGGAAGTAATTCAAATTTCTCGTAAGCGTTGACCATTGTCCGGTTCCGAACCCTAACTCGGTAATTTTACCATTGAAATCTATTAAAGGTACTGTAGTTCGGTACGGTCCCGGACGCTCAGTTGCAACAAAGTTAGCAAGGAACCAGCTATCAAAATGGCGTCATATTCGCTGGCAAATTGGACTTGGTTTATCAGCTGGTTTCTATTAAAGATACTTGTTTGACTTGATGGGCCATCATATTTACTGCCATTGTATAGTTCTAAACACATTTTAGTCGGGAAATATGGTTATTAACAGGACCACACATCATCTTGTTTGGAAAACTATTGATCAGCATAGTGTCAATGGTTGATCTGTGACAAATAGGGTTGGCATTTATAACACGATTAGGTTAACTAACATGGTCCGTTGGTTGGACCCGGAATTCCATGTTATAATGAGGTTGAGGTGTATATATTCAATTGAATAATTGAAAACATGCAAATGTAAAGCTTCTGCAAGTTATAAATTGATATAAATCCAAAATTAAGATCAAATAATGAAGTATTTAAATTATCAGTTATATCTGGGTTTATGGTACATGTATTACAGTAAAATTCCTATATTAAGACCACCTTTGGGACTGTTCAAAAGTGGTCTTAAAGACCACTTTTGAACAGTTCCAAAGGTGGTCCCTGACCAGCGGTCATTGTAGGCAGAAAATACAAAAAAAACTTAAGTCTACCCTTCAAAATAAGCTTTTTATAGCAGAATTAGTCATAATTTTAGGTGGTCTTAATAGTGGAATTTCACTGTATTTGGTTTTTAGCAGAATAGCCATTACTCATAAGGATGTTAATCAATAGGTAATTGCTTTAATAATTAAATGGAATGAAATTATAGGTAATTTTATTTTTAATAAACAAATGAATAAAAATAAATAATAAGTAAATAAATAATACATGTATATGTAATTAATAACTTCTGCAAAATGCAGGATTCAACTCTGGTCTAATAAGGGATAATTATTATCAAAGATAAAAGACCTAAATTTTGTACAACACTTACAACCTCAAAAATAAATATAATCAATGAAGTAAATAGATACATGTATATAATTAACCCTTTTATACCAAATGGAATCTTCCACCTTATATACAGCAGGAGTCCATTTCAAAATTTAGGGGTGTCTGGTTGTGTTTTCATCAAAATTAATTTGGAAAATGACTGAACTTTTAGCAAACAGTGGAGGCCCTGATCAGGTAAATGTCCCACAAAGTCAGAAGCAATATCTCCAAAATGACCTATAAAGTGTTGATGGGGACATTTAACTTAAAAACAAGCAAACAGAGGCCACTGGGTTGATTCAGCCCAATTTTCATCTGTAGCATCCTTTGGCCGGGAGATTGAAAGTTTATGTTTTTGGCTTATTAGTTTGGCCGCTATGGCAACTTAGTTTGGGGGAAATAGAATAAAAAGGCATTTACTGCCAAGCTGTTGCAGATACTTTTATAGATCCTTTGATGCATATGTATGTACTTTGTATGTATATAATATGTTGTCAAGAAATTGATAATAAATAAATAAAATACTTTTATAGAAATATTCTTTGTGTAAACTTCTTTCAGCCATAGGCTTTTATGCCAACCTGGGGGCCCACTAAGTGTGCTGGGGCCATGCTCCACTCCCTCCACTCCATAAAAGGCCATAATCGAGGAAGTTCAATAAGTTCGTAGAACTCGGCGTTTAACTCACAGATTGGAAGATGACTTTAACATTATTTTTCAATAAAATCCCCCCTTACTTCAATGCATTTGGCACACTTTTCTTTTAACCCTTATCTTGCTGTTCACAACAACCCCTATCTTTGCAAACAGTGTAGATCCAGATCAGATGGCTTCTGAAGCCATCTGATTATGATCTTCACTGTTTGGCATTCAGTTTATGAATTTGTATCAATAAATTACATCAAGTAATTTGATTGGTTGGTAAACATAAATGGGTGTGGCTTAAATGAATATTCAGCAAGATAAGGGTTAAGCAGTCTATGCCTTTGAATGAAAGTTGTCTATTTGGTCCCAAAATCTTGTTCCACGCAACATGTGCAAGTGGGACTTCAAATTCCAAAACAGATAATAATCACTTGGGGCCAGGCCTTGACTGTATGTCAGATGATTTAACTGTTAGAACTTTCACTCAATAAATAGCCTCTTGTGCAACTCTGGACTTCCGCACACGAGTATTATCTTGCAAAAGAAGGACACCAGCACCTTGCTTTCCCCTTTGTTTTTTTAGCTCAACAGAGCCAAAGGCTCCGAGGCAGCTTATAGTATAGGCAGTGGTCTGTCTGCGTCCGCGTCATTAACATTGGTTGATAGTCAGAATTGGGAGTGGCAAAATTAATTTATTTAGATGAACAGGGTTTTAACTTGTTTCAGAGATTTGAGCCAGGATGTGGAAGGCCCAGGCTGCTGTGAAGGTTGCTGCTCCACCGACACAAGGTGATGATGATGATGATTGGGAGACTGATGCTGATTTTGTTGTGAGTTACAATATTTTTCTTTTATATGAGCCCCGCCAAGCAAATTTGTGTATTTGAGCATTCAGTCATGACAAATTTTAACTGCGCATGCCCAGCCATTCAGATGGGCCAGGGATATGGCTTTCTGTCTGAAGGTTCCTCTTGATTCACTGCTTGTATGAGTGAGCAGCGAAGGTTCTAGCGAGACTGCGCGGATGCGCAGGCTCGCCTGAAATTTAGCTGCTCGCATAGGGGATAAGTACCAAAATCGCTTGAAGGGGCCCATATAATACACATTACGAAAACCCGCCTATACAAATACATTGTAAATTTTACCTCCGAAAAATCGAAATTTTTTAGATGAAAAACTGTGATATTTTTCTAATTTCTGCTCAAAATATAGGTTTTGGGTACACGGTAGAACCGCCCCATCATAAAAAAATAAGGTTTACCCCTGTAAACGGCAGTTTTCTCTATGTAAAGTGGGGTTTAGTGGGGTGTTCATTTCACGGACTTGTTCACGTGTTGAGTAGTTGACATTCCTTTAACAGGCCTCCATAGCCTAATGGGTAAGAGCAGTCACTGTGATGGTCAGGGTCCAAGCTTGCCCAAAAAATTAGGGAGGAGTTACTTCTCCGTCCAGTGACTTCTCCCTCCAGGGAAAATAGGGAGAAGTTGGCTTCTATGGTGAAATGGTTAAACTACTTGCATAATAAACCAAGTTTCATGGGTTCAGTCCCATGCTTCTCCACACTTGAGGCGTTTTTGATGCCTGAAATTTAGCTGCTCGCATAGGGGATAAGTACCAAAATCGCTTGAAGGGGCCCATATAATACACATTACGAAAACCCGCCTATACAAATACATTGTAAATTTTACCTCCGAAAAATCGAAATTTTTTAGATGAAAAACTGTGATAATTTTCTAATTTCTGCTCAAAATATAGGTTTTGGGTACACGGTAGAACCGCCCCATCATAAAAAAATAAGGTTTACCCCTGTAAACGGCAGTTTTCTCTATGTAAAGTGGGGTTTAGTGGGGTGTTCATTTCACGGACTTGTTCACGTGTTGAGTAGTTGACATTCCTTTAACAGGCCTCCATAGCCTAATGGGTAAGAGCAGTCACTGTGATGGTCAGGGTCCAAGCTTGCCCAAAAAATTAGGGAGGAGTTACTTCTCCGTCCAGTGACTTCTCCCTCCAGGGAAAATAGGGAGAAGTTGGCTTCTATGGTGAAATGGTTAAACTACTTGCATAATAAACCAAGTTTCATGGGTTCAGTCCCATGCTTCTCCACACTTGAGGCGTTTTTGATGCCGAGAATCCACATCCTTTGAACACAGTGACTGAATTTAAGAAAAATTTTACAATATCTCCACCTGAGTTCTTAAATGGTTCTGCTACATTGAACAAATAGCACATAGACAAAAATAAAAACATCATCAAAAGATAATACAACTTGACTCAGGTGAGTGAATTAGGTCCATCATGGACCTCTTGTTATTATAGAAAAGTGGGTTTTTCAGGGGTATACATCTAACATGTGATTAAATGATGCTGACCATGAGTGAGATTTGCCTTTATGATGAAAAAGATTGAGTTCTACATGAGGGAGAAGTTGTCTTCAAATAGCATTTTGAAAAAATGTTGAAAAAAATCACAGTTCAGAACTGAATTTAGGTAAATCACTTCACTCTCATACATGATACTGCACCCACTTTGTATCACTATATTGATGGACCCAAATGTGAAAATGTTGTCCAAACAAACATTAATAGATTATACAGAAACATTGGTATATTGGGGTAATAATGTATAAAAATTTGGGTAAACTGTCAATTTTCATTACGATAAGTGACACATGCGACATTTTTCACATGTTCAAAATGGCTGCTTTATGATGAAAATCCGGAATATTTTTCTTATAAATGCTCAAAACATACGTTGAGGGTGCTCGTTAGAACCGCCTCAGTAAGTCCTCAGCAAGTCCTCAAGATGTGCGAATTTTTAGGATTCTTAAGGTATCATGTATAAAAATTTTCTTAACCCCAAGCCTGGTATGACACTGGCTGAAAGGAAAGGAAACCTACCGGTAGTTTGGAAGCCTGGTTTGTAAAAACTTTTACATGCAATGCTTTCAATATCATATTTATTGATTATACTGTAATTTATACAAGCCATGCGCTTCTAAACAGTCTTTAAACGCAAGGTCTTGTCTCTATATGGGCCTCATCAAGCGATTTTGGTACTTATCTCCTATGCGAGCAGCGAAGGTTCAGGTGAGCCTGCGCATCCGCGCAGTCTCGCCAGAACCTTCGCTGCTCACTCACACAAGCAGTGGATCAAGAGGAACCTTCAGACAGAAAGCCATATCCCTGGCCCCTCTAAATGGCTGGGCATGCGCAGTTAAAATTTGTCATGACGGAATGCTTGAAGACACAAATTTGCTTGGCGGGGCTCATATGACCTTAGTTGTTGGTGGGTCATAAAACTCAAACACATACATACAAGCCATGTGTTGTTTATAAGATTAATCAAAGCACTGACAGCACTGGTGGGCAAATTGTCTCTGAGTGTAGGCCAAGAAAATGGTCCTCAAGAGCTCAGTGGTTAATGCGTTCGACTTATGATGAGATGTTGTTAGTTTGAATCTGGAGGCGAGATGTGTCCTGGGGCAAGACACTTTAAGACAATCCCCCACTCAGCCCAGATGTAAATGGGTAGCAGTGGTGTAAAAGTCACTGCCTCTTTCGCGCTCGTGATAACATCGGGAAAGAGTGTTCGAAAGTGATTCAATAAGCTTGGAGCTTTCATCGCAATCAAACTAAAATAAATTGGTATAAACTAAAATGGTCCTGAATGGGAAATTAAGACTGTTTCATTCCCTTAAATTCCTGTACTTCAAGCAAACAGTGTAGAACCTGATCAGTGACCCCACCCATTGGAGCTTGGAGAAATATTTTGGGCTGCATGGTGCTTCAAGGGAGAGCTGAAACCAACAGCACATGCATACTGGTAAATCGCGTAGAGGGTCTAAGCTTGCCCAGGCAAAGTTCTGCTGGTCCGACCGTCCATGCATATGAACCCTGTTGGTTTCATTGGGCAGCAAGGCTTGAGATGTCATTTCATCACAATGTCAGGTAAAAGTCCCACAGAATTGGAGGCAACATCTCCAAAATGGCCTATATGGTATTGACAGGGACATTAAACCTCAAATCAATCAACCAATCAAAGACCCTGATCAGACACCATATTTTGAGGTGTCTTATCTATGGCTGCTCTGTTTGTCAAGTCAGTGTTCTTTTTCACACATGATGTCATAATGACAAGAATATGAAGGCTATAAATAAATGTTACCTGTATTTTGTTCAAATCAGTGATAGTGTAATAGACAAGCCAGCTTATTCAGCGGCCCCCGCCCATCGGGGCTTTAAGAAATAGATAGGCTGCATGATGCTTCCACGCAGAGCTGAATCCGGCCCGCACACTAGTACTGGTAAACCACTTAGAGGATCTAAGCCTGTCCAGGAACCGCGATGTGAGGCAGACCGTCCATGCTAATAAACCCTATTGGTTTCATTGGGCGACAGGGCTTGAGATGTCATTTCATCACAGTGTCGGGTAAGTCCCACAAAATTGGAAGCACGTCTCCAAAATGACCTTTACAGTGTTGACGGGGACGTTAAACCTCAGATCAAAAAAAACAAAAAAAAAAACAGTCCCACAAAATTGGAAGCAATGTCTCCAAAATGACCTTTACAGTGTTGACGTGGATGTTAAACCTCAAATCAAACAAACAACTGAAAGTCAAATAGACAAGCCAGCTTATACAGTCTTTTGTTTCCTTAGAATGATGTGAGCGAAGAACAACAGAGATGGGGGGCCAAGACAATAGAGGGATCAGGCCACCAGGCATCACTCAGGTAAATACATACATATGAACATCCACAATGTTATATGTAGCTCACCAAGTCGGAGTAAATAGAGAAGGTGCTTATAGTGTATCATGCAGAATAAAATCGCTACCATGATGATCATAAGTATTGAGACAGATAGGCCTTGGGCAAACAGTGCAGACCCAGATCAGACTGCTCCTGAAGGAGCAGTCTGATCAGGGCCTTCACTGTTTGCCATTCCGTCTGCCCCTTTTGGACTCCTTGCTGAGTTGTGAAACAACATTGTTAATAATTTAGGAGTAATTTACAGCAAGTCCTTAAAGTGTCCGAATTTTAAGGATTTTTACAGCATCTTGACAAATCACTGAATTTTAGGATTATGTTCTGTGTTCATTGAAAAATGGGAAAGTCTACTTCAATAGTATGTGTGGAAAGGGTTATTAAAGGTGAAGTTCGTTTTATTCCCACTTCGACCAAGAGATGCCGCAAGCTCACCTGTTTTCACCGAGTCTAAATGTGTCTGAAGAGAAGTAATACTGCCATAATAAATCCAGAGTCGGTGGTTGCATAGATATGAACTTTTGAAGACCTTTCTTCACCTCGAACAAAAGGTTGAATTGAGCTGAAACTTGGTGGGAGGCATTGGAGCGACATGGAAATCAGAACTGGTAAATCTGTTCTGTTCCAATATCCAAGATGGCCATGCCAGCCTCCATAGCTCAGTCTGACTGGTGATCAGGAGGACGCGGGTTCAATACCTGCCGGGGTCGGCAACATTCTTTCGTGGAGATTGATCATGAAATCTTTTCTATGGTCATTCTCTCCCTTTTGCTGATTCAAGAGGGGCAGTTGTCAGTTTCTGGCAAAAGAATATGCACTGTACTGGTTAACCGCTTACATGTACGTATAAACCTGCCCAGGAAAAGTGTGGCTGGGTAAACTGACAGGCTCAAAAATGACCTTAGAAAGTGTTGACTGGGTCATTAAACTCCAATACAAACAAACAAACCAAGATGGCCATCTTGAAATTCTTTAAAGGACATTCCACTTTTCAGTTGAAGCTCGATGAGAGTCATCAGCAGCCATCTTGGATAACCGAACAGAATAATTTTAGCAATTCTGAATCTGTATGTCACCCAACTGACCCAAGAGCTTGCCATCAAGTTTCAGCTCAATCAGACTTTCTGTATGATTATATATGAGCCAGCACACGACAAAACCTTCAATAAGACATGTACATCCAGTGAAGAATCAGATCAGCCTGCCCATTCATAGTGTCTAACCAGAGACTTCCCTTGCTGCATGAATTAGCTATCCTTGGAGCACACAGCGAAGACTCTGATCAGACTGCACAGATGCGCAGGCTGCTGCGCAGATTGTTGGTTTTGTCATGCGCTGGCTCATTTGTTTAAAGAATTTCAAGATGGCCACCATAGCACACAGTAACATATGATCAACCTCATCCTGGTTAGTGATTTCTGGCCCACTTGAGCCTCTTATTTACTTGTCTATGCTAGACATTTATATTCCTGTAAAATACTGCAATAATCCTAAGTATTGGGACAAATGGGCCAAATTAGCAAACAGTGCCGACACAGATCAGACTGCTCCAAAAGGAGCAGTCTGATCAAGGTCTACACTGTTTTACATTCCATCTGTACCTGTTGGATTGTGAAACAAATTTGTCAAAATTAAGGAGAATTACATGAAGTACTTCAGGGACCAGTTGTTCAAAGCATCGTTAGCTTAACGAGCTCGTTAGTGTTCAAATTGTTAACTGTTCTAGCTAGTACATTATCGAAAAATTTGGTATTTTTGCTGAAAAAATATTAGCATATTTGCCATAATAAATGATAAAAGTTTTAACAATATGTTAACTAACGACGTCGTTAGTTTTGAACAACTGGCCCCAGGTGTCCAAATTTTTCGGATTTTTATGGTAATACATGTATGTACTAGGTGCATCATTTGAAAACCTGTTCTTACCATTTTCAAACAATAAAGGTACTGACCAGCCTGTACATGTTCACAATCTGATCAGCCCCTTGTGTTCACCTCTTGGTTAGTACAATACCTCTAGTCTCTATATCTAAAATTTCAAGACACTTTCTGCCATAAAAATCCAAAAAATTGGGACACCTTGAGGCCTTGCTGTAATGCTCCTGAAATTTTAAATTTATTTCATGGTCCAGCAAGGAGTACAAAAGATGTAGACGGAATGGCAAACAGTGTAGACTCTGATCAGACTGCTCCTTCAGGAGCAGTCTGATCTGGGTCTGCACTGTTTGCTTAGGCCTGTGTGCAAATAATTAGGATCATTACGGTAGTTTGTATAGCTGAGCCTTCATGCTTGTAACATACATGTATGTATGTACATTGTCTCATGTTCCAAAGACTGGTTTTCCCATGACATGGCTCATATTTTGAAGAACTTTGCTGTTGCAATGAATGCTGTTATAAAGGGGATTTAGAAGCCTCCAGTTTCCATGTTGCAGTGGTTAAGCTACTCGCCTAATAAACCAGGGGTTGTCGGTTCGATTCCAGGCTTCTCCAGACTTTTGGATGAGTCTTCAGACCAAGGTCCGGTCTCCATATGACCATAGCTATTGGTGGGACATAAAACTCTAAACAGTTGATTGACTATAAAGTATTTAAGAAACAATGATGACACAAGACCTGTCTCATCATGATTTACAGGAGACAAACTCGAAAAAAAGTAGGCATATACATACCGTATTCGGGCGTGTATTACCCACAGTTTTTTTCCCCTCAAATTACAGGCCCAAGTTCAGGGTGCGGGTAATCTGCCCGAATTATTTTTGGACCATTTTATTTTTACTGAAAATACGATGCATCTCATGTTATGCTCTATCCTTTTACGATTCCCGACATAAATAACGTTTAATTGTCCACTCAATTTTGCTTGCACATGAGTAATATAACAATCTCCTTTACTAGCAAGCCCGATTTTGTGAGTATTATTCCTAAAACTCTGATTTTAAACGAAATAAACAAGCAAGTTCAATGCGAACATCAAAGTTTTCCGGCATCCAAACCACTGCTACAGTTTTTTTCTGCACATGTTCTGTAAATGACGTCATCGGACCCCAGCAACCCCACACATGTCTATTGTTTTATCTTAATGGGGCGTATTGGAAACGGTAAAAAAATTCTCCATAGCAAACAGGTTGTGGAAAACAGCACTTTCCGTAAGCTCCGTGTCAAGAACCAACAACAGCATACAGATGTGTTAACGCATATTAAAGTGTTCAACTTTTCTTGCCAAGCGTCTGCTATTTGGTGCCAAAACATAACCATTCACAAGATAGTAGAATAGCGTAGCAACTCGTCTAAGGAGCAGTCAAATAATTTTCCTAATTGATTGCGAATTAAATTTTATGATTGGGGAATAAACCCAAATTAGAGACATAACTTGACCATATTTTCACACCTTATCGACACACACCGCAGGGTTGCAATTATATGACACAGATTAACAATAGTGTCATAATTGAACCGTTATAAATCATCAAACAGTGTAAACCAAATTAGACGTCTGCGGCGTCTTTCTGAGGTGTCTGATCTGGGACTGCACTGTTTGCCGATGTCCCAAAAAAGGGCCGCGGGCATATGTGGGTTAATAAATAAATCACAGTGGTGAACAGGTAAAGTTTTTCAACATTTTAATGTAAAATACATGCTTTCTGGTGATACTCGCACGCACTTGCATTTTCCCGCCTTTTGAAGACGATCACGTGTTCCGTTGTGTATTACAAAAACTGGCCAAATTCTTACTTTTTCTCACTTACGCATCCACCAAAATTTCAGCAAATGTTCCATGCGGGTAATACAACAGAATAACAGTTTTCCCCCAGATTTTGGCAAAAAAGGGGGGTGCGGGTAGTACGCAAATGCGGGTAATACACACCCGAATACGTTACTAAAATTAGATTGAGAGTTTGAAACCAAGTGAACAAGAGTCTGTTGGCCATTGTACTGCTGAATCATTGTAACCATTTGGAAACAGTGTAGATCCAGATCGGATGGCTTCTGATCAGGATCTACAGTGTCATTCAGTTCGTGAATATGAATGAATACATTATATCAAGTAATTTGATTGGTTGATAGTCAGAAATGAGGGTGAAAAATTAATGTATTCAGCAGGACAGGGCTAAGTTGTATTCTTTTTCACCAGCATGAAACAGTTGAGAACAGATGTACAGAAAGATTACAGTGAAATAAAGAAGAAAGAAGCTGAATCTGCTCCTAAAGCATCCTATGGTTATGGTGGTAAATTTGGAGTACAAAAAGACCGTATGGATGAGGTAAACAGAATGTCACAGTTTGTGAGCATCATATGAGTGTGAAATTTGTCTGCAGACATGAGCATCCAGTTAAGACCCGGATCAGACTGTGGACATAAAACCTGATCTAATTATTGTAAACCAAGAAAATGTCCTGTTTACTTTGTACAGAAGTAATCAGTCAATATTTTTCCAGATTGCCTGTAGTCAAGTTCATATTGCTCATAGATAAGCAGTTTCCTTCACAACATAAATACTTTCAAATAAGTCCATTTCGAGACTAAAAATCGGCAGCCATCTTGTCATGCGTATCGACTGAAAGAACATAAAACAAAACTAATATAGACTGTGAAAAAGTGCATAAAGCCCATTTAATGCTGTCAAATATGACTTAACTGCAATCTGTTTCGATTTTCAACAATTCCTTACAGGAAATCAGCAGTTTTGTTTGTTTGTATTTGAGTTTAATGGCCCTGTCAACACTATTTTGGTCATTTTTGAGCTGGTCAGTTAACCTGTCAGCACTTTTCCTGGGCAGGCTTATACATAAGCGATTTACGAGTACAGTGCACATTCTTTCACCAGAAACTGACGTTATTAACTATAGTGTCAGCCCTAGCATTCCCCCTTTTCTTCAAGTCAGTTCTCAAGAACTATAACAGCTTCATGAATGATACATGGTACAAACTTGCATCTAGGGATTGCAATTTTAATGCAAGCATTCATATTTGACTTGTCCTGCATTTCATTGTTCATCAACATTGTGATCTGTTGAGTCAACCATAGTGTTCACCATAATGTTCAAGTCCATGTCTCAAGAGCTATACGACCTTCGTTAATGATAATTCTAATGCACTTACGTATGTAACGTGACGTCTGATTGGATAAAGTCAAAAATTTGCGACAGTATATTCTACAATGTACTGTCGGAAACCCGACGTCATCGTGTAACGTAGCTTTTCATTGGCTGGCATTTGGTTTTTGCGCAGCTCACTGTACTTGCCGGTTTGGGCAAAAACAACATTTTAAAAAAAAACTAGAGCGCGCAGTCGATGGCAAGCCATCGCAAATCCCCACGTTTTCTCCACAGTAGTCAAAATTTGACCTTTTGACCCCTCCCCAGGGCCCCTGGGGGCGGGGACAAAAAAAAATGTGCTCTTGCGCAAGCCATTCATGTAAGCAACTCGCATAGCAAATTTGGTTGAATTCCGGCTAACGGTTTAGGAAGAGATAGCCGGACAGACAGACGGACAGGCGGACGGAGGCGATAACAATATCCCCACTTTTTGTTGAAAAACATGGGGATAAATATGTGAATAAGTGCATTAGAATTTACGGTTGAAAATTACGTTTTATGGCTCTGCTGACGCGTCGCCGTAAAACGAAATTTCCAACCGTAAAACCTCCGATTTACCTCCCCAAATGACAATTTTAAATGCACTTATCCCCTAAATGTACAAACTAGCATCTAGGGATGACAGTTTAATGCAAGCATCCATATTTGACCTAGACCTACATTTCATGGTTCACTGACATTAACTATTGCATCAGCAATAGCATTCACCCTAATGTAGCATTCACCCTTATGTTCAAGTCCATTTCTTCAGCCCCCGCCCATAGGGGCTTGAAGAAATATATGGGCTGCATAATGCTTCCACGCAGAGCTGAATCCGGCCTGCACACTAGTACTGGAAAACTGCTTATAGGATCTAAGCCTGTCCAGGAACCGCAGTGTGAGGCGGACCGTCCATGCTAATAAACCCTATTGGTTTCATTGGACGACAGGGCTTGAAATGTCATTTCATCTCAATGTCGAGTAAAAGTCCCACAAAATTGGAAGCAATGTCTCCAAAATGACCTTTACATTGTTGAAGGGGACGTTAAACCTCAAATCAAACAAAAACAAATCAAGTCCATTTCTCAAGAACTATTAGAGCTTCATGCAAAAATGCAATTTTAATACCTGATACAAGCTTGCATCTAAGGTAGCAATTTTAATGCAAGCATCCATATTTGACTCTGACTCGCATTTCAATGAGAAAAATGAGAGGAATGTATGCATGGACAGTGAAAGCTTATTCTTGTTCAATGTTATTTTATCAATTTTGTATTGAATGAAATCTTTCCCCGTAGATACAGCATGAGTACATTTTGAAATTTAGGGGTTTCAAATATTTTAATTGAGTAAGATTTTTCTTATTTTATCACAAAAAGGTATGTTTTGTCAACCCATGAGAATCAGTTTGATGATGCAATTCTAATGGGTAACAAACATACCTTTATTTGATAGAAGATTGTTAACCCTTATCTTGCTGTTCACGGCAACCCCTATCTTTGGAAACAGTGTAGATCCAGATCAGATGGCTTCTGAAGAAGCCATCTGATCAGGATCTACACTGTTTGGCATTCAGTTAATGAATTTGTAGCAATAAAATACATCAAGTAATTTGATTGGTTGATAGACAGTAATGGGTGTGGCTTAAATGAATATTCAGCAAGAGAAGGGTTAAGATATCTTTGCATTATCTCCATTGTGCCTTAATGGGAATGGATTCACCTTCAGGGGAGGCAACTCCTGCAAAAGTATTTCTGTCTCCCATGTCCATAGGGGTCAACTCTTAAAGAAAAGAATTTGCTCCTGGGGAGCAAATTCTTGCCTTTCAGGGTAGACCCCGTTTCCATGGGACAGAGTTTAAAGAAAGGCGAACAGTAAGTACTAAAGGTTGTCTCCCTTTGAAAATGGTAGAAAAAACTGCCAGGTGTATCCATTCCCCTTAACCCTTCTCTTGCTGAATATTCATTTAAGCCACACCCATTTCTGTCTATCAACCAATCAAATTACTTGATGTAATTTATTGCTACAAATTCATAAACTGAATGCCAAACAGTGTAGATCCTGATCAGATGGCTTCTTCAGAAGCCATCTGATCTGGATCTACACTGTTTGCAAAGATAGGGGTTGTCGTGAACAGCAAGATAAGGGTTAATATCTGGCACTGTGATTAACGGGCTATGCTCAGGGGCGAACATCATGTAAACAAGTTAGCAACTGAACACGCCTCTACACACCACTTTATATGATATAGAGAAAACTTTTTAGCCCCCGCCCATCAGGGCTTGGTGGAATAAATTGGGCTGCATGATGCTTCCAGGCACCACACATGAGTACTGGTAAACCGCGTAGAAGGACTAAGCCTGCCCAGGCAAAGTGAGTGAGTCAGACCGTCCAATGCATATAAGCCTTTAAGTTTCATTGGGCAGCAGGGCTTGAGATGTCATTTCACCTCAGTGTTGGGTAAAAGTCACACAATATTGGAAGCAACATCTCCAATATGACCTAAATAGTGTTGACGGGGTTGTTAAACCTCAATTCAAACAAAGAAACAATAGAAAACTTTTTACAGGGGTTTACATTATTTCTGCTCCAAGACATAGGTTTTGAGAACTCGTTAGAACCGCCTCACTTAGAACCGCCTCAGTGAGGCGGTTCTTATGAGCACCTACAACCTACCTTTTGAGTATATATAAGAAAAATGTTACAAAATTTCATCAGAAAAATAACCGTTTTGGAGGTATGAAAGAATGCACGATGTCACGTGGATGTGTTACTATAATGACACGTTGTGTATCTCTACCTAGATACTTTGTCACATGATCGAACCCGGGCTTCTCCAGACTTTTGGATGAGACTTTAAACTGAGGTCCCATCTCATTATGACCATAGCTGTTGGTGTGTAGCGCCGCTTAGTGTTCACTCGACGCTTAGTGTTCACCATGGACACTAAGCTTTGATGGTGAACACTAAGGGTTGCCACTGTCAATGCTTAGTGTTCATTTTGCCAAATGAACACTAAGCGTTGATCATGTAGATCGGAATGCAGTATCAACCGCTAGTGTTCATTTTCTGGTATGAATAAAAAAGTAATTTTGCCTTATAA
Source organism: Lucinisca nassula (assembly GCA_963580285.1). Lineage (NCBI taxonomy): Eukaryota > Metazoa > Mollusca > Bivalvia > Lucinida > Lucinidae > Lucinisca > Lucinisca nassula. The sequence continues at coordinate 125,760,758 of OY757013.1, read as the reverse complement.
CACGTCTCCATCAAATTGTATTGAAGATATAAGGCAAAATCACTGGACCGTAAAATGTAGGTCACCATGATTTTCACCCTTTCACACTTGAATCAATGTCGCATAGTTGACTGTTGTATGTAACTTGTTAGCACAATGGAAATGTATTTAATAAATTTCTAAGGTGTCCTAGATTTTGACCCCCTAACCCCACCAAAGGCATGAAACCAGGGGTGTGTTCTTTTGGAATCTCAGAAGACACTCACAGGTATTCTCAGAAGAAACCCCTGGGTATCAAAGTTGTAAATATGAATGCTTTGTGATGAGTGATTGCTGAGATATAAGCATTTCAAAAACTTAAACACAGTTGTACAGAGATGTTCTAGATTATGACCCCTAGCCCCACCCCGGGGCATGCACCCAGGGGTCTGTTCCCTTGGAACATAAGAAGACTCTCCCAGGTACTTGAGTCCAAAATATGAGTACCGGGTGCTCTGTGATGCATGACTGTTGAAATCGCAAACGCAAACGACCAATGTGACAACAATAGCTCTCATTGTACTTCATTGTATTTGGCGAGCTAATGCCATGGTGAACAATAAGCGTTGGGATTGCACACAGTATCGACAGTCGCAACGCTTAGTGTCCATGGTGAACACTTAGCGTTGATGGTGAACACTAAGCTTTGCTACTGCAACGCTTAGTGTCCATGGTGAACACTAAGCGTCGAGTGAACACTAAGCCTTGTTATATTTGTGAGATGAAAAACACAAACACTCACTCACTACCTAGGCGAACCATTTGAAGTTTAGCTGTAATGTTTTGCATGTAACTAACTTCATGAGATACTGTGACTTGTTTGTCAGTTAATTTGCATCATAACATGTTGTTTGCATATTTGAAACTAACCTGTATGTACATGTTAACTCTAGTCAGCTGTAGGAACGGAGTATCAGGCCGATTTAGCTAAACATGCCAGTCAAACAGATGCAGCTAAAGGTTTTGGTGGAAAGTATGGTGTGCAGAAAGACAGAAAAGATCAGGTATATCTCTACATCATTATTTTAGGTACTTTGGAAGTTTTTTTATGAAAGTTCAGGAAATTCAGCTTTCTTTGATTTTCAATTTTGAGTACTGTTTCTCTTAGTAGCCATTAAGAAGTTACATCACATAGCGTAATGATCCTAAGTATCGGGACAGATAGGCTTAGGCAAACGGTGTAGACCCAGATCAGACTGCTCCTGAAGGAGCAGTCTGATCAGGGTCTACACTGTTTGCCCTTCTGTCTGCACATTTTGGACTCCCATGCTGGATCATGAAACAAATTTTTTAACATTTTAGGAGAATTACAACAAGTCCTCAAGGTGTCCGAATTTTTAGGATTTTTATGGAACCTGCTAAAAATGAAAGTGTAGTCCAGGATAAAGGGGTAAATTACATAACCAATAGAAAGATGAAGGTCAGAAAAAAACATGGTGTAAAGGAACGAAAGCACCTTGAAGTTTAAGGTACATCCCATTATGACAACACATTCATGTGGTATAATGGTCCTTTTCCCGCACCCATCGGGGCTTGAAGAAATAGATTGTGCTGCTCGATGCTTCCATGCAGAGCTGAAACCGACAGCACGAGTACTGGTAAACTGCTTAGGTGGCCTAAACCTGCCCAGGCAAAGTGATGTGAGTCGGACCGTCCCTACATATTAACCCTTATGATTTGTTTGGGGGACAGGGATTGGGATGTCATTTCATCTCATTGGCAGGTAAAAATCCCATAAAATTAGAAGCCAGATCTCCAAAATGACCTAAATAGTGTTGACAGGGACATGAAACCTCAATTAAAAAAACCAAGTATAATGGTCCATTTCGTATCTCGAGAACTTGATTGTTAGCTTGGCTGTTTTCGAAGAAAACAACGAGTTATTGTCATAGCTCTGGCATCGTCTGCATTGTCGTGCAAAAACTTATACATTTAATATCTCTGTCATTACTGAACATATTTACTTGAAACTAGGACTAGTTGTTCATTATGAAGAGGGGAACTCATACCAATAGGTGAGGTAACCCTCAAAATATTTTTGGCATAGCTATGCCCCTTTTTTGACTTAGAATTTTTGTTTTCTGAAAGAAACTGCAGCTGAGCGTTGGCACCAGCATGCGGTGCTCTTGTTTTTTTGTTTTTTTTTTTAGTTAGATCCCTTTTCACATGAGAGGCAAACATATTTTTGAAAGTGTTGCCTGCCCTGAATGTATAGTATCCCAGCATAGTTTCATGGTTTATAGTTTGCGTTTGATTTATGTATTTTGTGTTATGTCCGACCAATGCCAGTGTGTAGAAATAAATGTAAACTAACATAGACTGTGTGCATGGTTCCGTTTTATGTTATTTAGACAGATGAAAGTTAAAATGCATTGTGACATGCATAAAATTCTTTATCTATACATTACATTTAATGTTTTGCAAGACCTTACAATGATATATATTTATGTCTCCCCCGAAAAATTTTTTTTCGGAGAGACATATTGTTTTTCCCCCGGGCGTCTGTCCGTCTGTCTGTCACACTTTTGTGTCCGCTCTGTAACTTGAAAACCGTTAGAGCTATCTTCACGAAACTTCGTATAAATATTAATCAGCATTAGACGACATGCAGTGTGCAAGAACTATAACTCTCGCATTTATACTTTTCGAATTATCTCCCTTGGAAGTTTGTTGGTATGTATATATGTATGGGCAAATCGTGTCCGGTCAATAACTTTCTTATTTTTTGATGGATTTTGAAATTACTTGGCAGAAATATTAACAACTATAAGACGATGTGTGTTGCGCATGAGGCAGGTCGGTACCTCAAAGGTCAAGGTCATACTTAGAGGTCAAAGGTCAAAAAAGGGGCCTTTTTTTCGTATTTGGTCAATAACTTTTTTATTTTGAGATGGATTTTAAAATTACTTGGCATAATTATTAACAACCATAAGACGATGTGTGGTGCGCATGCGGCAGGTTGGTACCTCAAAGGTCAAGGTCATACTAAGAGGTCAAAGGTAAAAAAAGGGGCCTTTTTTTTCGAATTTGGTCAATAACTTTCTAATTTTGAGATGGATTTTAAAATTACTTGGCATAATTATTAACAACCATGAGACGATGTGTGGTGCACATGAGGCAGGTCGGTACCTCAAAGGTCAAGGTCATACTTAGAGGTCAAAGGTCAAAAAGGGGGCCTTTTTTTCGTATTTGGTCAATAACTTTCTTATTTTGAGATGGATTTTGAAATCACTTGGCAGAAATGTTAACCAATATAAGGCAATGTGTTGCGCACATGACCCAGGTTGGTACCTCAAAGGTCAAGGTCATACTTAGAGGTCAAAGTTAAAAAAGGGGCCTTTTTCGTGTTTGGTCAATAACTTTCTCATTTTTAGATGGATTTTGAAATTGCTAGGCAGAAATGTTAACCACCATGAGATGATGTGTTGCACGCATGAACCAGTTTGGTACCTGAGAGGTCAAGGTCATTCATAGAGGTTAAAGGTAAAAAAAGAGCCTTTTTTGTGTTCTGTCAATAACTTTCTTATTATGCCCCCAACTTTGAAAAAGTTGGAGGGGCATATTGGTTCTGGTTCGTTCGTCCATCCTTTACACTTTTGATGCATAGCATGACTTAAGAACCGTGTATGCTAGGGTTTTGAAATTTCATATATGGATTCCTCATGGAAAATTAGCAGACGCCTATTTTTTTTCTCGTCCGGATTATGTCCCCTACAAGAGTTATTGCCCTTTGAAATTTTTTTAATAAAATCTTGTCAGCAAGATATCTCAAAAACTATTGGAGCTAGAGCCTTGAAAGTTGGTGAATTGATTGTTGGAGATGAGTAGATGAACTGATTAACTTTTGACAAAATTCCTAAAAAATACTTTGTGAGTTATGGCCCTTTGTCATTTTGGTACTTTGTGCCCATTGTAATGTATGCTAAAAGTGATGCATAGCATAACTTTAGAACCGTGTATGCTAGTGTTTTGAAATTTCATATATTGATTCCTCATGGAAAATTAGCTGACGCATATTTTTTTTCTCGTCCGGATTATGCCCCTTTCAAGAGTTATTGCCCTTTGAAATTTTTTAAATAAAATCTTGTCAGCAAGATAACTCAAAAACTGTTGGAGCTAGAGCCTTGAAAATTGGTGAATAGATTGTTGGAGATGAGTAGATGAACTGATTAACTTATGACAAAATTCTGAAAAATACTTTGTGAGTTATGGCCCTTTGTCATATTGGTAATTTGTGCCCATTGTAATGTATGCTAAAAGTGATGCATAGCATAACTTTAGAATCGTGTGTGCTAGGGTTTTGAAATTTCATATATGGATTCCTCATGGAAAATTAGCAGACGCGTATTTTTTTTCTCGTCCAGATTATGCCCCTTTCAAGAGTAATTGCCCTTTGAATTTTTTTTTAATAAATCTTGTCAGCAAGATATCTCAAAAACTATTGGAGCAAGAGCCTTGAAAGTTAGTGAATTGATTGTTTGAGATGAGTAGATGAACTGATTAACTTATGACAAAATTAAGAAAAATACTTTGTGAGTTATGGCCCTTTGTCATTTTGGTAATTTGTGCCCATTGTAATGTATGCTAAAAGTGATGCATAGCATAACTTTAGAACCGTGTATGCTAGTGTTTTGAAATTTCATATATTGATTCCTCATGGAAAATTAGCTGACGCATATTTTTTTTCTCGTCAGGATTATGCTCCTTTCAAGAGTTATTCCCCTTTGAAATTTTTTAAATAAAATCTTGTCAGCAAGATATCTCAAAAACTATTGGAGCTAGAGCCTTGAATGTTGGTGAATATATTGGTGGTGATGAGTAGATGAACTGATTAACTTTTGACAAAATTCCGAAAAAATACTTTGTGAGTTATGGCCCTTTGTCATATTGGTAATTTGTGCCCATTGTAATGTATGCTAAAAGTGATGCATAGCATAACTTAAGAACCGTGTATGCTAGTGTTTTGAAATTTCATATATTGATTCCTCATGGAAAATTAGCTGACGCGTATTTTTTTCCTCGTCCGGATTATGCCCCTATCAAGAGTTATTGCCCTTTGAAATTTTTTTAATAAAATCTTGTCAGCAAAATATCTCAAACACTATTGGATCTAGAGCCTTGAAAGTTGTTGAGTATATTGGTGGTGATGAGTATATGAACTGATTTACTTTTTACAAAATTCCGAAAAATACTTTGCGAGTTATGGCCCTTTGTCATTTTGGTAATTTTTGCCCATTGTAATGAATGCTAAAAATGATGCATTGCATAACTTTAGAACTGTGTATGCTATGGTTTTGAAATTTCATATATGCATTCCTAATGGAAAATAAGCTGACGCATATTTTTTTTCTCATCCGGATTATGCCCCTTTTAAGAGTTATTTCCCTTTGATTTTTTTTTAATAAAATTTTGTCAGCAAGATATCTCAAAAACTATTGGAGCTAGAGCCTTGAAAGTTGGTGAACATATTGGTGGTGATGAGTGGATGGACTGATTAACTTTTGACATTCCGAAAAATACTTTGTGAGTTATGGCCCTTTGTCATTTTGGTAATTTGTGCCCATTGTAATATATGCTAAAAGTGATGCATAGCATAACTTTAGAACCATGTATGCTATGGTTTTGAAATTTCATATATGCATTTCTGATGGAAAATTAGCTGACAAGCATTTTTTACTCATCCGGATTATGCCCCTTTCAAGAGTTATTGCTCTTTAAAGTTTTTTTGAATAAAATCTTTGTCAGCAAAATATCTCAAAAACTATTATAGCTACAGCCTTGAATGTTGGTGAATACACGTAGATTGGTGTTGATGAGTAGATGACCTGCTTAACTTTTGACAAAATTCCGAAAAATACTTTGTGAGTTATGGCCCTTTGTCATTTTGGTAATTTGTGCCCATTATAATGTCTGCTAAAAGTGATGCATAGCATAACTTTAGAACTGTATATGCTATTGTTTTGAAATTTCATATATGCATTCCTGATGGAAAATAAGCTGATGTGTATTTTTTTTCTCATCCGGATTATGCCTCTTTCAAGAGTTATTGCCTTTTGAAGTTTTTTTTTAAGAAAATCTTGTCAGCAAGAGATCCCAAAAACTATTATAGCTAGAGTCTTGAAAGTTGATGAAAAGATTGGTGGTGATGAGTAGATGACCTGATTAACTTTTGACAAAATTTGAGTTATGGCCCTTTGTCATTTTTTGTAATCTGTGTCTATTGTAATGTATGCTAAAAGTGATGCATTCCATAACTTTAGAACCATGTATGCTATGGTTTTGAAATTTCGTATATGCGTTCCTGATGGAAAATAAGCTGACACGTATTTTTTTTTCATCGAGATTAACTTAAGAACCGTGTAAGCTAGGGTTTTTCAATTTCATATATGGATTCGCTATGGAAAATTAGCTGACACATATTTTTTTCTCATCCGCATTATGCCCCTTTCAAAAGTTATTGTCCTTTGATTTATTTGTTAGCATTACCTCCAATGTCAAGGTCATACCTAGAGGTCAAAGGTAAAAAAAGAACAGTCAATAACTTCCTTATTCTTTGATGGATTATGAAATTACTTGGCAGAAATGTTAACCATCATGAGACGATGTGTTGTACCGCAAAGGTCAAGGCCATACTTAGAGGTCAAAGGTAAAAAAGTGCTTTTTTTGTTTACAGCCAATAACTTTTTTATTTTTCTATGAACATTTTTAAAGTTACTATGCAGAAATGTTCATCTTCATTAGATGATGTGTTGCACACAAGACCCAGCTCAATACCTCCAATGTCAAGGTTATACTTAGCAGTCAAAAACGGGGGAGACATCTGTGTTTTTGTAGAAAAACAAATTTTTACAAGGTTTCAACTGTGGGTCTCACTCATCCAAAAACCTGCATTCCAAATCCCAAAATATGACTAACTTGTAGAAAGAAAACAAAATTAGCTGAGTGAATGCCATTATATTCATACTTAAGCCATTGTATACTAGTGGACTCTTCAGTTGCTATATGTTGGATAAGTCCATTTGTCATATAAGGGGTGTCATGCCTATTTTTCATTTTTATTAGCTCACCTGACCGAAGTTCATGGTGAAATTTTATGACTGTGAGATGTCCGGCGTCGTCGTTCGTCGTGCTTCCATAAACTTTTCTTGTTAACACTCTAGAGGCCACAGTTTGGATCCAATCATCATCAAACTTGGTCAGAATGATCATCATGACAATATGTCGGTCAAGTTCGAATATGGGTCATGTTGGGTCAAAAAGTAGGTCACCAGGTCAAATCAAAGGAAAACCTTGTTAACACTCTAGAGGGCACAATTTTGGTCCAAATCATCCTCAAACTTGCTCAGATTGATCATCTTGATAATATCTCGGTCAAGTTCGAATATGGGTCATGTTGGGTCAAAAAGTAGGTTAGTAGGCCAAACCACAGAAAACCCTTGTTAGCACTCTAGAGGCCACAGTTTTGGTCCAATCATCCTGAAACTTGCTCAGAATGATCATCCTGACAATATCTTGGTCAAGTTCGAATATGGGTCATGTCAAGTCAAAAAGTAGGTCACCAGGTCAAATCAAAGGAAAACCTTGTAACACTCTAGAGGGCACAATTTTGGTCCAATCATCCTCAAACTTGCTCAGAATGATCATCTTGATAATATCTCGGTCAAGTTCGAATATGGGTCATGTCGGGTCAAAAAGTAGGTCAGTAGGTCAAACCACAGAAAACCCTTGCTAGCACTCTAGCCACAGTTTTGGTCCAATCATCCTCAAACTTGCTCAGAAGGATCGTCCTGACAAGTTCGAATATGGGTCATGTCGGGTCAAAAAGTAGGTCACCAGGTCAAATCTAAGGAAAACCTTGTTAACACTCTAGAGGGCACAATTTTGGTCCAACCATTTTCAAACTTGCTCAGGATGATCATCTTGATAATATCTCGGTCAAGTTCAAATATGGGTCATGCCGGGTCAAAAAGTAGGTCAGTAGGTCAAACCACAGAAAACCCTTGTTAGCACTCTAGAGGCCACAGTTTTGGTCCAATCATCCTCAAACTTGCTCAGAATGATCATCCTGACAATATCTTGGTCAAGTTTTAATATGGGTCAGGTTGGGTCAAAAATTAGGTCAGTAGGTCAAATCATAGAAAAACCTTGTTCACACTCTAGAGGCCACAGTTTTGGTCCAGTCATCCTGGATCTTGCTCAGAATGATCATCCTGACAATATCTTGGTCAAGTTCGAATATGGGTCATTTCAGGTCAAAAAGTAGGTCAGTAGGTCAAACCACAGTAAAACCTGGTTAGCACTCTAGAGGTCACAGTTTTGGTCCAATCATCCTCAAATTTGCTCAGAACGATCATCCTGACAATATCTCGGTCAGGTTGGATTATGGGACATGTCGGCCAAAAGAAAAAGGTCAGTAGGTCAAATCATAGAAAAATCTTGTTGACACTCTAAGAGGCCACAGTTTTGGTCCAATCATTCTCAAACTTGCTCAGAATGATCATCCTGACAATATCTCAGTCAGGTTAGATTATGGGTCATGTCGGGTCAAAAAGTAGGTCAGTAGGTCAAATCGAAAAACCTTGATAACCCTCTAGAGGCCACAGTTTTGGTCGAATTATCACCAAACTTGCTCAGAATGATAATCTCTACAATCTGTAGTACACTTTTGAATATGGGTCATGTGGGGTCAAAAAGTAGTTCAAATCATAGAAAAACCTTGTTTACACTCTAGAGACTGCAATTTTAGTCTAATTATCATCAAACTTTCTCAGAATGATCATCTTGATAATATCTAGGTCAAGTTCAAATATGGGTCATGTCGGGTCAGAAAGTAGGTCAGCAGGTCGAATTATAGAAAGCTTTGTGAACAGACTAGAGACCACAGTTTTGGTTTGATCATCAACAAACAATATCTCGGTCAAGTTTGAATACGGGTCATTTCAGGTCAAAAGTAGGTCGGCAGGTCAAATCATAGAAAAACGTTGTGCACACTCTAGAGGCCACAGTTTTGGTCTGTCCAAGATCAAACTCCGAATGATCATTTGACAATAGCTCGGTTAATTTCGAATATGGGTCATGTGTGGTCAATAAGTAGGTCAGTAGGCCAGATCATAGAAAAACCTTGTGAACACACAAGAGGCCCCAGTTTTTGTCTGATCATCATCAAACTTGCTCAGAATGATTATCTTGACAATATCTGGGTCAGGTTTGAATATGGTTCATGTGGGTTCAAAAAGTAGGTTGGCAGGTCAAATCGTAGAAAAACGTTGTGAACACTCCAAAAATCAAAGTTTTAGTCCAAACATCATAAAACTTACTCAGAATGATCATCTGGACAATATCTCAGTTAACTTCGAAAATGGGTCATGTCAAATCAAAAAGTAGATCAGTAGGTTATTTTGTCATAACTCTTGAACCGTTTGAGATAGAGCCTTCATATTTGGCATGTAGGGTCCTTGTGACAGGTGCTTCCCACTCATATAAAAATATTTGACCTGTGACCTACTTTAACAAAACTTTTGAACCATATGATATAGAGCCTTCGTTTTTGGCATGTATGTTCCTTGTGACAAGGTTTTCCCAAAGATTCAAAAATTTTGACCCATTACCTTGACCTTTGACCTACTTTGTCATAACTTTTTAAGCATTTGAGACACAGCCTTCATATTTGGCATGTAGGTTCCTTGCGACAAGGGATTCCTACATAAAATGTGACCTTTACCTTGACATTTAACCTACTTTATCATAACTTTGGAACCATTTGAGATAGTGCCTTCATATTTGGCATGTATGTTCCTTGTGAAACGGTCTTCCCACCCTAACAAAAAAATTTGTTTTATGACCTTGACTTTTGACCTACTGAATCTTAATTTTTGAAGCATTTGAGATAGAACCTTCATATTTGGCATGTATATTCCTTGTGACAATAGCTTCACAACCATATAAATAGTTTGGCCTGTGACCTTGACCTTTGACCTACTTTATTATAACTTTTGAACCATTTGAGATAGAGCCTTCATATTTGGCATATATTTTCCTTCTGACAATGCACCTTACTAAATTACCTACAATTTTCATTGCTACAGTGGATCAGGTGAGCGATCCAGGGCCATCATGGCCCTCTTGTTCTATTTTTGACGGAAAATTCTGTTAGTAAATAGTGCAGGCCCTGATCAGACACCACCTTCTGCCGTGTCTGATATGTGTCTGCTTTCATTGCAAAGGTACCCCTTTGGGGTTTCCCGCCTACAGTGGGTTAAAGATAAGTGACTAAATGTGTAATGTCATGGTTATCTACATTCAATGACATCAAATAAAATAGAATCATAACAAACTTATCTTGTTTTCTTCCCCAGTGCTTGAAAATAAAATTGAGGCAATGATTGCCAAAGAATCTTTTTGGAGGCATGTTTTCTGTTTTCTGTTCAGGCAAATTTACTTTTTACACCACTAGGTAGATCAAATTTCAAACCAAAAGTGAAATATGTTTTCCTTCCTATCTTCTATCCAGACACAAGGTGTCTAAAATCTGTATGCATTTTTCATTACCTTATTTAGGCAGTTAGTGGTTTGGTACAGGTGTGGTATTTTATACTTCCACTAAATGGTGCAGAAGTAAATCTTTTCAACTGGAAAGAAAGTAGGGGAAGATATTGCCTGCATCTAACAGACGTACATATTTGGGTTGATTGTCAGTCAACCCAAAGTAATAAGGACACAACCTCTGTTAGTGCTGAAGTCCACGTGGCTATCACTGATTTGTAGGAGATCCGTGTAACTTATAGAATTTTATTGCAGTGAGGTCAGCGTGTTGCGTAAAAGGGTTGTCTGTAGAATCTGGGCTGGAATCAAGGGTTGGGCTTTGCAAACAGTGCAGACCCAGATTCTGCTGTGTCTGATCTGGGTCTAGACTGTTTGTTTACAGCACAGGAAATTAAGGGCCAGATTCCAAAAATGCAGGGTGTGTTCAGGGTCTACACAGTATGCTTACAGCACAGGAATTTAAGGGTTGAATGAAACGGTCTATGTCCCTGTTCAGACCCATTTTCCCACTCTACATTCAGAGACACTTGTAGACCCACTTGTACTGTCAGTACTTTGATTTGTTATTATACATTCTCAGTTCAGTGTGTGTTAAATACAGAACCCAGGTAAAAAAAAAACAACAACAAAAAAAACAAAAAACAAAAAAAACAACACTGATCATATGAACCACATCAGGAGGAAACGTGAACATGTTCGTAAAATGAACAACCACTTAAACCTCACTTTATATATATATATAATTTATTTTAGTTCGATTGCGATGAAAGCTGCAAGCTTATTGAATCGCTCTCGATTACACATTCCAGGTGTTTTCACGCGCGCACGAGAGAGGCAGTGGCTTTCACACCACTGCTACTCATTTACACCTGGGTGGAGTGGAGCAGTGTCATGACTTGTCTTGCCCAAGGACACACCTCGATGGTGTTTACGGGGGTATACATTATTTTACTTATTTATGCTCCAAGACATAGGTTGTGGGTACTTGTTAGAACCGCCTCATTGAGGCAGTTCTAACAAGTACCCACAACTTATGTTTGCAGTATGAATAAGAAAAATATCATATATTTTCATGAGAAAAGTAGTCATTTTGGAGATGTGAAAAAATGCACTTTGTCACACGGGTGTGTTATAGTAATGGGACAGTAGTGAACAAAAAGGTCCAGACCAGCCTGTGCATATCTGTAGTCTGATCAGATATTGGTCAAAACAAGCTAATCTGCCCCAGGAAAAAAACAAACCTTGTACTCTCCACAGTTTTCAGTTTTCTGGCGTACATGACAAAAACATGCCTATATAATTTTGACCCCCTTGAACCCCACTTTTATATATTAAAACTGGGGTTTCTGGGGGGTAAACCTTATATTTCTTATTTCTGCTCTAAAATATAGATTGTAGGTACCTCATCGAGGCGGTTCTAACGAGTGCTCACAATCTATATTTTGAGCAGAAATAAGAAAAATATCACAATTTTTCATCATAAAATATTCTTTTTTTTCGGCGATAAAGGTGGCAATGTATTTGTATATGCGTGTTTGCGTAATGATTTCTTGCTTCTAAAGAATAGAACATAATAGTTGTTAAGTTACTTGTTGTTTTGTTTGTTTTCAGTCAGCTGTAGGGTTCGAATATGAAGGGAAGACAGACAAACATGCTTCACAGAAAGGTAAATATGAGAACACTCATGCCATTAAAAAAAAACATGGGTAATTTAGCAGATATTTATAAGGCAATGGATCTCTGAAATAGATACAAAACCCTAAGTATAAGAAGACCTCAAGGCCTACCATACTGGAATTAGAACTTGAGCAATTACAATTTACTACCCTTTGTTGTGTCTGGAAATAGCTTGATGAGTGTGGTCCCCACCCATCGGGGCTTAGAGAAATAGATTTGTCTGCATGGTGCTTCTCTGCAGAGCTGAAATTGCACAAGTACTGGTTAACCACTTAGGGGTCTAAGCCTGCCCAGACAAAGACTTCTGATGCATATAAGCCCTATTGGTTTCAGTGGGCTTAATGTCAGGTAAAAGTCCCACAGAATTGGAAGCAACAGCTCCAGAATGACCTTATAATTTTGAGAGGGGTGTTAAACCTAAAATCACACATGCAAAAACTTGATGAGTGGCAAACAGTCTTGTCATGCCTCAACTCATATAGTAGATATAGGAAGCCCCCGCCCATCGGGGCTTGAAGAAATGGGCTGCATGAAGCTTCTACACAGAGCTGAAACCGACTGCACACAAGTACTAGCAAACTGTTTAGTGGATCGAAGCCTGCCTAGGCAAAGGGATGCAAGTCCGACCATCCATGCTTATCGGGCCCATCAGAGTCTAACTGTTGATTTTTGTTTGCTCCAGCATTTCAGTGGTTTCTTGCTGTCGAGTCCTCACCGTTGTTTCATCTCTGTGAATTTGTTTCCGCTGACCATTTCGAGGCGATTCTTCTGTTGCGGGTGTTTGTGTCGCTTATATTATTCTATTTAGATAGATAGCCTATTGGCCATTTTGTGGGAAAGTAACTGTCCTTTTGACTTTCCGCTATTGATGTTTCCATCGGGGTCTGTTGTTTCCTGTTTGTGTTTCTTTCCCTTTGGTGTCTATGTGGGTTAATTGTATCGATTCCTGATCATTGCCTCCAGTTCTATTTTTGTCGCACCTGCTTTAGCAGGAAGACATAGGCGTGCAAGTTCCCGTCCGTCCGTTTGGACGTCCGTCCGTGTGTTCGTCCTTCCACACGGTTGTCTGTCCGTCTTTCCGTCAACATTTTACATTGGGTGTCTTGTCATCGCAACTCCTCCTACAGTTTCATACCGATTATTTTGAAACTTTGTGTGTGTTTTTGCTATTGTATGAGGATGTGCATGTGGTTTGGACTTTAACTTCGGATTAATTTTTATCACTTTTTCCACATTGTGAACTTAAGTCATTTTTAACCTTCAATTGATATATGCATACATGTGATATTTTCTTGGACCCAAATAGGGAGATTTTGATTTTCAGGTAGGGAGATTGGGGTCCCAAATAGGGAAATTTTTCCGCGGTAAAAAGTTATGGTTAAAATTTACCTCTGAAGCACTTTTTCACCCATAACATGCCAACACGACAATTGTCATCTGCTTTGTCGTCTGTCATCTGCATTAAAAATCATTTTTTGAAATCAGTGTGGCCCATTTCAGACTACAGAGCAGTCTGATGAGGGTCCACACTGTTTGCCTTTATGCAAAAATATGTTACAAAAGTTTGGAAGAAGAAAACACAGCAGACGACAAACTTCCATTTTGTTTTTTCATAGAGAGACAATTTCTCGGAGGAACGAACAAAGAACCAGCACTGACCAATAGATCCGTATTAAATACCCACCTAGCACCTGGCAGAAAAAACAATGTTCAGAATACCTGCATAGCGAAAAATCTGACATACATTTACTCGTACTCTCACACCCCTTCTCATCAAGTTGATGTTGGGGGGTTGGGGGGTGTGGCATGCATGATTGCTGTTATGAAATGTTACATACTGTAAGTATTTTATAAGTTATATTGCATGTTGTTTGTGTTTGTTTATTGTTGTTTGCACATGTATTTTACTTGATTTCCATTTCTTAGTTTTTTATCCAGTGGATAATAAATTAGTAAACTTCCAAAATGTTTGGTGTTCTTTTGTGACCAATCAAGCGCCCCAAATCTAGGGAGTGGGTGAGTGTTTCAGTTTTACGTCCCACCAACAGCTAAGGTCATATGGAGACAGGACCTCAGTTTAAAGACTCATCCGAAATTCTGGAGAAGCCCTGTATCAAACCTGCAACCCCTGGTTTACAAGGCGAGTAGCATAACCACTCGACCAAGGAGGCTTCCCAAATCTAGGGAACTTAATGCAATAGTCTTGCAGTTTGGATAGCTTCAACTGTAGATCAGTAAACAAAGCTAAAGATTGTGAAGTACGGAAGTTTTGTAATGCCTAAATTTTTAAATGCCCATGCTTTTTCCATGGCTACATTTCCCCAGAACTTGCCTCGGAACTGAGGCGGAACTAATAAGCATGCATGATTTTTATTGATTTAACTTGGGGGCATATTTCTTTCATAAAAGATCCATTGAAACACGGCAAAAAATATTTTTTCTCCCAAGCTAAAAAATGAAACAGGTTTGAATAGAAAATGTCACCCTGCAAAACTCCGGTTCTATGTTTTATTAATAAATAGAAAACTGCATACAGATGCTTAGAAAATACCAGCGTCTGCTCTGCTCTGTTTTGGCGGGAAAAAATTTAGCATCCACCTGTCGAGGCCAAAGAGCATGCACGAATTTTCATTTATGTCACGTGGGGCATATTTCTTCCATCCGTTAAAAACGGCAAAAATATTTTCTCGGGTTTAAATAGAAAACGTCACTATGTAATACCCCAGTTATAAGATTAATAAATGAAGAACGGTTTACAGACGCGTAGAAAAAAACAGCGTCTGCTTTGCTCTGTTTTGGCGGGAATAATATTTAGCGTCTACACATGTCAATTAAAAAGGGATTAAATAAGATATAACTGGCATATCTTGATTTACTAGTTTTCACACCTTGTCACATTGTTAATTGTAGGCTTATCAATAAGGCCCGCCTCAGGTGTAAACAGTTTAATAGTGTTGGCAACTTGAGCAAATCAGCGATCAGGGGAGTATAATTATTAATAAATGTATGCAAACATCACTTTTCTTCCTTTCATTTGAAACATTATTAAATTTCTCACTTTTTATCACCATGTTTGCGACTTGTTTGATGGTTGCATTTTAACACCGGTATTTACCGGTACCTTCTATCATACCTGTGCAGGTGTGTATTGCAATTTATTGGTATACCGGTTTATCATGACAGCCCTTGCGTAAATACACTAACGGTTAACCGCATAGGTATTTTACTGAGGTAAACACTAAAATGGTTGGTCGGCGGAAAACTACTATAGGAATATTGTCTTGTCGGGAGATTAGGGCCGTCGGACGGGAGACTGGGAGATGGGGTTCGAAATCTGGATATCCCGACAAAATCGGGAGATACCACATGTATGTATATGATAGGTACTTCTTGTCATCGCAACTCCTCTTACAATTGTATACCAATCATGTTGAAACTTTGCATGCGCTTTTGCCATGGTATGAGGATGTGCATGTGATTTCGACATAATTCTCAGAATATTTTTATTTGCTTTTTGCGCATTGTGAACTTAGTCATTTTTAAGCTTCAATTGATATACAATAGGTACTTCATTGTCACTGCAACTCCTCTTACAGTTTGATACTAATCATTTTGAAACTTTGCGTGTGTTTTTGCCATGGCATGAGGCCCTGCGTGTGGTTTGGACTTTATCTTCGGATCAATTTTTGTCACTTTTTCCACACTGTGAACTTAGTCATTGTTAACCTTCAGTTGATATATGATAGGTACCTCTTAATGGCAACTCCTCTTACAGTTTTATACTAATCATTTTGAAACTTAGCTTGTGTTTTCTCCATGATATGAGGATGTTCATATGCTTTGGATATAATTCTTGGATCATTTTAGTTTATTTTATCACATTGTGAAATTAGTCAGTTTTTTACCTCACATATATAGGCTATGGATTCTTCTCAAAGCCCTATTTTCCTCTCTTCTGCCTTAAATAAACTTTTATTTTTTGTGCTGGGCAGGTGGGAAGCAGGTGCAACATCAACTTCACTGAAGTTGAATTTCTGGTTTATAAACCCTATTGGTTTCATTGGGTGATAAGGCTTGACATGTCATTTCATCTCAATGTTGGGTAAAAGTCCCACAGAATTGGAAGCAACATCTCCAAAATGACCTATACATTGTTGACGGGGATGTTAAACCTAAAATCAAACAAAATAGAAGACACAGGGTCACATATTGAACTCTGGGGCCATTTTTTCAAAGAATCATTAGCTTAATGAGCTTGTTAGATACAAATTGTTAACTGGTCTAGTAAGTAAAGCTTGTATTACTCTGCTGTTTTTGCTGAAAAACTGTGAGCAGGTTTTCCATCACATTTTTTTCTGTAAAAATATTAGTATATTTGCCATATTAAATGTTGAAAGTTTTAAAGATACGTTATATAGCATATATAAGTGATAATCATAATATGATTGTTTAAGACAGGTACTTGCTATACACAGGTGAGTTTTAGTTCATTATGTCTCCCCCGAAAAAAATTTTTTCGGAGAGACATATTGTTTTTCCCCCGGGCGTCTGTCTGTCTGTCCGTCTGTCTGTCTGTCCGTCTGTCTGTCTGTCCGTCTGTCTGTCTGTCACACATTCGTGTCCGCTCTGTAACTTGAAAACCGTTAGAGCTATCTTCACGAAACTTCGTATAAATATTAATCAGCATTAGACGACGTGCAGTGCGCAAGAACCATAACTCTCGCATTTATACTTTTTGAATTATCTCCCTTGGAAGTTTGTTGGTATGTATATATGTATGGGCAAATCGTGTCCGGTCAATAACTTTCTTATTTTTTGATGGATTTTAAAATTACTCGGCAGAAATATTAACAACCATAAGACGATGTGTGGTGCGCATGAGGCAGGTCGGTACCTCAAAGGTCAAGGTCATACTTAGAGGTCAAAGGTCAAAAAAGGGGCCTTTTTTTCGTATTTGGTCAATAACTTTCTTATTTTGAGATGGATTTTAAAATTTCTTGGCATAATTATTAACAACCATAAGACAATGTGTGGTGCGCATGAGGCAGGTCGGTTCCTCAAAGGTCAAGGTCATACTTAGAGGTCAAAGGTCAAAAAAGGGGCCTTTTTTTCGTATTTGGTCAATAACTTTCTAATTTTGAGATGGATTTTAAAATTACTTGGCATAATTATTAACAATCATGAGACGATGTGTGGTGCACATGAGGCAGGTCGGTACCTCAAAGGTCAAGGTCATACTTAGAGGTCAAAGGTCAAAAAGTGGGCCTTTTTTTCGTATTTGGTCAATAACTTTCTTATTTTGAGATGGATTTTGAAATCACATGGCAGAAATGTGAACCAATATAAGGCGATGTGTTGGGCGCATGACCCAGGTTGGTACCTCAAAGGTCAAGGTCATACTTAGAGGTCAAAGGTAAAAAAAGGGGCCTTTTTTCCGGTTTTTTCAATAACTTGCCTATTTTTAAATAGAATTTGAAGTTACTTGGCAAACATGTTAACTATCATGGGACGATGTGTTGCATGCATGATTCAGTTAGGTACCTAAAATTTCAAGGTCATACATAGAGGTCAAAGGTAAAAAAAGGGGCCTTTTTTCGTGTTTGGTCAATAACTTTCTTATTTTTAGATGGATTTTGAAATTGCTAGGCAGAAATGTTAACCACCATGAGATGATGTGTTGCACGCATGACCCAGTTTAATACCTGAAAGGTCAAGGTCATACATAGAGGTTAAATGTAAAAAAGGGCCTTTTTTGTGTTCTGTCAATAACTTTCTTATTAAGCCCCCAACTTTGAAAAAGTTGGAGGGGCATATTGGTTCTGGTCGTTCGTCTGTTCGTCCGTCAGTTACGCTTTTGATGCATAGCATAACTAAAGAACCTTGTATGCTAGGGTTTTGAAATTTCATATATGGATTCCTCATGGAAAATTAGCTTATGCATATTTTTTTTCTCGTCCGGATTATGCCCCCTTCAAGAGTTATTGCCCTTTGAATTTTTTTTGTTTTAATAAAATCTTGTCAGCAAGATATCTAAAAAACTATTGGAGCTAGAGCCTTGAAAGTTGGTGAATATATTGATGGTGATGAGTAGATGAACTGATTAACTTTTGACAAAATTCCGAAACATACTTTGTGAGTTATGGCCCTTTGTCATTTTGGTAATTTGTGCCCATTGTGATGTATGATAAAAGTGATGCATAGCATAACTTTAGTACCGTGTATGCTAGGGTTTTGAAATTTCATATATGGATTCCTCATGGAAAATTAGCTGACGCGTATTTTTTTTCTCGTCCGGAATATGCCCCTTTCAAGAGTTATTACCCTTTGAAATTTTTTTTAATAAAATCTTGTCAGCAAGATATCTCAAATACTATTGGAGCTAGACCCTTGAAAGTTGGTGAATAGATTGTTGGTGATGAGTAGATGAACTGATTAACTTATGACAAAATTCCGAAAAATACTTTGTGAGTTATGGCCCTTTGTCATTTTGGTGATTTGTGCCCATTGTAATGTATGCTAAAAGTGATGCATAGCATAACTTTAGAACCGTGTATGCTAGGGTTTTGAAATTTCATATATGGATTCCTCATGAAAAATAAGCTGACATGTATTTTTTTTCTCGTCCGGATTATGCCCCTTTCAAGAGTTATTGCCCTTTGAAATTTTTTTAATAAAATTTTGTCAGCAAAATATCTCAAACACTATTGGAGCTAGACCCTTGAAAGTTGTTGAGTATATTGGTGGTGATGAGTATATGAACTGATTAACTTTTGACAAAATTCCGAAAAATACTTTGCGAGTTATGGCCCTTTGTCATTTTGGTAATTTGTGCCCATTGTAATGAATGCTAAAAGTGATGCATAGCAGAACTTTAGAACTGTGTATGCTATGGTTTTGAAATTTCATATATGCATTCCTAATGGAAAATAAGCTGACGTGTATTTTTTTTTCTCATCCGGATTATGCCCCTTTCAAGAGTTATTGCCCTTTGAATTTTTTTTAATAAAATCTTGTCAGCAAGATATCTCAAAAACTATTGGAGCTAGAGGCTTGAAAGTTGGACCATGAGTCATGTGCAAGACCTAGGTCCATACCTCCAATGTCAAGGTCATACCTAGAGGTCAAAGGTAAAAAAAAGGACAGTCAATAACTTCCTTATTCTTTGATGGATTATGAAATTACTTGGCGGAAATGTTAACCATCATGAGACGATTTGTTGTACCGCAAAGGTCAAGGCCATCCTTAGAGGTCAAAGGTAAAAAAGTACTTTTTTGTTTACGGCCAATAACTTTTTTATTTTTCTATGAACATTTTTAAAGTTACTATGCAGAAATGTTCATCTTCATTATATGATGTGTTGCACACAAGACCCAGCTCAATACCTCCAATGTCAAGGTTATACTTAGCAGTCAAAAACGGGGGAGACATCTGTGTTTTTGTAGAAAAACAAATTCTAGTTTGCCTTTGAAGGGATCTGAATGCTAGCTTGCTTAAAACAGGTTGGTTGCTTAATAGAGGTGGCCACTTAGACAGGTTTTTGTTGTGTCTTGGTGAAATTCCATAGGTTACATACTGTTGAGATACTGTTCTTACACTAGGTGGCCAGTTATTCAAAGCTAACAACATCGTTAGTTATCAAATCGTAAAAATTTTGATCACTTGATATGGCATATATATATACATTTTTGCTGAAAACACATGAGTAGCTTTTGCTATGCAAAAGGGTCTCACATTTTTTTCAGCAAAAATAACAGGGGCCAGTTGTTCAACACTAACAACGATGTTAGTTAACATATTGTTAAAACATTGACCATTTAATATGGCAACTATGCTAATATTTTTGCTGAAAAAATGTTAGACGCATTTGCAAATGTAAACACTGCTCTTATTTTTTTTCAACAAAAATAACACTATATTACATGTACTTGCTAGAACAGTTAACGATTTGACCACTAATGGGCTCGTTAGCTTACGATGCTTTGAACAACTGTACCCAGGAGTTATCCAGATGAATCGACTTAGACATCTTTCGACCCCCCCCCCACCCCCCATTGTTACCCCACCCACTTTGTCTGCATGCATGGTTACTGTTTTTGCCCGTTTATTATGATTATTACATATTGAGTGGTGGCCCCCCCCCCCCCCCCCCCATAGGGGCCATTGAAGAAATATATGGGCTGCATGATGCTTCCACGCAGAGCTGAATCTGGTCCGCACACTAGTACTGGTAAACCGCTTAGAGGATCTAAGCTTGTCCAGGAACCGCGGTGGGAGGCAGACTGTCCTTGCTAATAAACCCTATTGGTTTCATTGGGCAACAGGACTTGAGATGTCATTTCATCTCAATGTCGGGTAAAAGTCCCACAAAATTGGAAGCAACGTCTCCAGAATGACCTTTACAGTGTTATTGGGGACGTTAAACATCAAATCAAACAAATCAAACAAAGACTTAGACATCTGGAGCCAGTTGTTCAAAGCATCATTAGCTTAACGAGCTCGTTAGTGGTCATATTGTTAACTGTTCTAGCAATTTTAATATTTAAAATTTTGGTATTTTTGCTGAAAAATGTGAGCAGCTTTTGCAAATGCAAAAGCTGATCACATTTTTTCTGCAAAAAATATTAGCATATTTGCCATATTAAATGATCAAAGTTTTTACGATACGTTAACTAACGACGTCGTTAGTTTTGAACAACTGGCCCCTGGCATTGTCATTGTATCACACAACCTCTGTGATGCCTTTATTTTTGTCTTGCCAGATTACTCAAGTGGTTTTGGTGGTAAATATGGCGTACAGAAGGACCGAGTAGACAAGACTGCAGTGGGCTGGGACCATCAGGAAAAAGTGGAGAAACATGAGTCACAGAAAGGTAAGACTGGTTCTGAGCTTATCTCTTGTCCTGCTGAGCCCGGATATGCCTTATCTTTCAAACAATGAAGATCCCGATCAGATGGCTTCTGAAGAAGCCATCTGATCAGGAACTTCATTGTTTGTCATTCAGCTCATGAATTTGTTGCAATAATTTGCAGCAAGTAATCTGATTAGTTGATAATCAGTAGTGGGTGTGACATATATAAATATTCAGCAGGTCAAGGGTTAAAAAGGCTGCATAGCAACAGGTAAGGTGGATATTTATTGATAATTGAAGGAAAATTTTCTTTATTTCTTCATAAAATCGTTTCAGAAGCCTCCGTGGTGTAGTGGTCACGCTACTCGCCTTGTAAACCAGAGATAGCAGGATTGATCCCGGGCTTCTCCAGACTTTCAGATGAGTTTTTAAACCGAGGTCCCATCTCCGTATGACCTTAGCTGTTGGTGGGACGTAAAACTCAAACACTCATAAAATCGTTTTTTATGGAGAATTGACAAAAAGTATCCTTTAATTATCACCAAATATCCACAGCTGTTTCTTTGAAAATACAGAAATGCAAATCAGGCTCGGAGCTTATAATGTTTTTTATGCTCAACTAACTGGAACAGGAAATTTGTCCTGCTCATAAATTAGACAAAAAAACACAACAAAAATTAAGCATATTACGCGCAAAGGCTGCTACTCTGGTCAACCTGGTTTTTGCGTTGTCTATCCTTGATGTATTAGAACTGTCAGTAAAATGAAACTTGTAGAAATTCCAGATGCTTTCTGTCAAAATTTAGCAGGTATGTAGAGGAAAAGGAAATGGGACAGACCATGAATAGACTGTTTTATGCTAAAACCGAGTATACATCCTGAATTATGCTAGATTGCCCTCTAAAAGTGTTTGATGATGGAGTTTTCCAGGGATACATACAGCATGAGAACACACATGTCTTGAGAAAACCTGTTTAACTACATGCTAATAAAAAAGGTATAGATCAACTGTTACCTGCTCAGATAGTACAATACCTCTCTCTCCCTATTTTTATGCCCCCGCCATTCGAAGAATGGTGGAAAGGGCATATAGCGTTGCCCCTGTCCGTCCGTCCGTCTGTGCGTCCGTTCGTCTGTGCATCCGTGCGTCTGTCCGTCCGTGCGTCCGAAACTTAAACGCAGTCAATAACTTCCTTATTTCTTGATGGATTTTAAAATTACTCGGCAGAAATGTTATTCATCATGAGACAACGTGTCACGTGCAAAATCCAGGTCCGAACCTCCAAGGTCAAGGTCATACTTGGAGGTCAAAGGTCAAAAAAAGGGTCCGAAACTTAAACTCAGTCAATAAATTTCTTATTTCTTAATGGATTTTGAAATTACTTTGTAGAAATGTTAACCATCATGAGTCGATGTGTCACATTAAAAACCCAGGTCCGTACCTCCAAGGTCAATGTCATACTTGGAGGTCAAAGGTCAAAAAATGGGTTCGAAACTTAAACGCAGTCAATAAATTTCTTATTTCTTAATGGAATTTGAAATTACTTTGTAGAAATGTTAACCATCATGAGTTGATGTGTCACATGCAAAATCCAGGTCCGTACCTCCAAGGTCAAGGTCATCTGTACCTCCAAGGTCAATGTCATACTTGGAGGTCAAAGGTCAAAAAATGGGTTCGAAACTTAAACGCAGTCAATAAATTTCTTATTTCTTAATGGATTTTGAAATTACTTTGTAGAAATGTTAACCATCATGAGTTGATGTGTCACATGCAAAATCCAGGTCCGTACCTCCAAGGTCAAGGTCATACTTGGAGGTCAGAGGTCAAAAAAAGGGTCCGAAACTTAAACCCAGCCAATAACTTACTTATTTTTGGATGGATTTTGAAATTATTTTAAAGAAATGTTAACCATCATGAGACAATGTGTCACGTGCAAACCCAGATCCGTACATCCAAGGTCATACTTTGGAGGTCAAATGGCATAAAAAGGGTCCAAAACTTAAACACTGTCAATAACTTTCTATGGATGAATACGAACATAGACATATTTTCGATGGGGGCATCCGTGTCCTATGGACGCATTTCTAGTCCTTTTCTAAAATCGCAAGAATCTTGCTAGCTTAAGTAGCTGGGCAAGCCAGTTTGTGTCTTATCATAATGATTCTCAGTATTGAGACAGACAGACCTGAGCAAACAGCGCAGACCCAGATCAGACTGCTCCCAGTGCAGACCCAGATCAGACTGCTCCTTCAGGAGCAGTCTGATCAGGGTCTACACTGTTTGCTATTCCATCTCCACACTTTGGACTCATTGCCGGATCGTGAAACAAATCTGTGAAAATTTTAGAAGAATTACGACAAGTCCTCTGCTGTCCGTTCTTTTAAGATTTGTAGGTATCTTGTCAAAAATTCAGAAGACATGTTTACTTCAGAATGAGCTCATATAACATACAGCTTGTTCTCCTTTCAGATTATGCTAAAGGTTTTGGTGGCAAATATGGTGTTCAGAAAGAGGCTATGGACAAGACAGCAGTGGGCTGGGACCACCAGGAGCAAGTTGAAAAACACGAATCACAAAAAGGTGAGTGCTGGAGCAGCTGCTTCAGAGCTTATCCCATTTTATGGGGGAAATCCTAAAACGGGATATTGGCAAAGAGTGAAGGTCAAGATCAAATGTGTTATGAAAAATCTGTTCCCAGAAATTGACCCATATTATACTAGTGGACACTTCCATTGCTATATATTGGACAAATCTGTAAGGGTGTCAGACCTATTGTTTCGTTTTTATTCCTTTTCTGAAGGAAAATACTGTTAGCAAATAGTGCCGGCCCTGATCAGACGCCGCGTCTGATCTGGGCCTGCCGTATTTGCCAAGGTACCCCTTTAGGGGTTGCCACATGAAATGGGTTAAAGATGTGCAGAAAAAAAATCTGTCTTAGGTATGAAGTGTAGATTGATGAACTTGCCCATCTTGATTTTACTACCCACTTCTGTGTAAGATTCTTATTGTCTGTGTGTATGTAATATTCAGAAAGATACGTTGCCAGTTGGGTTGGGTACATCTTCTTTTGACAGTTTAATATTTAACATGTCATATGACCTGTCATATCATATGACTGCAACCAACATAGCAAATAATGTGGCCAGAGAAAGCTTTGGTATGTGTAGTCATGTCAGAGCTTTCATAGTTTATACACATAATAGAACCACAAAATTCTGGCCACAGTGAATGGACACATTCAGACACAACAGATAAGGTGTGTATTTTGTGATAATTGAAGGATGGTTTTCCTTATTTCTCTACATAAACCTATGTTGTGGGTACTCATTAGAACCGCCTCGGTGAGGCGGTTCTAATGAATACCCACAACATAGGTTTTCAATGGAATTGACAAAAACTATCCTTCAGTTTTACACAAAATACTTACCTTATCTGTTGCTATGGACACATTTAGACGGAAGGTATACCATATTTACTGTATGTATTTGGACAGACAGGCTACAGCAAACAAAAAAACCTTGATGGGATGCCACAGTTTGTGGTGTCTCATCAGGGTTTAGACTGTTTGCCACTCTTCGAGCTATTTGTAGACACAACCTGGGGAAGTAAATTGTTCGGGTTCAAATTTTTTACCAAATATGGAAAGCATTTGAGGTGTCTGAATATCTAGGGTACTGTAAAAATCCTAATAATTTGGACGCTTAAGGATTTGCTATAATTATCCTAAAATTTTAACAAATTTATTTCACAATCTAGCAAGGGTTTCAAAGAGTGCAGATGGAATGGCAAACAGTGGGAACCCTGATCAGGAGCAGTCTGATCTGGGTCTCCATGGTTTGCTTAGGCCTGTCTGTACGAATACTTAGGATCATTACGGTAAATATGGTAAGCTGAGGATCTTGGATTGAGGTTACCCATCAAAACATGTTGGAGGTTACCCATCGAAAAAAACATGAAGAGCTATTGCTCTAACCTTGACATCATTGATGGTGGCTTCCACGGAAGATTAAAGTTTAACAATAGATACCATTTCAGTGGAGGCAACTCCTTCAAAAATAGTTTTGTCTCCCATGTCAATAGGGGTCAATTCTTACGAGAGCAAATTTTTTCCTTTAAAAGTAGACCCGTTTTCTGTGGGACAGAGCTTATAGAAAAGCGAACATGAAGTCTTGAGTTTTCTCCCTTTGAAAATGGCGAAAAAATCTGCAGGGTTTATCCATTCCCCTTAAATCCTGTGTTGTAATGAGGTCATATGGTTGAACTTCAATGGCTCAAACACCTTTTGGACTATGAAAATTTATTCTTGCATAAATGTCTATGCGCATGGCTGTTTAAAGCCATTGTCAAATGGACAGAATGCCGAAAAACCATGTTCAAATCATGAAATTCGCGTCCCGTTTGAACATAGATTTTAAGCTTTTGATATCACAGGACAGGCCTTGCTTTGTTTACGTTACGTTGAGTGACGTAACCTTATCGCCCTGAACGTAGGGTTTTAGGATTCTTTGATGACGTCAGAGGGATACTGCATGACAACGTCATTGTAAACAACATTCTGAAATGGCCGCCATTTTGGTTTGCCTGTCGCATTTGAAGAGTTTATATGGAATTTATATGGAGCTTTTGGGCGTTTTCGTCAAAATTTGAGGTCGGTTCGTAAGTTATGCAAGAACAACGATCATCCATGGTTATTTCATTGCATTAACATTTGCTGGATCCCTCGGAATATATTTGAACATTCGGCCTGGCGGCCTCATGTTCAAACAGCTTCCTCAGGACCCAGCGAATGTTAATGCATGAAAAACCATGGTTGATCCCTATATTCTAGATATAGTAGGGGTATATCAAGTCACTGGTGGTTAATTATATTGCCAGCTCAGAAGGTACATGTATAAAAGGGGATATCTTTACATTTTAGAGATGAGGCGTTTCTAATTAGTACACACAACATACATTTTGGAGATAAATAAGAAAGTTCTCCCAAGTATATTTATATCTGCAGTTATGGGCCTTTTTTTCTAGGAACTTGAGAAAGAGTTTCAAACTGCCATGGTAAATGAGCCATTTATATTTCAATCTACATACTTAACCCCCCCCCCCCCCCCAACCACCACCACCACCTTTGAATGTGATCAAGGTCATACTTTTATTTTTTTTATAAACAAGGCACAGCAGGCAAGCTACCTTTCAGTGATGGCTCTTGTTATAATTCAACAAATATTTTGTCTATCTAGTCACATGCACATCTTACAACAAGCAATTTGTGGGTGAATTCAGATACAGGATGGCCCAATGTACTTGAGACATCTGGGTCCATAGACACACCCAGTCTCATTACACTTTTACCTATCTGGCCACACAGCAGAAAAAATGTTTTTTTTTTTTTTTTTTTTTTTTTTGTTTTGTTTTCATATTAATATTCCCATCTGATCCAGGGAGTGACTTGTCCAGTTATGTGTGGTGAATGCGAAAATTACTGGATGTGTCAGCTCCATACTCTGAAACCTTTTGGTCTTAGTGTTTTTGGCTAGATGATTATGACTTAAAGCCATTCTGTTTATTGTTACTCAAAGATCATCCTGTTAATTAGTATGTGTAATGAACACACCCTTAATCTCCACTTTATATAGAGAAAACCAAGGTTTACATAGGTATACATTATTTATCTAAATTCTGCCCTAAGATACAGGTTTTTGCTACTCGTTAGAATCACCTAAGTTGGAGCTGCCTTGATGAGATAGTTCTAACAAGCACCTACAACTACAGTAAAATTCCCATATTAAGACCACCTTTGGGAATGTTCAAAAGTGGTCTTTAAGACCACTTTTGAATATTCTCAATGGTGGTCTTTGGCCAGAGGACAATGTAAGCAGAAAACACAAAGAACGAATAACTGCATCATACTAAATAAGCTTTTAAAAGCAGAAGTAGTCCTAATTTAAGGTGGTGTTAATAGCGGGATTTCACTGTATGTTTGGAGTATAAATAAGAATAATATGACAAATTTCCACCGCAGTGCAAGGTGGACCGTCCATGCTAATAAACCCTATTGGTTTCATTGGGCGACAGGGCTTGAGATGTCATTTCATCTCAATGTCGCGTAAAAGTCCCACAAAATTGGACGCAACGTCTCCAAAATGACCTTTACAGTGTTGACGGGGACGTTAAACCTCAAATCAAACAAACAAACAAACATGACAATTTCCATCAGAAAATGAAGCGTTTTTGGGATACGTAAGAATGTATGGATGTGTTATGGTAATGTGTTTACTCTGTTACTGCAGACTATGCAACAGGTTTTGGTGGTAAGTTTGGTGTTCAGAAAGACCGAGTTGACAAGTCAGCTTTAGGCTGGGATTATCTAGAAAAATTAGAGAAACATGAGTCTCAGACAGGTAATTGGTTTTGTAATGTCAGCTAGGAGTGTTGTGTGTTTGTATTGTGATAACTTGTTCATTAGTGCTAGTAATATAGTTCTTGTTTCAGCATTTTACAAGTTTAGTTTTAACATATTTTATTTCCATGTTAATACAGGTACAAAATTCACAATGACATACTGTAAAACACTTATATTTGGTGGCCATTTTATTTTTGCACTGTTGAGGGTCCAGGAAAAAAAATCACCAAAACAGAAAAAAATGCCAAAGAGAGCAAGAGAAGAATAACAAACTGACAGAAATTTTATTTCCATTACACATCACAAGTATAGGGCAATACAAGGTCAATCAGTCAAGGCCATTATCTGTGACAATGGAATCTTTATAAGTTAAACATAGTGTTAGAGAGCATAGTTCAAAGTTTATTCCATCCATCCAGAGTATATTTTATCAAGTCTCTCTTTGCTTAACTTGTCAAATCCATTTAGCATGCTCATCATGGCTAAATTGTCAAAAATTACATGTGTACTTCGTAATTGATTGACGTCTTTGCCTGTGAGTAAAACTAGTCCGATTTGTTTTTACTTTGAAAATCGAAACTCTGCCAAAATATAAATCCGCCAAAAGGTCCACTCATAAAAACTGCTAAAATTTGCTGCAGCCAAATTAAAGTGTTTTACAGTAGAACGGTCAGGATTAGAATGGAAGCTTGTAAGTCTATTTTGTTCAAACTTACAAGTTTTGTTGTGTACTGGTTAAAAAAATCTGTACATATTTGTTTGTAAATTTGGGCATTTTTACATTGTCTGCCAAATATAAAAACAACAACTAAAAAGTGAAACTTGATGGATAGATTTGGAGTGATGAGTAGATTACCTGACTAACTTTTGAATGAATTGTGAAAAATGCTTTTTTTCATGAGTTTTTTTTTTTTTTTTTGGTTTTGGTTTTACGGCCCTTTCAGGATTATTTCACTCCTATCGAGCCGATAGTTAATCAGAGGTGGGCAAAAACTGGAGTACCCGGAGAAAAACCACCTGACCTTCCGTTGCAGAACTTGGCGTCTCACATGTGACCCGAGGGAGGCTCGAACCACAGCGGTGAGAGACCTAATGATCAAGAGTCAGCGCTCGTAACCACTAGGCCATGGAGGCCCGTGCTTTTTCATGAGTTACGGCATTTTGTAAATTTGAGCATTTTAACCTTCTATGCATGATAGCTTAACAACTACACCACAACCTCTTATAAACAATATTTATGGGATCCAAAGCGGAAACCGTGTTGGTTAAACAACTGTGTTATATCCAAAAAAAAAAAATTGTTTAGATTATATAGAAAAAAATGACCATTTTTGGGATATGGTCATTTTTCTATATAATCTATACATTTTTTGGAACCATCTTGAAATGATGTTATCGTAACGTTATTTTCTAAGTTGTCGCGGATCAAATAACATGCCTTTAAAGAAATTTCAAACAGTTGGAGGAAGGGGCCAATGCAAGCAAGGGGCTGACCCCAAAATGGCCCAAGCAAAAGACCGACCCAAAAAGCAAAGTGCAGAACCCAGGAGGTTACAGGAAGGTGCTGACCCATGAACAGCACGGACACTAAAACGCTAGCAAATGAACTATCTGTAAGTTCAGTATGCTCTGAACATGTTGAATACTTTGTGGTAATGTCCAATATCAGTTACAGATAAGTTAGATGTACGTTGCCTGGAGTTTAGAAATATGTAACGCATACGCAGCCTGTTGCCGAGTCATATTTCGACTTATTTTAACCTTTGAGCAACTTAGATGAAACTTGCATGAACTTGTGCATAACTTACTGCCGCATACATGTAACTAATGACTAACATTCAAGCAATACGTTAGGGTCAAGCAGTTGGGGGCATAGTGCTTCATAAACACCAGCTCAGGGACAAGCTGTGTAAGGGTCAAAAAGTTGGACGCAAAGTGTTTCATAAACACCAGCTCAACAGCAAGAAGTATTAGGATCAAGAAGTTGGGGGTATAGTATTTCATAAACACCAGCTGTAGTTTGAAAACAGTATATATCCAAATTAGTTGCCAGCTGATCAGGATCTATATTGTTTTCAATACTGCTTCTCAATCCATGGTAAAAAATTGAAATCTTGCAACACAAATGGCAGAAAATCAGGGAGGAGTGTAACATATTGAAATATATGAAGCATAGTGAGGGTAAATGAGCATTTCCCCAGAGGTTCATAGAGGATCTTACATAAGTGTTCATGTATTATTGAATTTATTAAACGAGTTGAGGAAAAGGGATAAATTGTGAGGCTTTGCCGAGCATTTTATCACTTTTCCTCGACGAGTTTAATAAATTAAAAAATACATGAGCATGAATGCGAGATTCTATTTATCATATGACATTTATAACACATTTATTCATGTTTGTTTACAAAAATATCAATATTCTGCCATTAGTGGTCACAACGTCGTACATGTAACGTTACAGGACATATCTACCTAATTTGCTTATTTAATCCACTAGTGGATTATCGAAAATATTACACGGCGTTATTACACTCAGACGCGACGTCATATGATAAAAGGTTTTCTTTCGCTTTACACTTTGACCATGGATTCTTTCATCTTTGAAACTGGACATGTCAGTTGTTTAGTCAAAGGGTTAAAGTGTCATTAAATCCCAACACGATCAGTCAGTCAATCATAATTTTCTCAAAATCATTAACCCATAAACTGCCAATCATGACAGTTGTCGTCTGCTGGTTGAAAGTCATTTTTGCAAACAGTGTGGACCCAAATCAGACTGCTCCTCTAGGAGCAGTCTAATTTGGGTCCACACTGTTTGCCTGTAAGCAAAAATATTTTTCAAAACATTTGCAAAAAAAATTCAGCAGTCAACATAAGCAGACAACATTTTCAGAAGTAGTTTTTCTCGGTGTCTTAAGGGTTATCAGACTGGCAAATTGTGTCCATTAGGAAAACATGTCCATGCGAAATAATGGCCTCTTAAATGACAAGCATTAGGTAAAATTCTATCAGCTTTCTTATTTCTGCTTTCAACTTTAATTGTGAGTGCTAGTTAGAACCACCTCAATGAGGCAGTTCTAACAAGTACCCACAATGTATGTTTTTTAGCAAAAATAAGGCAGATAGTATATACCCCCATAAACCCCACCATTTTCTCTATATCAAGTGGGGTTTAGAGGGGGTCTTTGTTTCTCAGACTTATTATGGTGATGCAGAATAAGAAAAATAGTGTATACCCCTGATATATATATATATATAATGTTGAAAATCGGCTTTTCAGCAACATCAACAACAAAAAAAAGACAGGCATGCAGTTTTTGTGTAGTTTTGTAGAACAGGATGCAACAATGCCAGTATATGATAACATTGTCAGGTCATATATTTGTTTGGAGTTTAACAGCCTAATCAACACATTTTGGATTATATCAAGACAGCGTGTTTACCCTTCTTGAATCAGCGGGATCGCGAGAATGATTGGAGAAAAGTTCTCATGATCAGTCTCCATGAAAGAATATTGCTGACCCGGCATGTATCAAACCCGCCCCCCCATGACCTGAACACCAGTCAGAAGCACATCCAACTCTGCTACCAAGTCCAGCATGAGGGGAGATAACCAACTACGGTAAAAATCCTAAAAATTCGGACAACTTGAGGATTTGCAGTAATTCTCCTAAAATTTTAAGCATTTCTCTTTCACAATCCAGTAAAGTGTCCAAAATGTGATGACGGATTTGCAAACAGTGCAGCCCCTGATCAGACTGCTCCTTTAGGAGGAGCAGTCTAATCTTGGTCTGCACCTTTTGACCATCTCAATTCTTAGGACCATTACTGTAACAATAGATATTCATATATTGTTTTTGATGAAATATTTTGGATGAATATCTTAAGTCTGAAAAGAAAATCCTTCATGATGCAGTTGTAAATACTCTGGGATAATTTATCTTATTCTCCCTAAAACTCATTTGTTTTGAATATTTCTTAGCATTGCTATGCCATGGGGATTCTAATGTATGTTTATACATGGAGAAATAAGACAGATTGCCACATAATTGTTACCAAATACTTCCTGTGTTGAGGTGTGCCTGGCGCTTGTCACAAAATTGTATTCAAATACTTAATGTGTTGAGGTGTGTCCTTCCCCTTCCCTCTCCTTTGCCCACAAGAATCATGAGATTTACTGTATTGACCATATGTATTCAGACAGGCATGTCCAAGCAAATAGCATAAACCCAGATCAGATGGTGCAGAACTCAGCATCTCATCAGGGTCAACACTGTACAGTCGAACTTCAATGGCTCTAACACCTTTGGGACCTTGAAAATCTGTTCGAGACAGGGGTAGTTCGAGCCACTGAGGTTACTGTCAGGAGGCATAATGAGATACTTTCTAACATCTTTTCAGTGTTCTATAATGAATATGTATGCGGTGTGTACTCACTAGAATCGCCTCATTGAGGTGATTCTAATAAGTACACACAGCAGACATTTACAAGATAAAAGACTAAAATCTTCTGAATTATCCCCCACTATTTCTTATGTAGAGGATTTCACTAGGGACTCAAGAATGTGTTCGACTCATCCGTGGTAAACGAGCCATCGGTGTTCGAGCAATCGAAGTTCTACTGTATGTCACTCACCCAGCTTTAAGTTCAGGTGCAACATGTACCGTAAAAATCCTAAAAATTTGGACAGCTTGAGGACTTGCTGTAGTTCTCCTAAAATTTTAACAAAATTGTTTCATGATCTAGCAAGGAGCCCAAAACGTGCAGACGGAATGGCAAACAGTGTAGACTCTGATCAGACTGCTCCTTCAGTCTGATCTGGGTCTGCTCTGGTTGCTTTGGCCTGTCTGTCCCAATACTTAGGATTATTATGGTAGTAAATTCGACTTGTTCAAATTTGAGAACAAGTATGGCAAGGAGCTGAAGGGTCGGAATATTTAACCCTTATCTTGCTGAATATTCATTTTAGCCACACCCATGTCTGACTTTGAACCAATCAGATTACTTGATGTAATTTATTCCTACAAATTCATAAACTGAATGTCAAACAGTGTAGATCCTGATCAGATGGCTTCTTCAAATGGCCTCATCGAGGTGATTCTAATGAGTACACACAGCAGACATTTACAAGATAAAAGACTAAAATCTTCTGAATTATCCCCCACTATTTCTTATGTAGAGGATTTCACTAGGGACTCAAGAATGTGTTCGACTCATCCGTGGTAAACGAGCCATCGGTGT
Organism: Lucinisca nassula; assembly: GCA_963580285.1. Classification (NCBI taxonomy): domain Eukaryota; kingdom Metazoa; phylum Mollusca; class Bivalvia; order Lucinida; family Lucinidae; genus Lucinisca; species Lucinisca nassula. The sequence goes on along the minus strand of OY757013.1, from coordinate 125,728,032 downwards.
TCGAGCAATCGAAGTTCTACTGTATGTCACTCACCCAGCTTTAAGTTCAGGTGCAACATGTACCGTAAAAATCCTAAAAATTTGGACAGCTTGAGGACTTGCTGTAGTTCTCCTAAAATTTTAACAAAATTGTTTCATGATCTAGCAAGGAGCCCAAAACGTGCAGACGGAATGGCAAACAGTGTAGACTCTGATCAGAATGCTCCTTCAGTCTGATCTGGGTCTGCTCTGGTTGCTTTGGCCTGTCTGTCCCAATACTTAGGATTATTATGGTAGTAAATTCGACTTGTTCAAATTTGAGAACAAGTATGGCAAGGAGCTGAAGGGTCGGAATATTTAACCCTTATCTTGCTGAATATTCATTTTAGCCACACCCATGTCTGACTTTGAACCAATCAGATTACTTGATGTAATTTATTCCTACAAATTCATAAACTGAATGTCAAACAGTGTAGATCCTGATCAGATGGCTTCTTCAGAAGCCATCTGATCTGGATCTACACTGTTTGCAAAGATAGGGGTTGTCGTGAACAGCAAGATAAGGGTAAAGGTTAACAGTAATTACGGTACTGCTACTGCAGATTACTCGAAGGGATTTGGTGGTAAATATGGTGTTCAAAAAGACAGAGTGGACAAATCAGCCGTAGGCTGGGATCATCAAGAACAATTAGGAAAACATGAATCACAGACAGGTATTTCTTTATAGAAGTGCCAGTTATTTGCTAGTAGTTGTTGGGGTAGAGTAGATTACTTATAGGTGTGTGCATGTCTTTTATTGCTGGTTGCCTATAGGAGTGTGCATGGCTTTTATATGTGTGTGCATGGGTATTATTGTGCTGCATGAAAAGAAATGGACACCTTGCGCACTTGCTGTAATTCTCCTAAAATTTCAACAACTTTGTTTCACGATCAGGCAAGGAGTCCGAAAAGTGAAGAGTCTGAAGACGGAATTGCAGACAATGCAGACCCTGATCAGACTGCTCTTTCAGGAGCAGTCTGATCTGGGTCTGCACTGTATGCTCAGGCCTATCCGTCCCAATACTTAGGATCATTACGGTAAAAAGCACAAGCTTATAAGCCAGGCCATGCGAAAATGGTACTTATAAAACTGTCAGAGAGGGGATCAGTCATTTTCGCATGGCCTGGCTTATAAGAGAATGATCCTAAATATTGGGACAGATAGGCCTGAGCAAACAGTGCAGATCCAGATTGGACTGCTCTTTACAGCAAGTGCACAAGATGTCCAAATTTTTAGGATTTTTACTTTGCCCAGTGTTTCAGAAGTAGATTCTTCCATCTTTGATGGATGGGGGCCAGACTGGAATCATGTGTTTGATCAGGCAAACAGTGTACACCCAGATCAGATGACACAGTACATGGCATCTGATCAGGATCTACACTGTTTGCTTACAGTACAGGAATTTAATGGTTAAATGCAAGTCTTAGTCTTCCGATGCACGGCCATTTTTCCAGCATACAATGACAATGAACCCACCACTGCAGTCAGTGCTTTGATTTTATTATTTTTAGTGAATTAAGATTGGTCCAAGTTATTGTTTAGTTTGATGCTATTTGATTTGTTGTAAACTAGGATCGCCCCTGCCCATCGGGGCTTGGAGAAATAGATTGGGCTGCATGGTGCTTCCACGCAGAGCTGGATCTGACCGCACATGAGTACTGGTAAACCGCTTAGGACACAGCCTGCCCAGGCAAAGCAGTGTGAGTCAGATCATCCACTGCATATAAGCCTTCTGGTTTCATTGGGCAACAGGGCTTGAGATGTAATTTCAATGCCGGGTAAAGGTCGCACAAAATTGGAAGCAACGTCTCCAAAATGATCTAAGTAGTGTTGGAGGGGATGTTAAACCCCAATTCAAACAAACAAAAATTGTAAACTAGGATTGCATGCAGTGATGTTAATCTAATCCCGTAATGTAGTTGATTTTAGGATTTAACCCTGTTTGATTTACGGTATTTACCCTACATGTGCGGACACTTACCATTTTTGTTCTAAAATTTTAACAAATATGATCTACTACTCAATGTTATGTCTGAGAAGCAAAGAGTGTAGACCCTGATGAGATGCCACATACTGTGGCATCTCCTCTGGGTCTGCACTGTTTACTCAGAACATATGGTAAATACACGTAAGTTAGTGTTGTATTACTAACAGAACATCGTCATTTTTTTTCTTTTAGTGACCTTAATCTTTTAGTGGCAGTCATGGCTATTAACCCTTGTCCTGCTGAATATTCAAATATGCCACACCCACTACTGATTATCAACCAATTAGATTACTTGATGCAAATTATTGTGACAAATTCATAAACTGAATGACAAACAATGAAGATCCAGATCAGTTGGCTTCTTCAGAAGCCAGCTGATCTGGATCTGCATTGTTTGAAAGATAAGACATATCCAGGCTCAGCAGGAAAAGGGTTAAGGGGAATGGTTTTATTTTTTTTCTGTTTCTACACTTCCATTCATTTTCCTCTTTCTGCCCTGACCTCACTTTCATCTCCTGTACTATCTCTTCTATCTCTTTTCTTCCTTTCTCTGCATAACGATAAAACACTCTTGTGACTAAGTACATCTCTTCATAGAAGCCTCTGTGGTGTAGTGGTTATGCTACTTGGCTGATAAACCAGGGATCGCAGGATCGATCCCAGGCTTCTCCAGACTTTCGGATGAGTCTTTAAATCAAGGTCCCGTCTCTGTGTGACCTTAGCTGTTTGTGGGATGTAAATGTAAAGCTAAAACACACACACACACACATTCCTTCATTTCTCCAAAATGGCTACTATTCTGAGGAAAAATTGTGATATTTTTCTTAGTTTCACTCAAAACATAGGTTGTGGGCGGGGGGAGGGGGGGGGGGCTCATTAGAACAGCCTCATAAGAGAGTGTGTTGTATTTTTGAAACAGTTCCCTTTTTGAAGGTGTATCCATCCACCTTCAGTTGCATTATTCTGTAATTTTGAGGTCTGTATTCAGGCACTCACTATTTTTCATCAGGTTAACAAATCTGTGTAAGGAACACCCCCCTTAACCCCATTTTATATAAAGAAAAGTGGGGTTTATGGGGTGTATCCAATATTTTCCTATTTTTTTTTTGCTAAAAAAAACATGAATTGTGGGTACTTGTCAGAACCGTCTCAATGATTCAGTTCTAACAAGCACCAAAGTCTAAATTAAGATTACAAATAAAAAGATATAAATATTTTCACATGAAAAAATGTTTGTTCTAGAGATAGAAGAGATGTCATTTTAGCATATGGATGTGCTATTATAATGGGGTTCATTGTTTATATCAATCAAATTAAACCCAAAGTTATATATAGAAGTACAAATATACTGCTTATATTACTGCCACTGACCAATACAGTGAAACAGTAGAAATATTGTTTTGGTGGAAATCAGGTTACAATTGTTTTTTTGCCATGCTGTTTATGTCACTGTAACACAAGAGTGCTGTGTGAAGTGGGCTGCCACCTGTAAAACCTTGACTGGGTTTATGTATCTGGACATGAGCAAACTGTATCTGGCATCTGATCAGGGTAAACTGTGTCTGATCAGGAGGCCCCTGCCCATTGGGGCTTGAAGAAATCAATGGGCTGTATGATGCTTCCACAGATAGCTGAAACCAACTGCACACAAGTACTGGTAAACCGCTCAGAGGATCTAAGCCTGTGCGAGTTGGACCGTCCATGCTTACAAACCCTGTTGGTTTTATTGGGCGACAGAGTTTTAAATGTCAGTTCATCTCAGTGTCGAGTAAAAGTCCCACAAAATTGGAAGCAACATCTCCAAAATGACCTAAATAGTGTTGACGGGGATGTTAACCCAAAATCAATCAATCAAATCAGGGCCTGCACTATTTGCTAAAACAATTTTCAGTCAAAAATAGAATAAAAACGAAAAAATAGGCCTGACACCCCTTATGACAAACTGACTTGTCCAACACATAGCATTGCAAGAGTCCACTAGCATACAGTAGGTTAACCCAAAGTTATATATACTGCTGATGTTTCTACCACTGAGCAATAAAGTGAAACTGCATATTGGTTTGTTGGAAATCCAGGTTGCAATTATTTTTAGCCATGCTGTTTATGTCTCTGTAACATCAGAGTGCTGTGTGAAGTGGGCTGCCACCTGTAAAACCTGGACTAGGTTTATGTATTTGGACATTAGCAAACTGCATCTGATCAGGGCCTGTACTGTTTGCTTCAAATACAGGAATTTAAAGTTTGAACAAAACAGTCTTTAGTCCAAATTCAACACCATTTTCCCAGCCTTCTGTCGTAGACCACTCACTATTGCTGGTAGTACCTTATCCTGTTGAATAGCTTTATTCAGCAACACCCATTTCTGACTATCAACCAATCAAATAACATGTACATTTACTTGATATAATATACTTATTCAGATTTCAAACTGCATGACAAACAGTGTAGATCCTGAGTCTGGATCTACACTGTTTGTAAAGCTAGGGGTTGTGGTGTTCAGCAGAATAAGGGTTAAGGCTTAGACAAGCTTTTATAGAAAATGTTTTTGTTTATAACACCTTTAAATAGAATATCATTTAGTTGCTATGTACATACGAGGGATTTTCAAAAAGAATTGCTTATTTCTATCTGGAGACTTTAAATTTCAAGTTAGCCCAAAGTGCCCATTTCATGCCCTCTAAGTACTCCCTGTGGCTAGAAATGCAAAGTTTCAGCCGATGTATTCTTGAAGGTATCACGGTACGCTGATTTGGGCACAGTAATAAGGTACTAATGAATGGCAGATCCAAGTGCTTGTCGGACTGGTATTTCCGCCCAGCAAGGAATGATTTCGATTTCATAAACAAAAAGAAATCACATGGGGCAAGGTCTGGGTAATACAGGGGGGGGGGTTGTGGTTAGGCAAAAGTTTCTTTTTCTTTCTTAAAAAATGCTGTAACTATTACGATGGTATGAGTGGGGGCATTGTCATGTAGAAGATGGACATTTTTAAAACTAATGGCAGTGCGTCGTTTCTGATTATACTTTTTCAGTTTCTTCAGTACTACGTCTTTGTAGTACTGTTTGGTGATGCTTTTGCCCTTTTTTTAACCAGCACATTTATTGCGACTGCTTCATCAGAGAAGAAGATTGCATACAAAACCTTCTTTGTACTCGAACAACATTTAGCAATTATTGCGCGTTGGCTGTGTTTAGTGACCCAGATCTTATTGCTAACCTTTCTGACGGGCTCAAAATAATGGACCCTGGTTTCATCACCTGTGACGACATTTGCAAACTGCTTTTTGTCAGAGTTTGGAAACATTTGAAGCAGCTTTTTGCCCACTTTAACCTGTTGCGTGTTTTGCTCATCAGTCAACAGATGTGGCACCCATCTTGCAGAAATCTTTCTGACTTTCAAATGCTTTTTCAAAATAAGGTGATCAGTTGATAGTGATATGCCTACCTTTTGTGCATAATCATGAACTGCAAATCTGGCATCTCCTTCAAAGATTTTTCTTTATTTTGGAAACAATTTTACAAGATGCAGATTTTGGCCTACCTGATTTCAGTGCATTTTTGATGGACTCTACACCAGACTCATATTTCTTTTTCCACTGCCGAACTGTGTCATAAGACACACAAGAAGGTCCATAAGCAGTAGAAATTCCAGTCATCAGCTGTTTCAAAGAACAATCAAGTTTTGAGCGAGCTTTGATGTAAGCGCGTATTTCATATTTCTTGTTGACGCTTCTACCAACCATATTTAGCTCACCTGTCACGTAGTGACAAGGTGAGCTTTTGTGATCACATTTTGTCCGTCTTCAGTGCGTCCGTAAACAATTTCTTGTCCGCACGATAGCATCTTCATTTATGATTTGATTTTAACCAGACTTGCACACAACTTGTACCACCATGAGATCTGGGTTCCTTTTTTGAACCAGCCGTATCCCGTCATGTGTTATGGAGTACGGCCCCTGAAAGGGAAAAAATTGCCTTTTTTGGTCTTGTCCGCACGAAAGCATCTTTATTTATGATTTGATTTTAACCAGACTTGCACACAACTTGTACCACCATGAGATCTGGGTTCCTTTCTTGAACCAGCCTTATCCCATCATGTGTTACGGAGTTATGGCCCCTGAAAGGGCAAAAATTGCCTATTTTGGTCTTGTCCGCACGATAGCATCTTCATTTATGATTTGATTTTAACCAGACTTGCACACATTTTGTACCACCACAAAATATCTTGGTCAGGTTCGAATATGGGTCATGTTGGGTCAAAAAGTAGGTCAAATCAGAAAAAAAAACCTTGTGAAGACACTAGGGGCCACAGTTTTGGCCCCTAGTGACACTAGGGGCCACAGCTGTGTAGTTTATATTTTCTTGTCCTTTGGGATCATGGATTCCATTGTGGAATTTTGAAAATATTTGAGGGTCACTGATGAGGCCTAATTGGCCGAAACTAGCTAGTCTGGCCCAGAAAACATGTACACACCATATTTCTCAGTTCTGTGGTGTTTTCCTTGCTTCCAAAGGATAACCCTTTCTAGAACATATTTCACACAACTTGTACCACCATGAGATCTAGATTCCTTTCTTGAACCAGCCATATCCCATCATGTGTTTCGGAGTTACAGCCCCTGAAAGGGCAAAAATTGCCTATTTTGGTCTTGTCGGCACGATAGCATCTTCATTATAGCCCCGCTTTGAAAAAGTGGGGCTATATTGGATTTGCCATGTCCTTCTGTCATTCCGTGATTCCGTTAATTTGTGTTGGCTCCATAACTTTGTATCTGCTTAACATATTTTCATGAAACTTCACACAAATGTTAAACACCATAAGACAATGTGCAGAGCGAAGGAATTATAACTGTGGATTGCCTACTTTTGGAGTTATTGCCCTTTGAACATTTTCCGTAATTCCGTGATTCCGTTAATTTGTGTTGGCTCCATAACTTTGTATCTGCTTAACATATTTTCATGAAACTTCACACAAATGTTAAACACCATAAGACAATGTGCAGAGCGAAGGAATTATAACTGTGGATTGCCTACTTTTGGAGTTATTGCCCTTTGAACATTGAAAAATGGCAATTTTAATTGTGTCCGCTTCATAACTCGAAAACCGTTTGAGATATTTTTAGGAAACTTCACACAAATGTTAAGCACTATGAGACGATGTGCAGAGCGCAGGAACCATAACTCTGCATTGCTTATTTTTGGAGTTATTGCCCTTTGAACATTGAAAAATGGCAATTTTAACAGTGTCCGCTTCATAACTCGAAAACCGTTTGAGATAATTTCATGAAACTTCACACAAATGTTAAGCACTATGAGACAATGTGCAGAGCGCAAGAACCATAACTCTGGTTTTCGTATTTTCTGTGTGTCTGTCTGTGTCTGTTAACAATTTTCGTGTCCGCTCCATAACTTTAAAACCCATTCACATATTTTCATGAAACTTCACACAAACATTAAACACTATGAGATGGTGTGCAGAGTGCAGGAACCATAACTCTGGATTGCCTAATTTTTGAGTTATTTCCCTTTGAATATTGAAAAATATCAATTTTAGCCGTCTTTGCTCGATAACTCAAAAACCGTTTGAGATAATTTTATGAAACTTCACACAAATGTAAAGCACCATATTATGTGTGCAGAGCGCAGGAACCCAAACTCTGGATTGTCTACTTTTTCAGTTATAGGCTTTTGAATATTAAAAAATGGCAATTTTAACTATGTCCGCTCCATAACCGTTTCTGATATTTTCATGAAACTTCAAATAAATGAAAAGCACCTTGAGATGATGTGCAGAGTGCAGGAACCATTACTCTGGTTTGCCTACTTTAGGAGTTATTGCCCTTTGAACATTTAAAAAGGCAATTTTGACTGTGTCGGCTCCATAACTCACAAACCATTTGAGATATTTTCATGACACTTCACACAAGTGTAAAGCACCATGAGACAATGTGCAGAGCGCAGGTTTGCCTACTTTAGGAGTTATTACCCTTTGAACATTGAAAAATGGAAGATGAAATTTAGTATAAACATGGACATTCTGGTAATGTATCATGCTCATTGAAATGAGGGACAAGGGCTCACAACTCTTAGAGTTTTTCCAGATAATGTAAAATTTTCAACAGTTATTTCTTGTTCATAACTGTTTTCTCTGCAGCTTAAATAACTTTCTTCTCTGACAGCGCTGAAGCGGGGCTATAGTCAGATCCTCTGACAGCTCTAGTTTATGATTTGATTTTAACCAGACTTGTACACAACTTGTACCACCATGAGATCTGGGTTCCTTTCTTGAACCAGCCATATCCCATCATGTGTTTCGGAGTTACGGCCCCTGAAAGGGCAAAAATTGCCTATTTTGGTCTTGTCTGCATGATAGCTGTTTCATTTATGATATGATTTTAACTAAACTTGCACACATTTTGTACCACCACAAAATATCTCGGTCAAGTTCGAATATGGATCATGTTGGGTCAAAAAGTAGGTCAAATCAGAAAAAAAAAAACATTGTGAAGACACTAGGGGCCACAGCTTTGGTCCGATCATCATCAAACTTGCCCAGAATGATTATCTTGACAATATCTCAGTCAAGTTCGAATATGGGTGTTGTCGGATCAAAAAGGAGGTCAGTAGGTCAAATCATAGAAAAACCTTCTGAACACACTAGAGGCCACAATTTATGTCCAATCATCATCAAACTTGCTCAGAATGATCATCTTGATAATATCTTGGTCAAGTTCGAATACAGGTCATGTCGGGGCAAAAAGTAGGTCAGTAGGTCAAATCATAGAAAAACCTTGTGAACACACTAGAGGCCACAGTTTTGGTTCAATCATCATCAGACTTTCCCAGAATGATCATCTTGACAATATCTGAGTCAAGTTCGAATATGGGTCATGTCGGTTCAAAGAGTAGGCAAATAGTTCAAATCAGAGAAAAACCTTGTGAACACACTAGAGGCCACAGTTTTTGTCCGATCATCATCAAACTTGCTCAGAATGATCATCTTGACAATATCTGGGTCAAGTTCGAATATAGGTCATGTCGGGTCAAAAAGTAGGTCAGCAGGTCAAATCATAGAAAAACGTTTTGAACACTCTAAGAGGCCATAGTTTTAGTCAAATCATCATAAAACTTGCTCAGAATGATCAACTGGACAATATCTCAGTTAAGTTCGAATATGGGTCATGTCAAATCAAAAAGTAGATCAGTAGGTTATTTTGTCATAACTTTTGAAGCTTTTGAGATAGAGCCTTCATATTTGGCATTTAGGTTCCTTTTGACAAGGGCTTCCCACTCATATAAAGATTTGACTGTGATGTTGACCTGTGACCTACTTTATCATAACTTTTGAACCATATGAGATAGAGCCTTCATATTTGGCATGTATGTTCCTTGTGACAAGGTTTTCTAAACCATTCAAAACTTTTGAGCCATGACCTTGACCTTTGACCTACTTTGTCATATTTTTTGAAGCATTTAAGATACAGCCTTCATATTTGGCATATAGGTTCCTTCATAGGAGTGAGTGTTTGAGTTTAAGTCTCACCAACAGCTAAGGTCATACAGTGATGGGACCTCTATTTAAAGACCAATCTGAAAGTCTGGAGAAGCCTGGGATTGATCCTGCTACCCCTGGTTTACAAGGCAAGTAGCATGGCCACTTCACCATGAAGGCTTCTAAACTTCATTGGAATGTTGTGTAGAAGACCCTCTAGGAAAATAGCATAACGATTAACAAATGGTCACAAGAGCCAAAAATAGAAAAACATTGTAAATTAGCTTCAAATGCGAACTCCTTCAAACCTTTGGGCCAATTGGATTTAAAACTTCACAGGAATGTTGCCTAGGTGGCTCCCTGCCAAAATAGTTAAAACTCATTCCACTCCAATGAACAAGATGGCTGCCAGAGTTAAAAACAAAAAAAAAATCTTCAAACAACAATTCCTTCTGTACCCTTGGGCCAATTTCATTCAAACTTCGAAGTAATGTTACTTAGATGACCCTCTACCAGAATGTCTAAAACAATCCCGCTCGGATGAACAAAATGGCCACCGGAGCTAAAAATAGAAAAATATTGTAAATTTGACTCAAATGTGAACCCCTCCTAAACCCTAAGGCCAATTTGATTCAAACTTCACAGGAATGTTGCCTAGGTTACTCCCTACCAAATAAGCTAAAATCACTCTGCTGATGAACAAGATGGCCACCATAGCTAAAAAAAGAATGTACTCGAGACAGTGACACACAGGTGAGCGAACCAGGGCCCTGTGGGCCCTCTTGTTACTGTAGTGTTCAATGATGGTGTGCATTCAAAAGGCAAATTTTTTGTCTTACACTTAGTGTAACATGTACATTTATACACCGTTGTGTAGGTATTGAATAACCTTATACAGGTATGTATTGGTTTTTATCATGCCCCATGTGGATATCGAGCTATGAGACAATAAGCAATTCATTTCAAACATCCCTCGTACATGAATATATATCTTTTTCTAGTTAGTAATTAGAGCTGTTTCTGTATAAAGTGTAAAAGTCATTATTTTCTTGCTTTTCTAAAGCTATATTAATTGGTAATATACATGTTACCTTGGTGTAAACTTGACAGTTTTCTTTTACATACAATCAGCATATATATAATCAGGTTTAATTTCAGGGATCTAGATACCGCCTTTACCTAAATTTTTGGGCAGATATGCTTGAGCAGACAGCTTAAACCCAGATGAGATGCCGCAGAATTGGGCTTCTCATAAGGGCATGCATCCAGCTATTTTAAGACGCAACATAGACAGAAAGAAACTTGTACTAAATTCATGAATATCTTGTGCATATTTTGCCAATCTTCTTTCAGGTAATTGGAGGTTAGCTTTCAGGTAATTGGAGGTTAGGTGTTTCATCTTTTACATTAATTTAACTAACATGTTTAACATATGAATTAGGACAGTCTGACCTGAGCAAACAGTGTAGACCCAGATGAGCTGCTGCAGAATGTGGCATCTCATCAGGGTCTCCATGTTTGCCACTCATCCAGCAAATTTTTAGAGACAACATCAACTCTTAAATTGCATTTGTTCAAATTTTTTATCAATTTTGGTAACTAAGGCGTAACTATACCAAATTTAGTGACACAGAGGCCTTTCTGATATTTAATCTTCATCAGTGTGTCTCAACCCCAAAGTTCTGAAACCGAAAGGGATGATGGACAAGGCCTGGTAAACCGCTCAGATACATGTCTCCCTGACAAGTCAGTCTTAGTTTTAGAAAATTCAGAATTTTATACTGCAAAAATTAAAGATATGATATAGTTATTTAAATCAGTACTTGAGCAGTGATGCCAACACGGCAGTATCAACCTCAGCACTAAGGAACTGATACTCGGGGAGTTGAAGTGTTTGATTACGTAGGGGAAATACAGAATCGTTTTTTTCCTCCTACAGATTATTCCAAAGGTTTTGGAGGTAAATATGGAGTACAGAAAGACCATGTAGACAAGACAGCAGTGGGCTGGGACCATCACGAGAAACTAGAACAACATGAATCACAGAAAGGTAATTCTCTCCTTCAGAGAATTTAGAATTGTGTTTAGACATACAGATCTGAGTAAAAAAGTGCAGAACACGACATCTAATCAGGTTCTTTACTGTTTGCCATTCATGCAGCTTTTTAAGATTAACAATATAAAATTGCAAATAGGACTCGTTCAAATTTTAGAACAAGTATGGTAAGGGGTTGTGGTGTCCAAATATGTAGGATAAATACAGTACTGCTCTACTTCAATCCCATTACAATAACACATCCATGTGACATAGGGTATTCTTTCATTCGCCCCCGCCCATTACCAATTTGGAGAAATAGAGTGGGCTGCACTGTGCTTCCAGGCAGAGCTGAAACCAACCGTGCACATTATTTCTGGAAAACCGCAAAGTGGTGCGAGTCAGACCATCCATGCCTATAAACCCTTTTGGTTTTATTGGGTGACAGGGCTTGTGATTTCATTTCATCTTAATGTCGGGTAAAAGTTCCACAAAATTGGAAGCAATGTCTTCAAAATGACCTAAATAGTGTTGACGGAGATGTTAAACTTCAAATCAAACAAATAAAATCAATCGTAGTGTCAAGTCATAAAGCATAACAGGGACAAAGTAAAGTAAAGGAATTGTTTGTACTCATTAGAAGCGCCTCATTGAGGCAATTCTAATGATTACACACAACATACCCAGAAGAAATCACTTGTATCCTAAATACATTGATATCTGGTTCCATGATAAGAATTCTCCAGGGACTCCAGAACGATTTCTAATTAGCCATGGTACACACATTCAGGTCTACAGTTTAGCCCAAGAATTTTGCTCCGATTGGCAGTGTGCTCTTATCACTGCATCTCAGCAGGAAGCTAATTTATTATCAACATAAATTTTCTAACTGCAGACTCCTGACAGCTGGTTTCTGGTAAATGGGAAGAAACTGGTGAAAATTATTAAGTTATTTTAATGTAATGAAGCAATTACTACATTAGTCTGTATTGCCCTCCTCACAAGTGGTAACTGCACAATCAGAAATATGTAAATATTTTTTTTTTTTCATTTAATTTTTTTTTATATAAATCTTTTTATTGTGTAATGGAGCAGTGGTAATTATCACCAAGTCTATTCTTATGAGAACTGTTTGGCCCGCTCATGTTGCTGCATTTTATTAGCCACATGCGTTTCTCACCATCGACCAATCAAATTTCTTGATATTTAGTGTATTTATTCCAATTCATACTTAATGATAACCAGTGTAGATCCTGATCAGAGAGAAGCTATCTAATCTGGATCTACACTGTTTGCATAGTTACATGTAGGTGTGGTCGTGTTCAGTGGGGTATGGGTAAAATAACCCTTTCAGTTTTCATCAAATGCCCACTTTATCAAGTCAAACCAATATAAATGATCAAATATTACATTATTGACAATTCTCCATGAAAATATGTGGACAGTTTTCATGAGAAAACTAAGTCAGTTTTGAAGTTTTTGCCTAAAAATAACGTGTTTTTTTTTTTTGTAAAAGAGGACTATAGCAACCAAATGACATTCAGAAAGTAACCATGGGAACCACTTAACAAGAAACTTTGTTTTACGCTTTAGTGTTTAAAAATAGAAAAATAAAGGAACAATCTGATCTGGGCCCACACTGTTTGCATTGATCAATGACAACAGACAACAAAGCAGGTGTTGATTCACAAGGGTTAGGGGAGGGGAAGGGAGTGGTGGGGGAGTTTGAATATTTCTTTAGGCCTGTACTTTTCTTCTGAGATGCTAGCTTGTCTCTTTAGCTCACCTGAACATGCTGAAGCTATTGTAATCTGTCAATGTCCGTCGTGCGTCGTTTGTCTTGCAGCGTCAACAATTCGTTTTAAACGCTAACTCCCCCTAAACCCTTAAGCTTGGGCCAGTTTCAATCAAACTTCATAGGAATGTTGCTTAGGTGACCCTCTTCCAAATGACTAAAATGGTTCTGCTCCAATGAACAAGATGGCCGCCAGAGCTAAAGATAGAAAAAAAATTAAACGACAACTCATCCTTTAGGCCTACATTTGTGTAAATTTCATTCCAACTTAACAGGAATGTTGCTTAGTTGACCCTCTAACAAAATAGCCAAAACAGTTATGCTCTGATGAACAAAACGGCCTCTAGAGCTAAAGATAGAAACGAGAGGGGCCAGAGGGCTGTTTACCAAATATCAAAGATCTGGGCCTTCTGGTTTCAAACAAGAAGCTTTTTTTAAGGTTTTTCCAATATAAGCATATGTAAGACAAGTGGGCCCTGGGTGTGGTCATTTTGGCTCCAGGGCTACAATTTGAACAATATTTGTAGAGGTCCACAAGATGAAGCAACATATCAAACATAAAAGGCTTGGGGCTTCTGGTTTCAGCTGAGAATAGTTTTAAAGATTTTCACTATGTCAGTCTGTGTAAAACGTGGTCCTCTGGGCGGGGCCATTTTTTGGTTCCAGGGCTATATTTGAACAATCTTGGGAGACGTCCACTAGACAAAGCTGTAAACCTAATACCAATGGCCTAGGATTCTGGTTTCAAACAAGCAGTCCATGAAAAACATGGGTCAAATGGGATGTTTTTTTTAATTTTTTCCCTACGTAAAAATAAAATAAGTGGACCCAAAGGGCGAGTACATTTTTTGGCTCAAGGGCTACAATGTGAACAATCTTGATAGAGTTCCACTTAAGATGAAGTTACATACCAAATATCAAAGAACATGGCCGTCTGGTTTCAGACAAGATGATTTTTAACCTCTTGCAAACCATTCAAAGATATTTTTTGCATTCAGGCAAACAGTGAGGACCCTGACCACATTGTTTGCAACAATGACTTTCAAAGTAACTGGTTTCAGACGAGAAATATTTTAAAGGCTTTCCCTATGTTAGACCATGTAAGACCTGAGCCCCTGGGTGGGGTCATTTTTGTCTACAGGGCTATAATTTGAACAATCTTGGTAGAGGTCTCCTATATGAAGCTTCATACCAAGTATCAAATACCTGGGTCAAGCAGCTTCAGAGAAGAAGCTTTTTTTAAATGGATTTCCCTCTATACGTCTATGTAAAACAGGGGGGGTGGGGGGTGTGTGGCCATTTTTGGTCACAGGGTTATAATTTGAACAATTTTGGTAGAGGTCCCCTGGATGAAGCTTCATACCAAATATCAAAGACCTGGATGAAGCTTAATACCAAATATCAAAGACCTGGGCCCAGTGGTTTCAGACAAGAACATTTTAAAGGATTCTCTATGAGACTATGTAAAACCGGTGAGCAAAGGGGCGGGGCGAGTTTTGCTCCAGGACGATAATTTGAACAATCTTGGTAGAGATCCACTGGATAAAGCTTCATACCAAATATCAAAGACCTGAGCCTTCTGGTTTCAGACAAGAAGGTTTTTAATGTTTTTGCTATTATTGTCCCTATTTGTTGCCATGGCAATCACAGTTCTGCTTGGATTCCAAATCTTTGAACGGCTTTCAGTAAGTACCTCCCAAGGATCATTCTGGTGAAGTTTTGTCCAAATTGGCCCAGTGGTTTAGGAGGAGATGACAATTGTTGACAGACGATGAATGACAGACGATGGACGACGGACGGACGCCAGAAGGATGCCGGAGCAGAGGCCTATCAGAATAGATCACTGAGCACTTCGTGCTCAGGTGAGCACTTCGGGCTCAGGTGAGCTAAAAGGTCAACAAATTGGTTTGCATGTCAACTTCTCCTAAGCCCTTGGGTCAGTTTCTATCGGCCCCTGCCCATAGGGGCTTGAAGAAATATATGGGCTGCATGATGCTTCCACGCAGAGATGAATCTGGCCCGCACACTAGTATTGGTAAACTGCTTAGAGGATCTGAGCCTGACCAGGAACCGCGGTGCGAGGTGGACTGTCCATGCTAATAAACCCTATTGGTTTCATTGGGTGACAGGGCTTGAGATGTCATTTCATCTCAATGTCGGGTAAAAGTCCCACAAAATTGGAAGCAACGTCTCCAAAATGACCTTTACAGTGTTGACAGGGACGTTAAACCCCAAAACAAACAAACAAACAGTTTCTATCAACTTCATAAGAATGTTGCTTAGGTGACCCTCTACCAAAGTCCCTTGGCTCATTTGAACAAAATGGCAGCCAGAGCTAAAAATAGAAAACGGTTAATTTGATTTAAATGCCAACATCTCCTAAACCATTGGGCCAATTTGATTCAAACTTCAAAGTAATGTTGCTTAGGAGACCCTCTACCGAACTAGCTTAAATCATCAAGCTCTGATGAACAAGCGGGCAGCCAGAAATGTCAGAAGCTTTGTGACATCCTTGAAATCAGTTTAGCAATTCTGGGCCACCTTGGCCCTCTTGTTATTTGCTTAATATAAAATACGATTACAGAATTTACCCGGTCCTGGTATATTTGGGTCGATTGTTTAGCAGTCGCTCCAAAGTTACTAAGCACATCCACGGCCACGTGATTATCACTGACTTGTAGGAAATCCAGATATCTTATTTAAAGAAAATAGCAATATTAATTTTATCGTAGTGAGATCAGCGTGTTGTGTAGGAATCATGCGTTTGGCTTAGCAAACAGTGCAGACCAAGATCAGACACTGCAGATCAGAGTAGACACTGTTTGCTTACAGTATAGGAATGTAAGGGTCAGACGCCGCCAAATGCAGTGTCTGATCGGGGTCTAAAGTTTTAGCTTAAACATTTTTAGCTTAAAAAGTTGAGGGATTAACGAAACCATTCAGGACGTTTATATTTTTTGAGAAAATCGACCAACCAGTGCTTTCAGTGCTTTGATTTATTTTGTCTGTAAAACACTGTAAACCAGATTAGGTCTGTATTTGATATTAAAAAAAAATATCTCTACCAAAATGCATTTGCAAAATTATTTATTATTTCTTTGGCCCCGCCCACCGGGGCTTGAAGAAATAGATGGACTGCTTGATGCTTCCACGCAGAGCTGAAACCGACAGCACACGAGTACTGGTACACTGCTTAGAGGATCTAAGCCTGCCCAGGCTAAGAGGTGCGAGTCGGACCGTCCATGCTTATAAACCCTTTTGGTTTCATTGGGCAACAGGGCTTGAGATGTCATTTCATCTCAATGGTGGATAAAAGTCTTACAAAATTGGAAGCAAAGTCTCCAAAATGACCTATACAGTGTTGACGGGACATTAAACCTTAAATCAAACAAACAAACAATTCATTATTTCTTACGATTTAAAATCACACAAATAAAAACAAAGAAATAGGGTTGCACCTTCATGTACATGATCAGTTCAGTCTATTTACTAGATTATCAACACATGGTTTTGTTATCCCATAAATTAGCTCCAAGAGGGAGATAACATTTCATGCTGAAGGATTTTAATGGGATTCTTGTCAGGGTCATGTTAGGCTCAGAAACACCTCTTTTTCTAGAAATCTGGTAAAACCTGCCAGACTGCATTGGCAATGACACACCCTCCCCAATGCTGGTAACCATTGCTGACTGACTTACTTTTAAACCCTTCGCTGAACACTGTTTGGTCTGTTCATTAACCCTTAAGGCACCATGAAAAACTGCATCTGAAAATGTCGTCTGTTTATGTTGTCGGCTGCATCATCTTGCAAATCTTTTAAAAGAAACCCATTTTTGCAGGCAGGCAGGCAAAGAGTGTGGACCTTGATCAGACTGCTCCTAGAGAAGCAGTCTGATCTGGGTCCACACTGTTTGCAACAATGCCTTATACAGTAACCAGCAGACAATAAGGCAGATGACTATTGTTGTGATTGGCATTTGAAGGACTAAGCTCTGTTTCTTGATCCTCATCAGCAGTTGCGACACAGCTTTTTGGCACATTTCTTGTGTTTTCAGATTATTCCAAAGGTTTTGGCGGGAAATATGGTGTTCAGAAGGAGAGTATGGACAAGTCTGCTCTTGGTTATGACCATCAAGAAAAACTGCAATTACATGAATCACAAAAAGGTATGTGCAAAGTTTAACCAATTGGATGCAAAAAACATGTAACCTCTTTTATAACACTGTTAAGTATAGTATGGTTTGGATTTAATATGGTTTAATGATAGATCACATGTGAGACACCAAGTACTACAACATAAGGTCAGGGGGTTTTCTCCGGGTACTCCAGTTTTTGCCCAATTCTGATAACTGATCAGATCAAATAAGTGAAATAATCTTGAAAGGGCCATGAAATCCAAACAAAAAAGAAAAAAGACGAAAAAGATCCTAAACAATGTAAAAATGTGTAGATTATTTAGAAAAATGACAATATATATTTTGTTTGGATATAACATGGTTGTTGAGCTATTACATGGTTTCTGTTTGGACCACAACAATAGTGTTGTAGAGAAGTTGAAGTCTATCAACTTTACACCTAGTGGTTGAGCCAGTCATTTCCTTTATAACTGTTTTATCCCAGAGTTTCTGAAGTAGACTCTTCCAGCTTTGAATTTGGACTTGTTCATTCTTGTAGATATCAAGATTTAGTCAAAATCATCTACAGGATGACAGAGTAGATCTAGATGATGATCTAGACTGATTGAACAGGTATCTGTACCAAATGGTTATTGTTGTATCCATTTGACCTTTTTTTTACATGGGAAACCCCAAATTTTCTTTAAATGCACCAAGAATGTATATGCTATGGAATATATATATATATTGTCCTATGTATGTAAGTCATACAATAGATAGTGTCAGATAGGATGGAGTAACAAGAGTAATGAAGGAATATATAGAGGATCTTACATGAGTGTCCTTGTATTATTGAATTTATTAAACAAGTTGAGGAAAGGGATAAAATGCAAGGCTTTGCAGAGCATTTTATCCCTTTTCCTCAACAAGTTTAATAAATTCAATAATACATGAACACGTTTGCAAGATTCTATTTATCATACTCGTATTACATTTAAAACACATTTAATTCAGGATTTTTGTTAAAACTGTCAATATTCCGTCATCATTAAATGCGAGGTCATGTAACATTACAGAACATATCTAACTAATTTACATATTTAATCCACTAGTGGATTATTGAATTTATTGCATAGTGTTATTACATTCTCAGATGCAATGTCATATGATATTTTGCTTTATTTTTTTGTCAAACATAATTATGTTGTGGGTACTTGTTAGAATTGTCTTGCTCATTGAAGCAATTTTAGCAAGTGCCCACAGTATATAAATTGCCATATTTAACCCTTGTCCTGCTAATCCCGGATATGCCTTACCTTTGAAACAATGTAGATCCAGATCAGATGGCTTCTGACGAAGCCATCTGATCAGCATCTACATTGTTTGCCATTCAGATTATGAATTTGTTGCAATAATTTGCAATAAGTAATCTGATTGGTTGATAATCGGTAGTGGGTGTGGCATATATGAATATTCAGCAGGACAAGGGTTAAGAAATAGATCATCTCTAGCAGTAAATTGTTGAGTAATAAACCACAGTTTGGAGGTCAGTTGTAAAGTAGAGCAAGTCATAAGGGCATAGTAAGAGTGATTTGTATACTTACAACTTAACCAAAAAATTCACACACTGTCAGTATTATCTATGGGGTATTCAGATTCTAACACACTGAAAATCTGAATATAACTAATGCTTTCTTCGAATTCTCCCAAACTTTCCCCTTGATACAAGAAATCCTGCCAAAATCATTGGCTGTAGCACATGCATTGGAGTCCTGTTGTAATGTTTTCAATGCAAGAAAATTACATTTCACTGTCTTAACATCGAAGAATCTTTGAGGGACATTATAGAATAGTGGCTTTTTACATCACATTCTTTCGCCCAGTGATTTGTTGCATTGCTTCTATGTGTAAGCTGTTTTAGAATTACTCCTCCTTGTATGTAGCTATGTTATTTTGACTTAAACCACAAAAAGCCTAAACATTGGCACACCTTGTGGACTTGTTGTAGTTCTCCTAAAATGTTAACAAATTTGTTTCACGATCTGACCAGCAAGGAGTCCAAAAAGTGCAGATTGAATGGCAAACAGTGTAGACCCTGATCAGACTGCTCCTTCAGGAGCAGTCTGATCAGGGTCTGCACTGTTTGCTAATGCCTAAGTGTCCCAATACTTAGGATCATTACTGTATTTCAGATTATTCCAAAGGTTTTGGTGGTAAATTTGGTGTACAGGCTGACAGGAAAGATGAGTCGGCGGGTAGTTTTGATGACATGCAGGGAGTGTCTTCATCATATCAGAAAACAAGAGCTAGCTCAGGTACGTAGCATTACGATAACACATCAATGTGATACAGGGCATTCTTGCACACCAGACAAGAAAATCCGTGATTTTACCCTGGGATAGAAATACATGTATATGTTCTGACCCTGGTGTTCCGTCCCAATATTGAATATTCCCGCGTGTTTGATAAATACACTGGTTGATTATGACCTTATATGCGCCATCGTTAAGGTTGACGTCATGCACGTTACGTGACGTCACTAAACATTCCTGCAGTGTCAACACAATGTGGCGGACGTTGGTAACCGAAGTGACTGCAGCATTAAAATCTGCGCTAAGCAATGGAAGGTATGCAAGAAAAAGAATCCAATATGGGTGTGAGGGGTGGATAGAAAAATCTGTCCCTCGGGTTCACTGTCCGACATCACTCGGCAAGCCTTGTGATGCCGGACAGTGACCCTCGGGACGGATTTTTCCATCCACCCCTTACACCCATATAAGATTCTTATATTTTTTTTTACCAATGAAACGGCCATTTTTTCTGATAGAAAGTGTGATATTTTTCCTATGTATGCTCCAAACATAGGTTTTGGGTGCTTGTTAGATCCAAGGTTTAGGGTGCTTGTTAGATCCAAGGTTTTGGGTGCTTGTTAGATCCAAGGTTTTGGGTGCTTATTAGATCCACCTCACTGTGTGATAATTTTTTATATATGCGCTCAAAACATAAGTTTTGGGTGCTCATTGAGGCGGTTCTAACAAGTACCCACAACCTATGTCTAGGAGCAGAAATAAGAAAAATAATGTTTAACCCTGTAAACCTCAGTTTTCTCTGTATAAAGTGGGGTTTAGAGGGGTGTTCATTTCACAAACCAGATAGGACTCAGATCAACCTGCACATTCATGCCATTTGATCAGGGTCTTTGCTCGTTAGTGGATAACTTTCCATATTTAACCCTTCTCTTGCTGAATATTCAGTTTAGCCACACCCATTTCTCACTTTGAACCAATGAGATTATTTCATGTAATTTATTCTTACAAATCCACAACCTTCATGTCAAACAGTGTAGATCCTGATCAGATGGCTTCTGTGTCAAACAGTGTAGATCCTGATCAGATGGCTTCTTCAGAAGCCATCGGATCTGGATCTACACTGTTTCCAAAGATAAGGGTTGTCGTGAACAGCAGGATAAGAGTTAAAGGAAAAATCCTGTAAGTTTGGACACTTGAGAACTTGTTGTTGTAATTCTCATTTTTTTTTTAAAGAAATACGTTTCAGCATTCTGAAAGGAGTCCAAAAGGTACAGACAGAATGGCAAATAGTGTAGACCCTGATCAGACTGCTCCTCCTGATCTGAGTCTGCACTGTATGCTACGGCCTGTCTGTCCCA
Source organism: Lucinisca nassula (assembly GCA_963580285.1). Taxonomy (NCBI): domain Eukaryota; kingdom Metazoa; phylum Mollusca; class Bivalvia; order Lucinida; family Lucinidae; genus Lucinisca; species Lucinisca nassula. The sequence goes on along the minus strand of OY757013.1, from coordinate 125,706,922 downwards.
ATACTTAAGATCATTACGTTACCCTCTGTATTTGGACAGATAGACCTGAGCAAACAGTGTAAACCCAGATGAGACTCTAAGAACGCGGACTTTCATCTGGGTCTGCTCAGTTTTTGCCATTTAATCTATCAGTCACCATTGAAACTACCTGTTGCTTGGTTTAGGGAAAGGGCAGTCTAAAAATATTGTATCTTGTGTCGTATCCGTTTGTATGTATATGCGATAAAATCTGTTAAACCTCTAAGAGGTCAAGAAATACTGCATTTGAAAACGTTGTCTGTTTGTGTCCACTGCTGAATCTTCTTGCAAACTTTTCAATCATATTTTTGCATACAGGCAAACAGTGTGGAAGCTGATCAGACTGCTCAAAGAGGAGCAGTCTAATCTGGGTCTTCAAGGTTTGCAACAGTGACTTAAAGGCAACAAAGCAGGCTACAATTGCTATGATTGGCATTTTAAGTGTTTATATAAAATACACTGCTCGCCATGGACACTGACATGGTCACTCATTAGTTTTCTCTAAAGGTCTGTCTGGGCTCATTATAACCCTTAAGATGCCAGCACGAGATCATAACTAGCAGATGACCTTTTCAAAATATTTTATGTTCCCGGTAGTGTAGTGACTTACTTTATCATAACTTTTGAACCATTTGAGATAGAGCCTTCATGCTTGGCCTGTGGGTTCCTTGTGACAAGGTCTTCCCACCCTTGCAAAAAATTTTAACCTGTGACCTTGACCTGCTTTATTATAACTTTTGGTCTACTTTAAAGGAAAACATTGACACTGCCCGGCGACATGTTTGTGTTTCTGATCCATCTCAGTTTCCATATAGGGCTTGTCATTACATTTGAGTCATCTGTCCAGCAAATGACTGACATAAAATGTCAAGCCTTTTTTTTTCTCAGACAAAAATATAGATTGTCATCTGCTCTAGTATTTTCTGTTGTGCTTGAAGTGTTAAAGCAGCTATTATGTCCAGTGACAGTTGTTGTTTATTTTGGACCTGTGTTATGTTTTTAGGTTCTGAAGGTGCTAAAAACTTGCGGGCAAGATTTGAGAATCTGGCGCAAAAGAGTGAGGAGGAGTCACGGCAGCAAGCCCAGCAGGAGAAGTTGCGGCGGCAGGCCAGTGAGAATAGAGAGAGAGAAGAACAGGCAACTAAGGAGAAAGTAAGAATAGACAGAAGAACAAAGAAAGGGAAAATCTGATGGGCTGGGTCGGGTGAAAAGATGCTCTTGAGCATGTTCACCAAGCAAAGACTCAAATCAGACTGCACATTTTTGCAGTCTGATCCGAGTCTTCTCTGTGCACTATATGGATAATAGTAGTTTGTGTGTCATTACTGACAATTACCAATCTTTATCACATACAAGCAGTGCTACTAATAACTATATGTGTGTTCTAAGATTGCTGATGAGACCAACTGTCTGTTGTAGATAGAGCAACAGAGGTTAGAGGAAGACAGCTATTTTCGTGATGCCTAAGCTCTGGCTTTGGGCTGTGCATGTTTCTGCTGGGCTTCACTGATTCTTTTTGCCTTATATTCACTAGCACCCCTTCTGACAAGGTCTCTCCACTTTGCTCGGTCCTGTGCAGTTTGAGATGTTGGAAGTCCTTGAGGGAGGCTTTGGGGGTATCCTTGTAACACATATTCTGGCCACCATAGGAGTTTTTGCCCATTTCTAGTTCTCCATAGAGAATTGTCTTTGGCAAAGGCTCCTCAGGCATCTTGGTAAAATGCCCATCTTAACTGTGCCTGTTTCAGAAGTGTATGCCTGTCCATTCTGGACTTTTATGTCTTGCCACTCACCTTTTATCCACACACTTTTATAAAAGGCATTGGGGATATTGTGAATGCCTAAGTTCATCTGTCTGTCTGTATGAGTGAACAAATGGACATTAGTTGGGTTCTTGAAGGTTCTTGGAACAAAAAAAATAGATGTTCTTTATACTGATTGTACTATACTAAGTGATTGTTGGGTGGTTTAAGCTGTCTTGTTGGGTACTTAGAAGAAAGGAAGTACTCAATAAGTGTTCATTCAATTAACCACTGGCCTGAATGCAAACAAATTTGGTACAAGCTTCCTTTCATGATGAGGGCTTTTGAGAGCAGCATTTTATTTGGCTCTGTCTGTCCATCCATCGTGTTTCTGTCTGTTTGTCCATCCATCTGTTACGCTATCTTCTTAATTGCTGGCTGGAATGCAACCAAATTTGGTACATGGCTTCCTTACATGATGAGGGCATGTGAGAGCAGCATTATATTTGGCTCCATTTTTCTTTTCATCCATCTGATCATCTGTCTGGCACAGTCTTTTTAACCACTGACCGTATATTGTTGAAACCTTTTTCAAAAACTTGTGTTGTCATTTGTTACGTATTGTTGATAATTTTATGTGGCAAATATGCTAATATTTTTTGTTGAAAAACTGTGAGTGGCTTTTGCATTTGCAAAAGCCACTCACATTTTTTCAGCAAAAATATGAGTGTTAGATATTGTACTTTGTAGAACAGTTAACATTTTGGCCACTGACAAACTGGTTTAGCTAAAAATGTTTTGACCAACCGGATCCTGATCTTTTTAGGAGAGATTAGATAGGGAGAGATGGGAAGCAGAACAACAAGCAGGGAGAGAACAACAACAAGCAGAGAGAGAAGAACAACCCACATATGAAGTCGAGGAACAACCCACATATGAAGTCGAGGAACAGCCCACTTATGAAATTGAAGAACAGGTACAAATCACTTTAAAACCACAGCCCAGCTGTTCAAAACTAATGTTTGATTTTGTATGATTTGAGGTTTAACGTCCCGGTCAACACTGTAAAGGTTATGTTGGAGACGTTGCTTCCAATTTTGTGGGACTTTTACCTGACATTGAGATAAAATGACATCTCAAGCCCTGTTGCCCAATGAAACCAATAGGGTTTATTAGCATGGAAGGTCCGCCTCGCACCGCGGTTCCTGGACAGGCTTAGATCCTCTAAGGGGTTTACCAGTACTAGTGTGCGGGCCGGATTCAGCACTGCGTGGAAGCATCCTGCAGCCCATTTATTTCTTCAAGCCCCAATTGGCAGGGGTCTATTGAAGAACAGGTACAAATCACTTTAAAACCACAGCCCAGTTGTTCAAAACTGATGATGTCGTTGATTAATGTATTGTTAATAATTTGATCATTTTTATGGCAAATATGCTATTTTTGCTGAAAAGATGCTAGTGGCTTTTGCTACTCACATTTTTCAGCAAAAAATCTTGTTTTATATATATAGTACTTGCTAGAATGGTAAACATTTTGGCCACTAAGAAGTTTGTTAACCCTTGTTCTGCTGAATATTCAAATAAGCCACACCCACTACTGATTATCAACCGATCAGATTACTTGATGCAAATTATTGCAACAAAGGAGCAGTCTCTATAAGGCTATTTTCATGGCCACAACCGATTTCCTTTAAACTTTGCGGCTTCAAATTGGTACATATTGGCTGTCTAATGGTGAATTTTTAGACTCTTTGGTCCACTGGTTTTTGCTGTATACACTATTAAAGTGGGTGGGGTAATGTCACCCCATCAAGGGTATACCAACAAAAATGCTATTATTTTTGTTCAAAGTGCATGACTGGAGGCGATGTTTGCCGTATGCTTACTACCCTTTTAGGCATAACAGCCGGTGATAACAGTCTTATAAATATCAAACAAGAGAAGAGTTTATACGCGCTTGTAAGTTGTACCCAAATATCAGTAATTTTTATTCCCCAACTTTACGAAAAACCACAACACCTTTACAGTTTTCAACTTATTTCAAAGATCTTTCATTAATATAATGTTGATGTAATAGTCATTCGAGGTATATGTCAGAATTATTGTTAGTTCATAAAACTTAATGAATTACCTGCCCCTGAAATTGGATTTTACCCATTTTTTAAATCGGAGTGCATTTATCCGTTTGTAGTACTCACAACTTCATTTGAAAGTGAATAAACCGATTCCATGCAAATATTATTAAATAGATGTGGACAAGGAAGTCATTTGATTTAATAGTGCATGCTAGTATTTCTTTTTTTTTTTTTTTTTTTTTTTTGGTTATTTATGAACTCTTAATTTCCAGGTGCAAATGGAACATTGGTCAACTGTCAAACATTTTTGACCACCAAAGCAGGCTTTGTTCATGTTGTGGAACCTCATTCTAGACTGATACTGTGCTGAAATATAAGCCTGTATGGTCTCATGACATGTTTAAGAATTTGTTAATTTACTGATCTTCCTCTGAATCGCTAGATGTACTCCATGTGTTAACAGCAGCATCATAAACAAAATCAATATGTTCCCGGTTTGGTTTTGCTTTACTATTTTCTGTTTTGTTCTGGTAATATCCCAAATACCAGAGAACAGAAGCCACATGTGCGCAACATTCCACGGTACGAGCTCCTCTTCTGCACCCACAATACCATCCAGTGATTGGGTTCAGTCCTTGAGTATATTCAACCCACATGTTATATGTTTTATTAGACGTGTGGCGATAACGTATCTGTGCTATGAGAACACCATCTTCTTCTTTGTGTGCCATTATCTCATATGATCCATTGTCGTAAAAATGTTCATCTGCGTAGGATTTGGCTTGTTTCAGCTGGTATATACCAAGTTTCAAATCCCTGCGTTCATCCACAGTCATCTCTGGGAAATTCTCAAGTTTCTCATCATCGATCTTTTTCCAAATAACCCGTTTTTTATCCCAGCCATTTTTGTCGCGCCTGCTATTAGCATGGAGCGATATAGGCGCCCGGTTTTCTGTCCGTCCGTTCGTCAAGGTGTCAACATTTGCGACCACCCTAGCGTTCACCCTAATGGTCAAGTTTATTTCTCAAGACCTATAAGAGCTTCATTAATGATACTTGGTACAAACTTGTATCTGGGGATGACAACTTAAATGCAAGCATCCATTTTTGACCTTGACCTACATTTCATGGTTCACTGACTTTGTAAAACATTGCGACCACCCTAGCTTTCACCCTAATGGTCAAGTTTATTTCTCAAGAATTATAAGAGCTTTATTAATGATACTTGGTACAAACTTGTATCTGGGGATAGTAACCTAAATGCAAGCATCCGTATTTAACCTTGACCTATATTTCATGGTTCACTGACTTTGTAAAATATTTAGACCAGCCTAGCGTTCACCCTAATGGTCAAGTTTATTTCTCAAGATTTATAAGAGCTTCAGTAATGATATTTGGTGCAAACTTGAATCTGGGGATGGCAATTTAAATGCAAGCATCCATATTTGACCTTGACCTAAATTTCATGGTTCACTGACTTTGTAAAATATTGTGACCACCCTAGCGTTCGCCGTAATGGTTAAGTTCATTTCTGAAGAATTATTAGAGCTTCATTAATGATACTTAGTACAAGCTTGCATTTGAGAATGGGATCTTTTGAGCAAGCATCTATGTTTTACCTTGACCTACATATCATGGTTCGGTGACTTTGCGCCCCCACAGGCGGGACATAGCCTTCGGCGGAATTCTTGTTACAACCTTATCCTGCAGCTTATTTGGAGTTTTTGATAGGGCCATCATTCTTCTAGCAATTACTTTGCCTGAATCTTTGCTTGTTACCAAAGGTGGTCTTAATGCATTGCACAATGAGCAAACAATCCTTACATAGTCGCCAACATAAGGTATTTGACTATTGGGCATTGTGTTGCTAAGGGCTTTCCACTTTTTAATTCTCCCATTAGCTGATTAGACAACCCATCTCACCTTTGTAACTAGCCTTGACTCATTCACCTCTTCAGTCGTATGTTGCTTCTGAGATTTGTTTAGGAAGTGAGGCATATGAGAATTGATTCCAAAATTCTTTAGTATATCTATAGCATCCCTGATGCCGCGGTCTACAACGAGAACATCATCTTCTTCAAACCAGTCAGTAATATTTTCTGCATTAGTCTTTAACATGTGTTCGGTAATCTTAGCATCTGTGTTTTTCCCATCTGCAAGATATGGTCCCATCACAGTCAAAATGTAGCCATCAGTGGCCACAAGCATCATAGGTTTCAGCAAAGGCTGTCCTTTATGTACGGAATAAGATCTCTGAAATGAGTAGTTTCCACTCTTCTCAATATATATGTATGTTCCATCAGCCACTGCGATTGCAACATCAGAATTTGAATCCCCAAATAGGACATTTGCAAAAGTTGATGTATGATTCAGGGATGTTTGAGAAATACTAAAGGGTTATGAAATCAATTCTCATATGCTTCACTTCCTAACCAAATCTCAGACGCAATATACGACTGAAGAGGCGAATGATTCAAGGCTAGGTACAAGGTGAGGTAGGTTGTCGAATCAGCTAATGGGAGAATTACAAAGTGGAAGGCCTTAGAAACAAAATATCCAATAGTAAAATACCATATGTTGGCGACTATGTAAGAATTGTTTGCTCGTTTTACAATGTGTTTAGACAACAAGGACTAAACCCAATCACTGGATGGTACTGTTGGTGAAGAAGTGGTGCTTGTACCGTGGGATGTTGTGCTCATGTGCTCGCTAGCATGCAAAAATGTTTGACAGTTGACAAATGTTCCATTTGCACCTGGAAATTAAGAGTTCATAAATAACCAAAAAAAAAAAAAAGAAATACTAGCATGCACTATTAAATCAAATGACTTCCTTGTCCACATCTATTTAATAATATTTGCATGGAATCGGTTTATTCACTTTCAAATGAAGTTGTGAGCACTACAAACGGATAAATGCACTCAGATTTAAAAAATGGGTAAAATCCAATTTCAGGGGCAGGTAACTCATTAAGTTTTATGAACTAACAATAATTCTGACATATACCTAGAATGACTATTACATCAACATTATATTAATGAAAGATCTTTGAAATAAGTTGAAAACTGTAATGGTGTTGTGGTTTTTCGTAAAGTTGGAGAATAAAAATTACTGATATTTGGGTACAACTTACAAGCGCGTATAAACTCTTCTCTTGTTTGATATTTATAAGACTGTTATCACCGGCTGATATGCCTAAAAGGGTAGTAAGCATATGGCAAACAGCGCCTCCAGTCATGCACTTTGAACAAAAATAATAGCATTTTTGTTGGTATACCCTTGAAGGGGTGATATTACCCCACCCACTTTAATAGTGTATACAGCAAAAACCAGTGGACCAAAGAGTCTAAAAATTCACCATTAGACAGTCAATTTGTACCAATTTGAAGCTACAAAGTTTAAAGGAAATCGGTTGTGGCCATGAAAACAGCCTTATAGAGACTGCTCCTTAACAATCTGAATAGCAAACAATGTAGATCCTGATCAGATGGCTTCTTCAGAAGCCATCTGATCTGGATCTACATTGTTTGAAAGGTAAGGCATATCCGGGCTCAGCAGGACAAGGGTTAAGCTAAAAAATGGTTTAAACAAGTCCACTCATTCATTGCAGCAGTTCATGTCCTCTTAGCAGTACCAATTTTGGAATGAATCATCAAATAATTGAATTCCCCTCTCTATATGTGGAGCGCTGTGGTGCAGTGGTATAGCATCTGATTTGAGATCGAGAGGTAGCTGGTTCAATCCATGCAAGCGCCAAGTGTTGTTTCCTTGAGCAAAAGACTTTATCCACATCGCTTAGTACTGGTTCCAACCCAAGAAAAGAGGGCCACATGGAAGATTAGTACTAGTACTAAATGTGTTACCCTCTATAAATAAGGTTGATTATTATTATTATCATTATTATATAAATTTGAGCCGGCCTCTGTAGGTCAGTTGGATGTGCATCTGACTGGTAATCAGGAGTATGTGGGTTCCATACTTGCTGGGGTTGGCAACATTCTTTCACGGAGATTGATCATGAAATCTTTTCTACTGTCATTCTCTCCCTTCTGCTGATTCAAGAAGGGCAGTTGTCAGTTTCTGGCAAAAGAATGTGCACTGTACTGGTTAACCACTTACTTATAAGCCTGCCCAGGAAAATGACCGGCTCAAAAAGGCCTAAATGGGCGTTAAACTCCAATACAAACAAACTAAAAAAAATTGAATTGCAACTTCCTTGTGAAAATTACTGTAACCCTTACATGATGAACACAGCAACCACTGCCTTTGCAAACAGTGTAGATCCAGATCAGATGGCTTCTGAAGAAGCCATCTGATCAGGATCTACACTGTTTGTCATGCAGATTTTGAATTGAATGAATACATCATATCAAGTACAGTAGAACTTTGATAGCTCGAACACCGATGGCTTGTTTACCATGGATGTGTCAAACCCATTCTTGAGCCCCTAGTGAAAATCCTCTACATAAGAAATAGTGGGGGTAATTAAGGATATTTTAGTCTTTTATCTTGCAAATGTATGCTGTGTGTACTCATCAGAATCGCCTCGATGAGGTGATTCTAATGAGTACACACAGCATACATTTTGCAAATGTATGCTGTGTGTACTCATCAGAATCGCCTCGATGAGGTGATTCTAATGAGTACACACAGCATACATTTTCATTATAGAACACCCAAAAGATGTCTAAAAGTATCTCGTTATGCCTCCTGGCTGTAACCCTCGGTGGCTCGAACTACCCCTGTCTAGAACAGATTTTTGAGGTCCCACAGGTGTTCGAGCCATTGAAGTTCGACTGTAGTTTGAGGCTGTTCCATTAACAATTTAAGGGATATTATGTTAATTTGATTTATTAATTTTCACTGTATAGACCCTGATCAGCTGTCGCATTGTGTGGCAATTTTTCTGGGTCAGTACCGGTTGCCAGTGTTCCAGATGTCAGGCTTAACCCATTCAGTACCGGAAACCCCTAAAAACCGCAGAACGTGGCGTCTGATCAGGGCCCTCCACAGTTTTCTAAAAGTTCTGCAATTTTCCAAATAAATTTTGATGAAAACACAACCTGGCTCCCCTAAATTTTGGAATTGACTCTTGCTATGTATAAGGCGGAAGATTCCATTTGGTTCAAAAAGGGTTAAACTGTGTATACTGAATGTACTCAGACAGATAGGCTTGAGCATACAGTGTAAACCCAAATGAGATGCCACAGAATGTGGTGACTCATCGGAGTCTACACTGTTTACCACTCATCCAGCTATTTTAAGACACAACATCGGGGATTGCCCCCGTCCATTGCAGCTTGGAGAAATAGATTGGGCTGCAGGATGCTTCCACGCATAGCTGAAACGGACCACACTTGAGTACTTATAAACCCTTTAGAGAATCTAAGTCTGCCCAGGAAAAGTGTGAGTCAGACCGTCCCTACGTTATAAACCCTTTAGGTTTGTTTGGGCAGCAGGGCTTGAGATGTCATTTCAGGTCAGTGTTGGGTAAAAGTCCCACAAAATTGGAAGCAAAATCTCCAAAATGACCTAAATAGTGTTGGAGAGGACATAAAACCTCAATTCAAACAAGTTACATGTATTAATTTGTACTTGTTCAAATTCTTGAACAAGTGTGGTAAGGAGTTGAGGTGCCCAAACATATGGGGTAAGTACGGTAAGTTTTGTTTGATTTGAGGTTTAACGTCCCCATTAACACTGTAAAGGTCATTTTGGAGACGTTGCTTCCAATTTTGTGGGACTTTAACCCGACATTGAGATGAAATGACATCTCAAGCCCTGTCGCCCAATGAAACCGAAAGGGTTTATTAGCATGGACGGGCCTCCTCGCACTGCGGTTCCTGGACAGGCTGAGATCCTCTAAGCGGTTTACCAGTACTAGTGTGCAGGCCGGATTCAGCTCTGCGTGGAAGCATCATGCAGCCCATATATTTCTTCAAGCCCCTATAGGCGGGGATCGAAATACGGTAAGTTTATCCTTGGAATTGTGTTCCTGACAATGCAGTGCTGTAACCTCTGAAGTTCACATTAGCTGCTGCATTGGTCTTAGTAGTCCATTGTCCATCTGATTGATGATTAGGGCTGGCTAATCGGAGGTGAAAAGATTATAAGAATCTTATATGGGTGTGAGGGGTAGATGGAAAAATCAGTCCTGAGGGGCACTGTCCGGCATCACGAGGCTTGCCGAGTGATACCAGACAGTGATCCCGAGGGACATATTTTTCTATCCACCCCTCACACCCATATTGGATTCTTTTTCTTGCATACCTTCCATTTCTTAGCGCGGATTTTTAATGCTGCAGTCACTTCGGTTACCAATGTCCGCCATATTGTGTTGACACTGCATGAATGTTTAGTGACGTCAACCTTAACGACGGCGCATACGAGGTCATAATCAACCAGTGCATTTATCAAACACGCGATTATATTCGATTTGGGGTCGGAACTCCAGGGTCAGAACATAAATTTCTATCCCAGGGTAAAATCACGGATTTCCTTGTCTGGTGTGCAAGAAAATCGATTATCGATCCTGTCATTGCGATCGATAATCGATTAGTAATCGCTAAGGTTTTTGTCATTATTTTACCTGTCTGACTTTCTGTCTGAGCATGACTCTTACCATATGTTGCACTTTACCGTATGTATATTTGAACAGACAGGCCTGAGCAAACAGTGTAGACCCAGATGAGACGCCACATTATGCTGCGTCTCATCAGGGTCTGGACTGTTTGCCACTCATCCAGCTATTTTAGGCATAACTTTGGGTAGTAAATTGTACCTTTCAAGTAATCGATTAAAAGCAAATCAGAAATGATAATCATTTTTGTGGAATTTATCGATCGATTAATCAATTAAACGATTAATTGTGGCAGCCTTATTGATGATATGGGCCCAGTTGTTCAAAGCATTGTTAGCTTAATGAGCTCGTTAGTGGCCATATTGTTAACTCTTCTAGCAAGTACTGAATCTAAAATTTTGTTATTTTTGCAGAAAAATGTGAGTAGCAAAATTACTCACATTTTTCAGCAAAAATATTGATATATTTGCCATATTGAATGATTTTAACAATTTGTTGACAAACAGCATCATTTGTTTTGAACAACTGGCCCTAGGATCCATCGGTTGAATATCTGCAGAGTTGGCAACATTTTCATTACGCAAACACGCCTATAAAAATACATTGCCACCTTTATCACAGAAAAAATGAGAATTTTATGATGAAAAATTGTGATATTTTTCTTATTTCTCCTCAAAATATAGATATTGGGCACTCTTTAGAACTGCCTCATTAGAGTAGAAATAAGAAAAATAAGGCTTACCCCTGCGAACCCCAGATTTACTATATAAAAGTCGGATGCGAGGGGGTCAATAGTATATAGGCTTGTTTTCGTGATGTATTGTGAATATTGATCATGAAATCTTTTCTGGGTTATTCTCAGCCTTCTACTTACCCAGTATTCAAGATGGGCAAATGTCAGTTTCTGATGAAAAAATGTGCCCATATTAGTTTTTGCTTGTTTGTAAATATGTTCTATGAAAATGGTATTGCCTTGAAAGCAAAAAATACAACACAAACCTGAAAGTGCTAGAGTGTACAATTTCTTTCTGGGCCAAGCCTGCCCAAGACTAGTGAGCTTAGGTAAATTTACTAGCTCGATGCCCGCCCATAGGGGCTTGAAGAAATATATGGACTGCACGATGCTTCCACGCAGAGCAGAATCCAGCCCGCACACTAGTACTGGTAAACCGCTTAGAGGATCCAGGGATCACGGTGCGAGGCGGACCGTCCATGCTAATAAACCCTATTGGTTTCATTGGGCGACAGGGCTTGAGATGTCATTTCATCTCAATGTCGGGTAAAAGTCCCACAAAATTGGAAGCAACGTCTCCAAAATGACCTGTACAGTGTTGACGGGGACGTTAAACCTCAAATCAAACAAACAAAAGCTCGATGTGACCTAAATAGTATAGACTGGGCCATTAAACTCCAGAACAAACAAAACTAAGGTCCACTGGCCCAGCTTCCTCTTCTGGAGTGATATCTTCAGCTTGTGGGTCCAGAGATTGTTCAAGATTAACTTTTCAACATACTAGGATGGCTAAACGGTTCGGTAGACCCCAATTTGCCTTATGATGACCCCTTACTGTTTCAGGAAGAGGTGCCTCAACATCGTCCCCCAGTACATGAGCCAGAGGAGACTATTAATGAAGTTTCTGAGGAACCATCAAGTCGGAGTCAACAGTCTACTGGTCATACAGCAATAGCACTCTATGATTACCAAGCTAGTAAGTATTGTCTCAGATCTTGACCCTTATCCTGCTGCATAATTTAATTTAGCCACACCCATTTACATTTCAACCAATCAAATTACTTGATGTAATTTATTGATTCAAATTCCCAAACAGAATATCAAACAGTGTAGATCCTGATCAGATGGCTTCTTCAGAAGCCATCTGATCTGGATCTACACTGTTTGCAAAGATAGAGGTTGTCATGCACAGCAGGTTAATGGTTAACCCTTATCCGTCTGAATGTGGTAACCTCTACCTTTGCAAACAGTGTAGATCCAGATCAGATGGCTTCTGAAGAAGCCATCTGATCAGGATTTACACTGGCATTCAATTTGCTAGTTTGAATAAGTACATTATATCAAGTAATTTGATTGGTTGATAGTCAGAAATGGTGTGGCAAAGATAATTTATTCAGCAGGACAAATGTTCTGTTGAAAAAGTACATCTTGAAAGATTTCAAAATTCATTGTAAGGTGCCAATGAAAAGAAGCATTTTTGTGGTTGTGTGCCAAGCAAAGACTCAGATCAGCATGTGCATGAATACTGTCTGATTAGTCTTCGCTGTGTACTTTAGTGTGGGCATGTGTCCCTCTTGGGTCTGGGTTGGGACTTCACAAACAGACATTTTCTCTTGACGTAGCCCAGAGTTGACCAAGTGTACTCTAAAATGAATATTCAGGGACCCTGTGAGTAAAGGTTACTAACCCTAAGGCCTTAAAAGTCAACGGCTAATTTTGTTGCCTAAGGAAAAAATTGTGTGACTAGCAAATACACCACAACCTCTTTATAACACTATTAATTGGGTCCAAAGCAGAAACCGTGTTAGTTAAACAACCGTGCTATATCCAAACAAAAATGTATAGATTTTATAGAAAAATGACCATCTATGGTCATTTTTCTATATAATCTATACATTTTTGGGATCCATCCTGAAACCGTGTTATATCCATAACTGTGTTATAATGAACTGTGTTATAACGAGGTTGTGGTGTAATCATATTATCCTGAGCATCCACACAGTTTGATCAGAGTCTTTGATGTTTTGACGAGCCTTGTATAGCCCCAGAAATAGTAACAAGCAAAGACTGTATGGACAGACTAAGGCTTGATACACAAGCTGAATGTGTCTCAGGTTCATAGAGGTCTTGCCTTGAAGGTTTTTCCATGATCTCGCTCCAACAATGATTGTTTGATGTCATTTACCTGTACCACTTTCTAAGGGTCACTCAGCAGACGACAAATTGTTGCTAGTTTTCTTCTTTTTCACTGAAAACAGATTTTGACATTTCATGCAAATTGTCTCCAATGGAGACAATTTGCATGAAATGTCAAAATCTGTTGTCTGGGAAAAAATGGAGGGACATTTTAAATGTCGTCTGCTGAAATTTTTACCCAGAGTCCTAAGCATTAATAACGCCCCTACATGTACATTTCAGGTGATGTTGATGAGATCACATTTGATCCTGATGATGTCATAACTAATATTGAAATGGTGAGTACTTCCTGTCTGACAATTTTTATGCCCCCTGAGAATCTTGGATTGGGTGGGGGCATATAGTATTTGCCCTATCTGTTTGTTTGTCTGTCTGTCCATCACAAAATCTTCAACCTTGATCATAACTTCAAAAGTATTTGACCTAGCCCCATGAAACTTCATACACTTATTCACCGTCACAAGGGCTACATTTGACCAAGGGCCATAACTTTGTTATCATTTTTGGCTGAATTATCTCCCCTTGAAATTTTGCAAAAACTCAGAAATTGGCTCCCACGGGGGTATTGGTCACCTATAGTGACAGCTCTTGTTGGGTTGATTGTTTATCAGTCAACACAAAGTCGATGCATTTAAGCCGAGTTAAGTTTCTAATGTGCATGTGACGGTGACCATCATTGACTGCACAAATAGCTTTTGTTCAAAATCCAGGTAACGGATGGAGACAGTTTGCATGAAATGTCAAAACCTGTTTCCAGGTAAGAATAAGAAAAATATCATAAATTTGTCGTATGCTGAATTAGCTCAGACAGTGATAACAGTTAAAGAACATAAATTAGAGAATGCTGCAAAGGATCCATGATCTCGTGTCCACTCATTTAATGTTAGAAATTGCAAAATACGATGACGTTATTTTCCCTGCACTTCAGACCAAAATTTAATGTAATTTCATTATTTTAACATGAAATACTTGGAAGTTTGCTTCTATCCTTATTATTTGAGGAACTTTTTTATTTCATGTAAAAAATAGAAATCTCGCTCTTTCTGAAACTGAAATGTTGAGAGAATTATGACTGTTTTTTCCCGTTTTAGTGCATGATGTTCTTTGTATTTTCCTAGATTGATGAGGGTTGGTGGAGAGGAGAGTGCCATGGTCATGTCGGACTGTTCCCAGGTAACTATGTGGAGTTGCAACAGTAACAGGGAGAAAGCTGTCACAACACATTGCATTTAACATAGAATACATCAAGATGACCAGCAGCTTCACTTCACATTACTATATTAAACACAAATGTGTGACATAGTGCATTTTTTTCAATTCTCCAAAATGGCTACTTTTCTGATGAAAATCCATGATATTTATTTTATTCATCCTGCAAACATAGGTTGTAGGTGCTCATTAGAACTGCCTCAATGAGGCAGTTCTAAGGAGTACCCACAACCTGTGTCTTGGAGCAGAAATAAGAAAAATAATGCATACCCCCATAAACCCCAGTTTGTTCTGTATAAAATGGGGTTAAGGGAGTGTTCATTCACACTGTATTTTCATCATATGGTGAAGTAATATCGGTAATTTGGGGATAATTTTTCTCAATTTTCTGTAAAAGGGAATGTTGAGGGTATGATAATGCAATTCCATTACGATAATACACACAAATGCTAAAATGGCGTCTTTCATATATCTAGAACTATTTTCATTTATTTGGTGTATTCCTTGCTTCCAAAGGATCTAACTTTAGAACTTATTGTATTATCATAAAATATTCTATAGATTTCTTGTGTCTGTTCCAAATATAGATTGTGGATATTCATCAGAACTGGCTCATTAAGGCAGTTCTAATGAGTACCAACAACCTATGTGTTTGAGCAAAAATAAGCAAAATAATGTTTAGCCCTGTAAACCCCTTTATCTCTGTATAAAATGGTGTTTTTCACAGTTTACAGGGGTTTTCATTATACAGAATTTTAAATGTGATGCTAACAAGAACCCACAAGAGATATTTCTAAAGTGAAATAAAGAAAATTATCCCAAGTTCTCCACATTACTGTCCACTAATCTGGAGCTGTTACCTTTATATGGATGTAAAACATTTTCTGTCTCAGACAAGGCTTTTCAGAAGGCTTTGCAGTCAATCAGTCTGATAGGCATCAAATTGTCTCTTTGAATATGCACATTTTTCTTATCAGCCAAAAATACCAGCGTATTTGATACTGTACATGCTAGAATAGTTAACTTTGAGGCCACTATTATATAAGATTAAGCTAGCATTGCTTTGATCAACTGGGCCCAGATTATTTTAGTATGTAGTTTAGTGGTTAGTTTAACCCATACATGCCAAATGGAATCTTTGCCTGTATACCATATTTACTCAAATAATCCGACACTTCAACTTCTAACAATTTGAACAAGTACAATTTACTACCCAATATTGTGTCTAAAAATAAGGGTCTACACTGCTCAGGCCGATACAGAGTAAAGATGGTGGCTTTGCACAGGTCCATTTCTTGTTTTATGCGTGTCGGGTTCTGTTTGTTGTAAGGGTTACAGAAACACCTTATATTTGGCAAAGAGTGTTGACCCAGAGCAGACACTGCATTCCCTGATCTGAGGTTGCACTGTTTGCCAATTTTCCTTTTATGGGACGCTAGTAGGCATATATTGGTTAACAGTTGCAAGTAGGTGATTGAAGACCAGCGTGATGGGCCTTTATTTAAGAAATGAATTTAATTTATTTTACACTTATTGAAGTATGACCATCAAATCATGAGCAAAGTAAGTGAACTGTGAAGGGGTTCACTTAAGAAATGAATGTAATTTAGCTATAAATGTTCATTGAAATATGACTGTCAGGTCATGAGCAAAGTTAGTGAACACAAAGGTGTACACTTAAACTGCTTGTGAACCCGTGTTGTTCATTAACCAAACGAATGTTAAATAAATTACCTTTATTATACATTATTTTCTATCTGTAATATGATGAAAAAAAAACTGGTTTAAGGGCTAAAATTATAACAAGAAAACAATCACACACAGTTTTCCTATTAACAGCCAAATATAGATGTTGACATGGAGAGAACCATGGCTTAAATGATCATGTGAGGATGCATGAATTAAAGCATTTACTGAGATATTAATATCATTGCGTTCCAATAGTTTACTACCAATAGTTTACTATAGTGTTTTTCTGTAAATGCAGAGAATGGGAACATAGCTGTATGGCCAACCAATGCACACGCTTCGAGTCCTTTAAGGGAAATGGATACATCTCCAGGGGTGAAGACTCTAACATAGCAACAGATAAGGTTCATATTTTGTGATAATTGAAAATTGAAGGATAGTTTTCGTCAATTGTGCATTAAAACCTTATGTTGTGGGTATTCATTAGAACCGCCTCACCGAGGCGGTTCTAATGAATACCCACAACATAGGTCCAGATGGAGAAATAAGGAAGACTATCCTTCACTTATCACAAAACAAGAACCTTATCTGTTTTTATGCTCTAAGATGTTGTTATGCTCTAGTTATTAGCTCCCTTATAAATAAAGATCTGCTCTGAAAGGAGACAGTTTTCTCCTCCAGAAATAAAGAGGTCTACTCTAAGAGAAAAGACTGCTCCTTGGGAGCAAATTCTTTCCTTTAAGAGTAGAGCCCTTGTTTTTTGAAATGCTCAGTCTATAGGAAAGCGAACATGATATCCAGAAAGTTGCTTCCCTTGGAAAAAAGGCAGAAAACTTGTTCAGTGTAACCGTTCCCTTTAAGATGTTCATTCTACAGATTTTAATAGCTGAACTAATGGCAAAGGCAGCATGACATTCTGAGCTGGTTATCTGTGTTCTGCGATCACATATGCTGGCTCCCTGCTCAATTGGAGTGATACTGTGATGAGTGAGTGAAATAGTTGGCAGCTTAAACACAATAATCGAAACCCAGTAAGCATGAATGTGTCTTGTATCCATTTTGAAATTTAGGGGTGTGAGGTTGAATTGTTTTTAGAAATGTATTTAGAAAATAACTGAACTTTTTGCAAACATTGAAGGCCCCGAGGTCCAGTTTGGGCATTTTCTGATAAAAACTGCATCACGAAAACACGCCTATATGATTTTGACCTCCTTAAACCCCACTTTTATATAGTAAAACTGGATTTTACAGGGATATATATTATTTTTCTTATTTCTGCTCAAAAACACAGAGTGTGGGTACTCCTTAGAACTGCCTCAGTGAGGCAATTCTAACGAGTACCCACAGTCTGTTTTGAGCAGAAATATGAAAAAAGTCAGGCTTTTTTTTTTATCTGAAACATTTCATTTTTTGGCGGTAAAATTTTACCAATATATTTGAATAGGCATGTTTTTGTAATGGGGTTAATGTTTTATTGCCCAAGAGTGTGATGAATGAAACTGCGATTATGACAGAAACTATCATTTGGGCCCCGTCAAGCGATTTTGGTACTTATGGCCTGTGCGAGTAGCGAAGGTTCAGGCGAGCCTGCGCATCCGCGCAGTCTCGCCAGAACCTTCGCTGCTCGCTCATACAAGCAGTGAATCAAGTGGAACCTTCAGACAGAAAGCCATATCCCTGGACCCTCTGAATGGCTGGGCATGCGCAGTTAAAATTGGTCATGACGGAATGCTCGAAGACACAAATTCGCTTGGCGGGGCTCATTTATACTCTTATTTGTTGTGTACTTGTATGTATGAACTTCTTCCTACGCACTGGCCAACATATATAGTTGGGTTTTGAAATTTTTTTTGTTGGAAATGTTTATATGGCTTGAATGAATGTTTTTGTATAAAGATATATTTTTACAGTTTTAACATACATTTATGTAAATACAAAAGCAGTTGTCATTGCTATTTTCTCTACTGCTGAATATGTACAGAGTAATCTTAAATTGTAGCCAGTGATCCTTTGTTCCACACAAGGCAAGAATTGTGGTCAAACTTCAATGGCTGGAACACCTTTTGGACAGCAAACATTTTATTTGACATCATGCAACAAAGTCTGTGAAATGAACACCCCTTTAAACCCCACTTTTTATAGAGAAAACTGGGGTTTACAGGGGTATTCATTATTTTTCTTATTTCAGATCCAAGTCATAGGTTGTGGGTACTCGTTAGAACCGCCTCAATGAGGCGGTTCTAACGAGCACCCAAAACCTATGTTTGCAGTACTAAAAATCAAAATATCATGGATTTTCATCAGAAAAGTAGCCATTTTGGTGATGTGAAAAATGCACTATGGCGCACGGGTGTGTTATCGTAATGGAGACCGGATATTTTGAGTCATTTTGTGTTATGCATAGTGCCAATCCCATACCTGTGATACCTCCCTCATCAGAAAGGAGACTCCCTCATGATGGTGCTAATTTTTGCCCAATTTATGCTAAAGTTTAGTAAAATTTTGGACTCTCCCTCATTTGAACTGAGAATTTCCCTATCTATCCTTTACATCTCCCTCATCACAATGCAAAATTTCCTCATATCAAATCTCCCTCATATAATATGAAAGCTTATCACAGGTATGCAATCCAGGAGGCTTAATTGAATGTGTGGCGGTCTTAAATAGTCTCCCTGCCCTTCTTCATAGTGTAGTTTATATTTTCTGGTTCTTTGGGATCATTGATTCCATTGTGAAATTTTGAAAATATTTGAGGGTCACTAATGAGGCCCAATTGGGCGAAACTAGCTACTCTGGCCCAGAAAACATGGGCATTCCATATTTTTCAGTTCTGTGGTGCGAGGCGGACCGTCCATGCTAATAAACCATATGGGTTTCATTGGGCGACAGGGCTTGAGATGTCATTTCATCTCAATGTCGGGTAAAAGTCCCACAAAATTGGAAGCAACATCTCCAAAATGACCTTTACAGTGTTGACAGGGACGTTAAACATCAAATCAAACAAATCAAACAAACAAACCATGGCCGAGTCCATTATGTTAACACATTCCTGTGACAAAGAGCTTTTTCACATCTTCAAAATTGTTATTTTTCTGATGAAAAAATGTGATATTTTTCGTATTTATACTCAAAACATAGGTTGTGGGTACTCATTAGAACTGCCTCAATAAACATAGGCTGTGGGTGCTCATTAGTACCTACAACCAATGTCTTGGAGAAGAAATAAGAAAAATAATGTATACCCCTGTAAACCCCAGTTTTCTCTATATACGGTGGGGTTTAGAGGGTTTTTTATTACACTTGACTCGTTAACATGATGACACTCATTTTTAACCCTTGTCCTGCTGAGCCCTGATATGTCTTTTCTTTCAAACATTGTAGATCAAGATCACATGGCTTCTGAAGAAGCCATCTGATCAGGATCTACATTGTTTGTCGTTCAGATTGTGAATTTGTTGCAATAATTAGCATCAAGTAATCTGATTGGTTGATAATTGGTAGTGGGTGTGGCATATTTAAATATTCAGCAGGTCACGGGTTAATTCTCCCATTGCTGTATAGAAGAAGTAGTGAGGGATAACCTCGTGTGATTGACTTCTTTTATCTTGAAAATGTATATAAGTACTCGTTAGAATCACCTCAATGAGGCAGCTCTAATGAGAACCATTTTATAACCCTTAATGGACAACTCAACTTCTTACAATACTAGATGTAAAATTTGAATAAATACAATATACAGTAGAACTTTGATGGCTCGAACACCAATGTCTTATTTACCATGGCTGAGTCAAACCCGTTTTTCGTCCTCAGAGAATTCCTCCACATAAGAAGTAGTGTGGGGTAATTAAGGAGATTTTAGAATTTTAACATGCAAATGTATGATGTCTGTTCTCATTAGAACCACCTCGATGTGCACAAAAAGCATACATTTTTATTATAGAACACCAAAAAGATGTCAAAAAAATTAACCCCCTTATGCCTCCTGGCAGTAACCCTCAGTAGCTCGAACTACCCTGTCTTGAACAGATTTTTGTGGTCCCAAAAGTGTTTGAGCCATTGAAGTTCGACTGTACAGTAAAATTCCTATATAATTCCACCTTTGGGACTGTTCAAAAGTGGTCTTTAAGACCACTTTTGAACAGCCCCAAAGGTGGCCTCTGTCCAGCGGACAGTGCATGCAGAAAAGACAAACAAAGAATAAATGCAACCTACTAAATAAGCTTCTAAAAGCAGATTTAGTCTTACTTTTAGGTGGTCTTAATAGCGGAATTTTACTGTATACCCGATGTTGGGTCTAAAAATAGCTGGATGAGTGGCAAACAGTGTAGACACTGATGATACACCACATCTTGTGGCAATTCTATTGAGTGCCATATTTACCCTAAATAGACACCTCAAATTCTTACTAGTTGTAAAATTTGAATTATGACAATATATTACCCGATGTTGGGTCTAAAAATGACTGGATGAGTGGCAAACAGTGTATACACTGATGAGATGCCGCGTCTTGTTGCAATTCTATTGAGTGCCATATTTACCCTAAATAGACACCTCAAATTCTTACAATACTAGTTGTAAAATTTCAATAAGTACAATATATTACCCGATGTTGGGTCTAAAAATGGCTGGATGAGTGGCAAACAGTGTAAACACTGATGAGACGCCACATTCTGCCGCATCTCATAATGGTTTTCACTGTTTGCTCAGGTTGTGTATCTGTCAGAATACATATGGGCCCCGTCAAGCGATTTTGGTACTTATCGCCTATGCAAGCAGTGAAGGTTCAGGCGAGCCTGCGCATCCGCGCAGTCTCGCCAGAACCTTCGCTGCTCGCTCATACAAGCAGTGAATCAAGAGGAACCTTCAGACAGAAAGCCATATCCCTGGCCCCTCTGAATGGCTGGGCATGCGCTGTTAAAGTTTGTCATGACGGAATGCTCGAAGACACAAATTCGCTTGGCGGGGCTGCTTACAGCATACTTCTGTTTATTTTCTAGAACATCATAAAGATATACCTAAATGCCACCTGGCCTGGTACTAGGAGTACCACAAAACTCCTAAACATTACGAAAACACGCATTTACAAATACATTGCCATTTTTTTGGGCAAAAAAATAGAAATTTTAAGATGAAAATTTGTGATATTTTTCTTATTTCTGCTCAAAACATAGATTGCAGGGACTCGATAGAACCGCCTCGACGAGGCGGTTCAATCGAGTACCCACAATCTATGTTTTTGAGCAGAAATAAGAAAAATAATGTATACCCCCTACAACCCCAGTTTTACTATATAAAAATGGGGTATGAAGGGGTCAAAATTTTATAGGTGTGTTTTCGTGATGATTTTGGACACCTTAAGGAATTGCCGTAATTCTTATAAACTTTTGAGAACTTGCTGTAATTCATCAAAAATTTAACAAACTGCAGACGGAATGGCAAACAGTAGACCCTGATCAGACTGCAACTTCAGGTGAAGGAGCAGTCTGATCTGGGTCTACACTGTTTGCTTAGGCCTGTCTGTCCCAATACTTAGGATCATTATAGTAGTTCTAATCAGCCACTGGTAAACCAGCTATCTGTGTTTGACACAGTAAAGTCAAGGTCTTCCACATAAAAATTTGGTTTAAGCCTTGCTCGGGTTCGAATCAGCCACTGGTAAAAGAGCTATCAGTGTTCGACCCAGTGAAGTCAACCTCTTCTACATAAAAATTTGGGTTAAGCCTTGCTCGGGTCACACGTGAGATGCCAAGTTTTGCAATGGAAGGTCAGGTGTTCTTTTTCTCCAGGTAGTCCAATTTTTGCCAACCTCTTATTAACGATCGGCTTGAAATAAGTAAAATAATCTTGAAAGGGCCTTAAAATTATAACCAGCCCAAAAATGGTTCAAATGGATAATTATTGTAAGGAAGAGAACTGAGAGTACAACAGGAGACTGTTACAATTAAATTATGTACTAATGTGATATGATACATTTCTAAGCTAAAAATCAATGTAACAAAAAGAAATAAAATATTTATAAAAGTAGAATTTTGTCTTTGTTTCAAGACCTTTGTTTTGGCACATAACATTATCAGCCAGCCTCAGTAGCTCATTACGAAAACACGCCTATACAAATACATTGTAAACTTTACCAACGAAAAAACAAAAATTTTAAGATGAAAAATTGCGATTTTTTTCTTATTTCTGCTCGAAATATAGATAGTGTGTACTCATTAGAACTGCCTCATTGAGGTGGTTCTAACGAGTACCCACAATCTATATTTTAGAGCAGAAATATGAAAAATAAGGTATACCGCTGTAAACCCAAGTTTCACTATATAAAAGGGGGGTTCAAGGGGGTCAAAACTAATAAGCCTGTTTTCGTGATGTCAGTCAGATACTTGTCTAACTAGTGATCAGCAGGTGGACATGGATTCAATACTTGTCGTGTTGGCAACATTTTTCATAGAGATTTATCATGAACTATTTTCTGCAGTCATTCCCTCCCTTCCACTGATTCAAGGAGGGCTTTTGTCAGTTTCTGGCAAAAGAATGTGGTTAACCGCTTATGTATAAGCCTGCATGCCCAGGAAATATGTGGATAGGTCAACTGACTGGCATAATATGACTTAAATAGTGTTTACTGGGCTGTTAAAGTCCAAAACAAATGAACGAAACATCATATTATCAGCACCTGTGCAAACCATTCTTCTTTTTGAGAGGAAAAAGGAGTCCATGGGTAGACAATAGCTCAAAATAGCATTCTGAGAACCATGAACAATGTGAGCCAGTGCACGACAAAACTTACATAAAGACGTGACCTTTAACTACCCGGATCAGTCTGGTCATTTACTAAGACAAGAGATGCCGGGTATCTCACTTTGAACAGCCCTATAGAAGGTACATGCTTTCAGCAACGGCTGTGATCAGACTGCATGAATGTGCAGGCTGATCTGAGTCTTCACTGGTCGCACAATTCTTATAGTAGGTTTTGTTGTGCGCTAGCTCATATCATTTATTGCATAAGGATGTCATTGTCACCCCGGCTTTAGGCATGGCAAAATATGAGAGTCTGGTTCATTGTCTTTGTCAGTACATCATCAACTGTCAAGCCTAGTGTCATTACAAATGTTTGAGTCCATTTCTCAAGAACTGCAATCACATTCGGTAGAATTCTTGTTTTTATATTGGATCATCTTGGCAGTCACACAACATTGATTTAACATTATCCAAAGTTGAAACAATGCGACAAACTTTATTTCAATGTTAAATAATAATAATCAACATTATTTATAGAGGGTATACATTTTAGTAAACTATTACTAATCTTCCATGTGGCTCTCTTTTCATCCTCTTCCTAGGTAGGAACCAGTACTAAGCCATGTGGATAAAGTCTCTTGCTCAAGGAAACAATGCATGGCGCTCACAGGGATCAAACCACAAGGGTTTTACATTTTACATATTAAACTTGCTAGAACACTTAACAATATGACCACTAACGAGCTTGTTTAGCTAACGATGCTTTGAACAACTGGCCCCAGGCCTTTTTAACACATTTCCTGCTTAGTCTGCTTAGCAGATGTATCACATAAAATACCAAGACTTATTGTCTTCTCCAAAAATGATAAAATTTAAAAATTAGGGCTGTGTGCTGGGACACCGATGCCTTGTTTACCATGGCTGAGTCCATTATGTTAACACATCTATGTCACATATTGCTTTTTCACATCTTCAAAATTGTTATTTTTCTGATGAAAAAATGTGATATTATTCTTATTCATACTCAAAACATAGGTTCTGGGTACTCATTAGAACTGCCTCAATAAACATAGGTTGTGGGTGCTCATTAGAACTGCCTCATTGTTTGTTCTATTTAAGGTTTAACGTCCCCGTCAACACTATATAGGTCATTTTGGAGACTTACCCGACATTGAGATGATGACATCTCAATCCCTGCCGCCCAACGAAACCAAAAGGGTTTATATGCATGGATGGGCCGATTCGCACCACTTTTCCTGGGCAGGCTTAGACCTTCTAAGCAGTTTACCAGTATTCGTGTGCAGTCAGTTTCAGCTCAGCGTGGAAGCATCATGCAGCCCAATCTATTTCTCCAAGCCCTATATAAATACCACCTTTGGGACTGAGGGGGCCAAACTGCCTCATCTAGGCAGTTCTAACGAGTACCTACAACCAATGTCTTGGAGCAGAAATAAAAAAAATAATGTATACCCCTGTAAACCCCAGTTTCTCTATATATGGTAGGGTTTAGAGGGGTTTTTATTACACTGACTCGTTACATGTTGACACTCATTTTTAACCCTTGTCCTGCTGAGCCCGGATATGTCTTTTCTTTCAAACAATGTTGATCCAGATCAGATGGCTTCTGAAGAAGCCATCTGATCAGGATCTACATTGTTTGTCGTTCAGATTGTGAATTTATTGCAATAATTAGCATCAAGTAATCTGATTGGTTGATAATTGGTAGTGGGTGTGGCATATTTAAATATTCAGCAGGTCAAGGGTTAATTCTTCCCATAGCTCTTTAGAAGAAATAGTGAGGGATAACTTCGTGTGATTTTCTTCTTTTATCTTGAAAATGTATATAAGTACTCGTTAGAATCACCTCAATGAGGCAGTTCTAATGAGTACTATTTTATTACCCTAAATAGACACCTCAACTTCTTACAATACTAGATGTAAAATTTGAATAAATACAATATACAGTAGAACTTTGATGGCTTGAACACCGATGGCTTATTTACCATGGCTGAGTCAAACCGTTTTTCGTCCTCAGAGAATTCCTCCCCTATGGTAGGGTTTAGAGGGGTTTTATTACACTGACTCGTTACATGTTGACACTCATTTTTAACCCTTGTCCTGCTGAGCCCGGATATGTCTTTTCTTTCAAACAATGTAGATCCAGATGAGATGGCTTCTGAAGAAGCCATCTGATCAGGATCTACATTGTTTGTCGTTCAGATTGTGAATTTGTTGCAATAATTAGCATCAAGTAATCTGATTGGGTGATAATTGGTAGTGGGTGTGGCATATTTAAATATTCAGCAGGTCAAGGGTTAATTCTTACCATAGCTCTATAGAAGAAATAGTGAGGGATAACTTCATGTGATTTTCTTCTTTTATCTTGAAAATGTATATTAGTACTCGTTGGAATCACCTCAATGAGGCAGTTCTAATGAGTACCATTTTATAACCCTTAATGGAAACCTCAGCTTCTTACAATACTAGATGTAAAATTTGAATAAATAGAATATACAGTAAAATTCCTATGTAAAGACCACCTTTGGCACTGTTCAAAAGTGGTCTGTAAGACCACTTTTGAACAGTCCCAAAGGTGGTCTCTGACCAGAGGACAGTGCATGCATGCAGAAAAGACAAAGAAAGAATAACTGCAACCTACTAAATAAGCTTCTGAAAGCAGATTTACTCTTACTTTTAGGTGTATTACCCGATGTTGGGTCTAAAAATGGCTGGCTGAGGGGCGAAAAGTGTAGACACTGATGAGATGCCGCACCTTGTGGCAATTCTATTGAGTAACACAATTACCCTAAGTTTGATTTGAGATTTAACCTCTCCTTCAACACTGTATAGGTCATTTTGGAGACGTTGCTTCCAATTTTGTGGGACTTTTACCCGAGATTGAGATGAAACGACATCTCAAGCCCTGATGCCTAATGAAACTGATAGGGTTTAAAAGCATGGACAGTCCCACTCGCACTGCTTTGCCTGGGCAGGCTTTGATCCTCTAAGAGGTTTACCAGTACTCGTGTGGGGTCGGTTTCAGCTCTGCATGGAAGCAGCTTGCAGCCCATCTATTTCTTAAAGCCCCAATGGGCGGGAGCCATATAATATTAGTTGTAAAATTTGAAGCCGCATCCTGCGGCGTCTCATCTGGGTTTTCACTGTTTGATCATATGTATCTGTCCGAATGCACATGTTTACGATAAATATGGTGCTTACCGCAATCTTTTTCTTTATAGAACATAATAAAGATAAACCTAAATTATTCCAATTTTGCCTTCTATGGGTACCATAAAAATCCTAAAATTTTGGACACCTTAAAATTGTAACAAATGTGTTTCATGATCCAGCAAAGAGCTCAAAAGCTCTAGACAGAATGACAAACAGTAGACTCTGATCAGGAGCAGTCTGATCTGGGTCTGCACTGTTTGCTTAGGCCTGTTTGTCCCAATACTTAGGATCATTATGGTAGTTCTAATCAGCCACTGGTAAACCAGCTATCAGTGTTTGACCCAGTGAAGTCAACCTCTTCCACATAAAAATTTTGGTTTGAGCCTTGATCGAGTCACATGAGATGCCAAGTTTTGCAATGGAAGGTCAGGTGTTTTTGTCGCACCTGCTATTAGCATGGTGCGATATAGGCGTCTGGTTTTCCATCCGTTCTTTAGTCTGTTCGTCCATTTGTCAAGATGTCAACATTTGCGACCACCCTAGCGTTCACACAAAGGTTCAAGTTTATTTCTCAATACCTATAAGAGCTTCATTAATGACACTTGGCACAAACTTGTATCTGGGGATGGCAACTTAAATGCAAGCATCCATATTTGACCTTGACCTACATTTTATGGGTCACTGACTTGGTAAAATATTGCCACCACCCTAGCGTTCACCCTAATGGTCAAGTTTATTTCTCAAGAACTACATGTATAAGAGCTTCATTAATGATACTTGGCACAAACTTGTATCTGGGGATGGCAACTTAAATGCAAGCATCCATATTTGACCTTGACCAACATTTAATGGGTCACCGACTTTGTAAAATATTGCAACCACCCTAGCGTTTACCCAAATGGTCAAGTTAATTTCTCAAGAACTATAAGAGCTTCATTAATGATACTTGGTACAAACGTGTATCTGGAGATGGAAACTTAAATGCAAGCATCCATATTTGACCTTGACCTGATTTTCATGGTTCACTGACTTTGTAAAATATTGCAACCAACCTAGCAATCACCCTAATGGTTAAGTTCATTTCTCAAAAATTATTACAGCCTAATTAATGATACTTAGTACAAGCTTGCATTTAAAAATGGCAACTTTTATGCAAGCATCTATTTTTGACCTTGGCCTAGATGTCTGCGCCCCTACAGGCGCGACATAGCATTCGGCGGAAGTCTTGTGTTCTCCATGTAATCCGATTTTTGCCAACCTCTTATTAACGATAGGCTTGAAAAAAGGGCCTTAAAATGAAAACCAGCCCATAAATTGTTCAAATGGATAATTATTGTAAGGAAGAGAACTACAACATTCCTTTGACAGTACAACAGGAGACTGTTGCAATAAAATTATGTACAAATGTGATATGAAACATAAATCTAAGCTAAAAATCAATGTAACAAAAAGAAATAAAATATTTATAAAAGTAGAATTTTGTCTTTGAAGTCCTTGTTTTGGCACATCATATTATCAGCCGGCCTCGGTAGCTCACTACGAAAACATGCCTATACAAACACATTGTAAACTTTACCAGCAAAAAAATTAAAAAAAAATGTGATATTTTTCTTATTGCAGAAATAAGAAAAATAAGGTATACCCTTTACCCCAGTTTTACTATATAAATGTGGGGTTCAAGGGGGTCAAAATTATATAAGCATGTTTTCGTGATGTCAGTCAGATACTTGTCTAACTGGTGATCAGCAGGTGGTCATGGACTCAATACCTGCTGGGTTGGCAACATTCTTCCATTGAGATTGATCTTGAACTATTTTCTGTAGTCATTCCCTCCCTTCCACTGATTCAAGGAGGGCATTTGTCAGTTTCTGGCAAAAGAATGTGGTTAGTAGCTTATGTATAAGCCTGCATGCCAGCCCCCGCCCATCCAGGCTTGAAGAAATATATGGGCTGCATTACGCTTCCACGCAGAGCTGAATCCGACCTGCACACGAGTACTGGTAAACCGCTTAGAGGATCTAAGCCTGCCCAGGCAAAGCAGTGGGCACGAGTTGGACCGTCCATGCTTATAAACCCTATTGGTTTCATTGGGCAACAGGGCTTGAAATGTCATTTCATCTCAATGTCGGGTAAAAGTCCAACAAAATTGGAAGCAATGTCTCCAAAATGACCTTTAAAGTGTTGATGGGGATGTTAAACCTCAAATCAAACAAAACAAACATAAGCCTTCATGCCCAGGAAAAATGTGGATAGGTCAACTGACTGGTATAATATGACTTAAATAGTGTTTTGCTGGGCTGCAAGTCCAAAACAAACTAACCAAACATATTATCAACACCTATGCAAACCATTCTTCCTTTTGAGGCCGGCCCCCGCCAATCACAGCTTGAAGAAATATATGGGCTGCCTGATGCTTCCACGCAGAGCTGAATCCGACCGGCACATGAGTACTGGTAAACCGATTAGAGGATCTAAGCCTGCCCAGGCAATGCCGTGTGAGTCTGCCCGTCCATGCTTATAAAACTGATTGGTTTCATTGGGCTACAGGGCTTGAGATGTCATTTCATCGCAATGTCGGGTAAAATTCCAACAAAAATGGAAGCAACGTCTCCAAAATGACCTTTAAACCTCAAATCAAACAAACTCCATTTAAGTGGAAAAATGGGTCCATGGGTATACATTAGCTCTCTTTCTGCCTAAGATAGCATTCTGAGAACCATGAACGATATGAGCCAGTGCACGACAAAACCTACATAAAGACGTGTGACCTTCAACTACTTATGATCAGTCTGGTCATTTACTAAGACGAGATGCCTTGTATCTCACTTTGAACAGCCCACAGACTATAGAAGGTACATGCTATCAGCGAAGGCTCTGATCAGACTGCATGAATGGGCAGGCTGATCCGAGTCTTCACTGGTCGCACAAGCCTTATCATGGGTTTTGTTGTGCGCTAGCTGATATCATTTATTGCATAGGGATGTCATTGTTTTGTTTGATTTGAAGTTTAATGTCCCCGTCAACACTGTAAAGGTCATTTTGGAGATGTTGCTTCCAATTTTTAGCTCACCAGAGCCGAAGGCTCAGGGGGAGCTTATAGGATAGGCAGTTGTCCGTCGTCGTCTGTGTCTGCGTCTGTGTCTGCGTCTGCGTCAACACTTTTAAACGACATCTCCTCTGAAGCCACTGGGCCGATTGGGCCCAAATTTTATTTGTAGCATCCTTGGGCTGGGGGATTTAAAGTTTGTGTTTTTTATGAAAATCGGCTCATTAGTTTGGTTGCTATGGTAACTTATAGTTGCCATAGACTTATAATGGGGAAAATTGAAAAATGGCATTTACTGCCAAGCCTCTGCAGATATTTTGACAAAACTTTCATAGAAATGTTCCTTAGGCAATCTACTATCTGCCATATGCTTTTAGGCCTACTGCTCATTTTCATTGGTTGCCATGGAAACCAAAATGCAAAAAATAGAAAAAAAATACTTAAAAAATCATCTCCTCAGAAACCGTAAGCTCTAGGAGGTGGAGACTTTATGAAAATATTCACCATATTTGCCTTTACAGATTTTGTTTTTTTTATGAAATTTGGCCTTTTGGTTTTGTTGCTATGACAACTTAGAGTTTCCATTGACTTATAATGAGGAAAACTGAAAAATGCCATTTTCTGCCAAGTCATTGTAAATATTTTGACAAAACTTAGATAGAAATGTTCCTTGAGTAAACTTCTCTTAGCCCTATGCATTTTTGTCAACCTGGGGGTCCCCTAGGTTGTGCCGGGGCCATGCCCCGCCCCTCCACTTCATAAAATGCCTTATATCCCAGAAACCTTACAGATCCCCACCCCTAAACCATATATATTCTTGTTCCTTATGATAAGATGCATTAAGTGACACCAACCTGGAGGTCCCCCGGGACATGCTGGGAACATGCCCCGACCCCTCCACTTCATAAAAGGCCGTTTATCTCAGAAACTATTCAGAACCCCACCCCTAAACCATATATATTCTTGTTCCTTATGATAAGACACATTAAGTGACACAAACCTGTTGGTGCCCTGGGATGTGCCGGGGACATGCCCCACCCTCTCCACTTCATTAAATGCCATTTATCTCAGAAACCATTGAGATTCCCACCCATAAACCATATATATTCTCATTCCTTATGATAAGTTGCATTCAGTGACACCAACTTGGGGTCCCCCGGGCTGTGCCGGGACCATGCCCAACCCCCTCCACTTCATAAAATGCCAAATATTCCAGAAACCTTACAATCCCCACCCCTAAAGCATATATATTCTTGTTCCTTATGATAAGACAGATTCAGTGACACCAACCTAGGGGTTACCCAGGGCACACCCGGGCCATGCTCCAGCCCTTGACTTCACAAAAGACCATATACCTGAGAAACTGTTCGGAGCTCCAACCCTAAACCATATATATTCTTGTTCCTTGTGATTAGACGCAGTCAGTGACACCAGCATGGCGGTCCCCCTCCCCTTATAATCTCAGAAACTGTTCAGATCCCCACCCCTTAACCATATATATTCTTGTTCCTTATAATTAGACTCCACTATATAATAGGCCATATATCTCAGAAACCATTCAATTCCCCATCCTATAATCACATATATTCTTGTTCATTGTTAATAGACACATTCAGCCATCCCCGTCTTGGGGGGTCAGCAGGGGCCATTTCTCATCCTGCCACTTCATAAAAGGGCCTCATATCTCAGAAACCATTCAGATCCCCACCGTTTAACCATATATAGTCTTGGTCCTTATGATAAGACATATTCAGTGACAACAATCTTGGGCTTTTCTGGGATCTGCCATGCCCGAATCCCTCCATTGCTTAAAAGGCCTTGCATCTCAGGAACCATACATATCACCACTGCTAAACCATATATGTCTCTGTTTCTTTTGATAAGACACATTTATTGACACCAACCAGGGCTCCATTGGGTCCATGCCCCACCCTCTTTACTTTATAAAACACCTAATATTTCGGATACAGTCCACATGGGTGCTCATTTGGGTATGGGGTTTGTTTGGGAGACTTTATAATTGGTATATTAAAATCATATCATGTTATAATACATGTCTGCCATTGGTCAGTGTCCACCTGAGCTCTAGTTTATGAAATTTAGCTCTTTGGTTTGTTTGCTATGCCAAGATAAGAGTTTCCATTGACTTATAATGGGGAAAATTGAAAAATGACATTAATGTCTTTCAAGATATTTTGCCACACTTTCATAGAAATGTTCCTTTAATTATGTTCCTTTTGGCCTATTTGCTGCCACAGATGGGAAATTGTCAATTGTCATCTGTTGTCGGGCAACAACACATTCAAGCAACATCAGAATCTGAAGCCACTAGGCTGATTGGATTCAAATTTATCTGTAGCATCCTTGGGCACAGGGCTTCCATGGTTAATTAAAATACATTGCTGCCAGTGGGCAGTGGCCCCCTGAGCTCTGGTGAGCATTGTGGCCCATGGGCCTCTTGTTTGGGACTTTTACCCGACATTGAGATGACAGGACATCTTAAGCCCTGCCGCCCAATGAAACCAATATGGTTTTAAAGCATTTACGGTCCAACTCGCACCGCATTGCCTGGGCAGGCTTAGATCCTCTAAGTGGTTTACCAGTACTTGTGTGCGGGTCAGATTCAGCTCTGCATGGAAGCATCATGCAGCCCATCTATTTCTTCAAGCCCCAATGGGCCGAGGCTGAAGGGATGTCATTGTCACCCCTAATTTAGGCATGGCACAATATGAGTCTGGTAACTCTGGTTCATTGTCTTTGTCAGTACATCATCAACTGTCAAGCCTAGTGTCATTACAAATGTTTGAGTCCATTTCTCAAGAACTGCAATCACATTCGGTAGAATTCTTGTTTTTATATTGGATCATCTCGGCAGTCACACAACATTGATTTAACATTATCAGAAGTTGAAACAATGCTACAAACTTTATGTCAATGTTGAATAATAATAACATTATTTATAGAGGGTATACATTTTAGTAAACTACTACTAATCTTTCATGTGGCTCTCTTTTCATCCTCTTCCTAGGTAGGAACCAGTACTAAGCCATGTGAATAAAGTCTCTTGCTCAAGGAAACAACGCATGGCGATCACAGGGATCAAACCACAAGGTTGGCAACCTA
Organism: Lucinisca nassula; assembly: GCA_963580285.1. Lineage (NCBI taxonomy): Eukaryota > Metazoa > Mollusca > Bivalvia > Lucinida > Lucinidae > Lucinisca > Lucinisca nassula. The sequence goes on along the minus strand of OY757013.1, from coordinate 125,674,603 downwards.
CTTTATAGCAGAGATGTACCTATTTCAGTAGCGGCCATATTGGTGTAAATAGTAGGGCTGGCTAATCGGAGCTGAAAATACAATCGATTATCAGTCATGTCATTGCGATCCATAATCGATTAGTAATCGCTAAGGTTTTTGTCATTATTTTACCTGTCTGGCTTTCTTCTGAGCATGACTCTTTCCATATGTTGCACTTTACCATATGTATATTTGAACAGACAGGCCTGAGCAAACAGTGTAGACCCAGATGAGACGCCGCAGAATGCGGCGTCTCATCAGGGTCTGCACTGTTTGCCACTCATCCAGCTATTTTAAGCATAACTTTGGGTAGTAAATTGTACCTATCAAGTAATCGATTAAAAGCAAATCAGAAATGATAATCATTTTTGTTGAATTTATCGATCGATTAATCGATTATACGATTAATCGTGTCAGCCTTAGTAAATAGGGTTTATAAAATACTTCTCAAACTAGATATGTACATTACGAATCTTCAGAAAACATCTCTTCTGCAACAAGGTCTATCGGAACCCAAATTTTATGGTGACTTAGTATATAAATTCAGAAAAATATATAACCGCAATGACTTTAGCACCCAATTTCGTAAAATCATTCTTCGATATAAAAAGATTGGGTACAACATGGATATTATACAACAGATTGCATGCATGGTAGTTAACCCAATCACGGTTGGCAACTTTGCTTCCCTCTTTAATTGCATGCTGGTGGGTCAGGCCTCGGATTCTATGACGGTTCCAACGTAAAGGCTTATTGAGAATTAGAGAGATCTAATTCAAGGTAATGTTGGTTGGTGCCTGGTCGGGCCCATCGGAGTCTAACTGTTGGTTTTCTTTTGCTCCAGCATTTCAATTGTTTCTTGCTGTCGAGTCCTCACCGTTGTCTCTCCTCTGTGATTTCTTTGATTGTGTTCACGGAGATGTTGCACTGATGAGTTAGGAGGCCTTCATGCTGACTGAACAAATTATTTGTCTAAATCGCGACTGAAGTAAGGGCGAGGATTGTGGCCACGTAAAATCGATAAGCCCCCCCAGTGGAAATCTTTCCACTGACCGTTCCAAGGCGGTTTTTCTGTGGCGATTTATTTATGTTGTTGTTTGTTACTTACTGTGTGTATCACTTGTGTCTTTTTATTTTGGATGGCCATATGGCCATTTTGCGGGAAAGTAACTGTCCTTATGGCCTTCCTTTGTTTAGGTTTCCATTATGGTCTGGTGGCTTAATGTTTGTGTTTCTTTCTCTTTGGTGTCTTTGATGGGTGGAGTAGGTTAATTGTATCGATTCCTGATCTTTGTTTTACTTCTACTTTTCAGCTGGTAACGAACAATATTTGCATCCCATCGGTGAGCTAATTTTACCTAGAAACATTAAACAAGAGGACCATGATGGCCCTGGATTGCTCACCTGATCCATAGAGTAACAAGTGGGCCGCAGGGAGGGCCATTATTGACCCCAGAATTATAATGTGCATAATGTTGAGGGAGGTCTAAAAAGGTGAAGCTTCATACCCAATATCAACAAAAGGCTATAATTTGAACAATCTTGGCAAAGGTCCACTAGATGAAGCTACAAAACAAATATCAAAGACCTAGGCCTTGTGGTTTCAGAGAAGAAGATTTTTTTAAAGATATTCCTTACATAAACCTATATAAAACCAAATGGTCCCGGGGCAGGGGCATTTTTGGCCTCAGGGCTATAATTTAAACAATCTTAATAGAGGTCCACTAGATGAAGCTTCACCACAAATATCCAAGACCTGGGCCTTGTTGTTTCGGAGAAGAAGAATTTCAAAGATTATCTCTATTATAAGTCAATGTAAAACCAAAGGGCTATGGGGCGGATGCATTGTGGCCCCAGGGCTATAATTTGAACAATCTTGGTAGAGGTCCACTATCTGAAGCTTCATACCAAATGTCAAAGACCTAGGCCTTGTGGTTTCAGAGTAGAAGATTTTTCAAGATTTTCCCTATATAAGTCTATGAAAAACCAAAGGGCCCAGGAGCGGGGGCAATTTTGGCCTCAGGGCTATAATTTGAACAACCTTGATAGAGGTCCACAAGATGAAACTTCATACCAAATATCAAAGACCTGGGCCTTGCAGTTTCAGAAAAGAAGATTTTTAAAGATTTTCCCTATATAAGCCTATGTAAAACCAAAGGGCCCCGGGGCGGGGGCATTTTTGGCCCCAGCACTATAATTTGAACAGTCTTGGTAGGGGTCCACTAAATGAAGCTTCATACCAAATAGCAAACACCTGGGCACTGCAGTTTCAGAGAAGAAGATTTTTTAAAGATTTTCCCAATATCAGCCCATGTAAAACCAAAGGACCCTGGGGCGGGGGCATTTTTGGCCCCAGCACTATAATTTGAACAATCTTGTTGGTAGGGGTCCATAAAATGAAGATTCATACCAAATATCAAAGACCTGGGCCTTGCAGTTTCGGAGAAGAAGATTTTTAAAGATTTTCCCTATATAAGCCCATGTAAAACCAAAGGGCCCCGGGTCAGGGGCATTTTTGGCCCCATCACTATAATTTGAACAATCTTGGTAGGGGTCCACTAGATGAAGCTTCATACCAAATATCAAAGACCTGGGCCTTGCAGTTTCAGAAAGAAGATTTTTAAAGATTTTCCCTATATAAGCCTATGTAAAACTAAAGGGCCCCGGGGCGGGGGCATCTTTGGCCCCAACACTATAATTTGAACAATCTTGGTAGGGGTCCACCAGATATAGATTCATACCAAATATCAAAGACCTGGGCCTTGCAGTTTCAGAGAAGAAGATTTTTAAAGATTTTCCCCATATAAAACCATGTAAAACCAAAGGGCCTCGGGGCGGGGGCATTTTTGGCCCCAGCACTATAATTTGTACAATCTTGGTAGGGGTCCACTAGATAAGGCTTCATATCAAATATCAAAGACCTGGGCCTTGCAGTTTCAGAGAAGAAGATTTTTTAAGTTTTCGGTGAAAAAAATCTATTTTTGGCTCCTGTGACCTACATGTGCAACGGACCGGAACCATTTGAACAACTTTGAAAGGGGACCACCTAAGGATCATTCCTGTGAAGTTTGGTCAAAATCCGCTCAGTGGTTTAGGAGGAGATGTCGTTTGAAGAAAAAGTTTACGGACGCACGGACGGACGACGGACAAAAAGTGATCCCAAAGCTCACCTCGTCACTACGTGACGGTGAGCTAAAAAGGCTTCGATAGCTTCGCCACAAGATTTGATTCGGAGCTGTAAACAATGGTAGCTACGACATCATTGCAAAATCAGCTTGTGTCGAATTATTTAAAGAAAAAGCCACATTTCTTGGACAGATTTCCTGTTTGATTCTTTTGTCCTTGCGCCTAGTTGTTGTGACAAATGACATTTGTGTAATAAACTCCGGCAAACCTACTAATAGACCTTCAGGTGCCAATAGAGTTTTGGAGTATTCTGAAAGCCTATTCTAAACCCTAAAGATTGAGACATGTTAGCACTCTGGATGTTGGGGCGTAACCCTGTGGCGGCCTGAAGAACATGTTACCTATAAGGCTCTTGACAATATTAAAGGAATTAGCTTCGAATTAGCAAAAAATCTAGTTTGAAGGCATATTTCATGGTATATAGCCCTTTATTATGTTTCATTATGACATAAGTAGTCCACAGAAGGATCTGTGCATCAATCATTATTGTGGTGACAACAAAGGAAACATATATTACATTTATTACCCCTAACCTAAACTTTTGAAAATAGACAATATGTGATACAATTATGAGAGTCTCAGCTGCAATGCAATCATTTCAAATCTATTCCCTTTGTCTGTGTCATATTTGTGATTGAGGTGGCCATTTGCTGACAACATATATGTAGTTGATTTAGCAGTTAGTTTGTTGTGTAATCTCTATTCCAACAGTGTATTGTACACCACTTTGTTTGCCAAAATGAGATAAGAAGAGGACCCGCGTTATAACGACAGTATTTGTTCCTTATTATTGTGCCGTTATAATGATTTTGCCGTTATAAAGAATCCAAGTTAGGATTATAAAAGGTCTTTTCCACATAATAACTCCAAGAAACATATGTTATAGACATTTGTTAGAATCGCCTCATCGAGGCGATTCTAACAAATGTCTATAACATTTGTTTCTTGGAGTATTAAATTAGAAGAATCCTTCATGTCCATGGATTCGATTTGGGCATATCCAACCGAAGAAAGCCCTAACCGCTCGGAATCGAGACTAAACCTTGAGCTAAGAATTCATTCCATTGAAATTGTCGTTATAACGAGTTTTGCCGTTATAACGAATGTCGTTATAACGCGGGTCCTCTGTATATCCGAAACAAATCTTTCACAGAACTTGGAAATAAGTACATGTATACAGGAGATGTGTTAGCTTATTTACCAGCAAAGCTGAATAGAAACTATTTCTTAAGAATAATCCCTTATTGAATCAGTGTTGTATGTAGTTGTATGCAGTTTGGGTAACATAGCTTACATGAATTTGAGTATATGGAATCTAGTACTGTATCGCTTCATACTATTGAATATCAATCTATATACATGTAATTAGGAGGTCATTCATTCAAACAACATTACAAAGGTGATTTGTATCTCTATGCTGTTGTTTGTGGTGAGTTACCTATATCAAACAATTACCTGGTAACATAAACATACACTGTTCATTGTTAAGCAAAACGTGAATGAGATGAGTTTGAACTAGGCATGAAAGGTGCTCATGATTTGCATGTAACTGCAGGACAGATGTTTCTTCAAGCCAGTCCTTGGGCTGGCCATATACAACCCAAACTTTAGGAATATTTTGTACTCAAATGATCTCAAACTGCGTAATATAAGCTTCACAAGAACACGCGTTAGGTATTTTGCAATGGCAGCATTATCCTGCAACAGATAGGCAACATATGTTACCCTTAAACATTTAAATAATGCCAAAAATGATTAAATTATTTATACAAATATTAACAAGTGGCTTACAGTTTTTTAACAGATTGGTCAATGCAAGGATTTACCATAAAATGAATAAAAAGTAATTATCAGGAACTTATCTTAATGTAACGTATGTCACTGTATGCTGCACAGGCTGCCTTTGAGACTATGGATAACACAAACAGACTATACATGTACATCATTTGGAAGAGATAATTGTTCTTTATAAGACAATGTATTCATTAAATGATTTATTAACTGCAACCCAGCAATTAACAATATTGTAAGACAGGTGCAGGGCATTTGACTTTTATACATGGTTATATGTCCATATGTAACTTTGTAACCAACGGCTAACGTTGCCTTACCATATCGATAACAAATAGCCTGCTTAAACTTCATGAATAGAAGAAGAGTAGGGCATGGTTATAGTAAGGTAGGATAGCTGAACTTAGGGTACGATAGGTTAGGGTAATTTTTATAAGCCTGTGTGTACATATGTAACGTTCGTGTGTGTATGTGTGAATTCGGGTTTAACGTCACTTTCAACAATTTTTCAGTCATATCACGACGGTGTCTGGTTGTGATGTAACGTTCGTAACCAAAGTCTACCATTTACTACCCATACCTACCCTAGTATGAGTAGTAATAGGTTACAGTAAATGATTAGTAGTAGTGTCAGTACTTTCTACCAAAATAGCTAAAACAGTTCCGCTCTGATGAACAAAATGGCCAACAGACCTCAAATAGAAAAAACTTCGTAATTTTGCTTTAAACGCGAACTCCTCCTAAACCCTTTGGCCAATTTGATTCAAACTTCACAGGAGTGTTGCCTAGATGGCTCCCTACCAACATAGCTGAAAAGTACCGATAAACAAGATGGCCACCAGAGCTAAAAATAGATTTTTTTAAAGTTTAACGACAACTCCTGTACCCTTGGGCCAAATTAATTCAAACTTCATAAGAATGTTGCCTAGTTGACTCCCTACCAAAATAGCTAAAATCGTTCCGCTCTGACGAACAAGATGGCTGCCAGAGCTAAAAATGAAAAAAAATAAATCTTTAAACGAAAACTCCTCCTGTACCCTTGGGCCAATTTCATTCAAACTTCATAGGAATGTTGCTTAGATGACCCTCTACCAAAATAACTAAATTGATCCTACTCTGATGAGCAAAATGGCCACCATAGCTAAAAATAGAAAAAACATCGTAAATTTGCTTCAAACGCAAACTCCTCCTAAACCCTAGGGCCAAGCTTGACAGTAATATTGCGTAGGTGACTCCCTACCAAAATAATTAAAATCATTCCAATCTGACGAATAAGGTGGCCGCCAGAGCTAAAAATAGAAAAAAAACTTCAAACGACAACTCCTCCTGTACCCTTGGGCCAATTTCATTCAAACTTCAAAAGAATGTTGCTTAGATGACCCTCTCCCAAAATAGATAAAACGATCCTGCTCGGATGAAGAAAATGGCCGCCAGAGCTAAAATAGAAAAAAACGTAATTTGCTTAACCCTTGGTCCAATTGGATTCAAACTTCACAGGAATGTTGCCTAGGTGACTCCCTACTAAAAAAGTTCAAACCGTTCCACTCTGATGAACAAGATGGCAGCCAAAGCTAAAAATAGAAAAAAAATCTTCGAACGATAACACCTCCTGAACTCTTGGGCCAATTTCATTCAAACTTCGAAGGAATGTTGCTTAGCTGACCCTCTACACAAATAGCTTAAACGATGACGCTCTGATGAACAAAATGGCTACCAGAGCTAAACATAGAAAAGCATTGTAAATTTGCTTCAAACGCAAACTCCACCTAAACCCTTAGGCCAATTTGATTCAAACTTCACAGGAATCTTGCCTAGGTGAGCCCCTACCAAAATAATTAAACTCGTTCCGCTCTGGCAAACAAGATGGCCACCAGAGCTAAAAACAGAATGTACTAGAGACGGTCACATTCAGGTGAGCGAATCATTGCCCTCTTGTTGTAACCGAAAAGTTAAAAAATCTTCTTCACTGAAGCCGCAAGGCCCAGGTCTTTGATATTTGGTATGTAGCTTCATCTAGTGGACCTTTACCAAGATTTTTCAAATTATAGCCCTGGGGACAAAACTGGCCCCGCCATAGGACCCACTTGTTTTACAGACGTGTAAGGGAAAATGTTTAGAAATCTTGTCTAAACCAGAAGGCCCAGGTCCTTGATATTTGGTATGTAGCTTGATCTAGTAGACCTTTACCAAGATTGTTCAAATTATAGCCCTGGGGACAAAAATGGCCCCGCACCAGAGCACGCCAGTTTTACATAGACTTATAAGGTAAAACCCTTTAAAATATTCTTGTCTGAAACCTGAAGCCCCAGGTCTTTGATATTTGGTGTGTAGCTTATCTAGTGGACCTCTACCAAGATTGTTCAAATTATAGCACTGGGACCAAAAATGGCCCGCCCCTGGACCCACTTGTTTTACACAGTCTTATAAGGGAAAAACCTTTTAAAATCTTCTTGTCTTACTTTCACAGATAAATTTTATAAGAATAGTGTGTTGTCAAAAGTAAAGGCATACAATGAAAAACGTAGACCTGCAACCGGCGGCTCCCGCCCATCGGAGCTTGAAGAAACAGATGGGCGGCATGGTGCTTCCACGCAGAGCTGAAACTCATCACACACGACTACTGGTAAACTGCTTAGAGAAGCTAAGCCTGCCCAGGCAAAGCGGTGCAAGTCGTCCTGTCCATGCTTATAAACCCTATTGGTTTCATTGGGCGACAGGGCTTGAGATGTCATTGCATCTCAGTGTCGGGTAAAAGTCTCACAAAATTGGAAGCAACGTCTCCAAAATAACCTATACAGTATTGACCTGGGCGTTAATAAACCTCCAATCAAACAAAGATCTGCAAGCGGTTTAACCCTTATCTTGCTGTTCACGACAACCCCTAATTGTCCCATATCTTTGCAAACAGTGTAGATCCTGATCAGGATCTACACTGTTTGTCATTCAGTTTGTGAATTTGAACAAACTCATTATATCATGTAATTTGATTGGCTGAAATTCAAAATTGGGTGTGGCTAAGTTAAATATTCAGCAAGATAAGGGTTAAGAGGTCTGTGTCAGGTGTGTTTTTGTCCAAATCTGCTTGAAAGTGGATAAGGTAGTTCAGCTATCTCATCCACCTTATTGGTCAGACCTTAGGCCCTGCAACTTTTTCTTTTCTCCTTCACTAAAGAACACCATTTCTGGTCATCGTTATGAATTCCGAATTGCACTTGGTTGTGCAGTTTACCAGTGTCTTCAGGGTTTACCTAAAAAGCTTTACAGAATAGATTTCGAGACTGGGAAAGTCTGTTTCCGTCAAGGGAGAATACTTCTAAAGATTGGAGTAAATGAAATGTGAAAGAGAATAACCCTTATCTTGCTGGATATTCATTTAAGCCACACCCATTTCTGTCAATCAGCCAATCAAATTTATTGATGTAATTTATTCCTACAAATTCATAAACTGAATGCCAAACAGTGAAGATCCTAATCAGATGGCTGTTTGCAAAGATAGGGGTTGTCGTGAACAGCAAGATAACGGTTAATAACGCGCCCTGTAGAACCCGAATGACAACATTAAACGAATGCCCCTCGTCTCTTTTAACTACAGAAGTTTTCTCAGAGCCACCGTGTTGTAGTGGTTTTGCTACTCGCCTCATAAACCAGCGGTCGTGGGTTCCACCCCAGGCTTCTCCAGACTTTCGGATGAGCCTCTAAACCGTTTGACCTTAGCTGTTGGCGGGACGTAAAACTCAAACACACACGCTAAGTTATATCCGGTTTATGGTTGGCTGTGTCTTTGTTTTTGTTTGTTTGTATTGGAGTTTAACGGCCGCGTCAAAACTATATGAGTCATTTTTGAGCCGGTCAGTTTACTTATCCACACTTTTCCTGGGCAGGCCTTCACTGCAGCTGGTGTTGTGCCGTGTGGCGGCCGTGAAACGTCTCCCCGTACATCAACCATAGTGCAGTTTATATTTTACTTTTGGTCCTTTGAGATCAGGTGAATATTCTGAGAAATCAGAAATAAATTATTGGTTTAGATTCATATTCTAGACAGGTTTTTAATTATTTTGATCCCATTTTGATTTATATTAGTCTTTGTGTCGACTGCCCATTCGAAATTCGCAAAATTGCAGTATGTTTCCTCTGGCTTTCTTTACCGGATCATTACAGGGTCACTGATGAGGCTTTATTAGCCGAAACTACGTAGTTTGACCCATCTTCTTTCTTATGAATGTTTTCATTGCTCTTAAAGGAACTCATTTTTGATTTTTATACCTAAGCGGTTATCCAGTACAGTGCACATTCTTTCACCAGAAACTGACACCTGCCCTTCTTGAATCAGCGGAAGGGAAAATGACCGTAGAAAAGATTTAATGATCAATCTCCCCGAAAGAATGTTGCCGACCAAGGCAGGTATCGAACCCGCGTTCTCCTAATCACCAGTCAGACGCGCATCCGAATTAACCTACCGAGGCCGGCCAAAGGTTGACAGTGTCAACCCAAATCTAATGCAGTTGCGTATGTAACGCGACGTCTGCTTGGCTAACGTCCAAAAATTTGCGACAGCATATTCTTTGATGTACTGAAGGTAAATTCTTTGATAACTGATGGAATTCCGATGTCATCATGTAACGTCGCTATTCATTGGTTGGCATTTGGTTTTACGCAGCTCCCCTTGCCACCTTGTGCAAATTAGTATAATTTATTTTAACAACCAAATATGAATTGCGCTTGATGGGGATAACTGTATTGAAAATTGTCATTTCGGGAGGTAAATCGTCGGTTTTACGGTCGCAAATTACGTTTTACGGCTCCGCCCACACTTCGCCGTAAAATGAAATATCCAACCGTAAAACCTCCGATTTCCTTCCCCAAATGACAATTTTGAATATTTGTTTGTTTGATTTGAGGTTTTAACGTCCCCGTCAACACTGTAAAGGTCATTTTGAAGAGGCTGCTTCCAATTTTGTGGGACTTTTACCCGACATTGAGATGAAATGACATACTAAGCCCTGTCACCCAAAGAAACCAATAGGGTTTATTAGCATGGACGGTCCGCCTCGCACCGCGGTTCCTGGACAGGCTTAGATCCTCTAAGCGGTTTACCAGTACTAGTGTGCGGGCCAAATTCAGCTCTGCATGGAAGCATCATGCAGCCCATATATTTTTTCAAGCCCCTATGGGCGGGGGCCCTAAGTTATCGATGCTAAACTGCTGATATTCATATGAATAGCACTGACACACAAAGTAGGCTAAAGGCTTCATGTGATGTTTAACTCTTTACTAACTAATAGATATTTCCACTCACCAGCTTTGGAGAGGGCCAGATGTCAAGCATATTTTATTCATCGATTTTCATTGTAGTCTCTGGTCAGACACCGTTTTCTATGGTGTCTGATCATGGTCTTTACAGTCTGACAATGTCCCCTGTTTGGAATGCTAGGTACATGTGGGTTAATAATTAGCGGAAGTTCTATCAGCGATTTCTTCCTCCGTCAACCTTGCATCTTCATATCTGCCACAGCAGCAAGAATAGCTTGTGTAGCAGCTTTTGTCTTGGCTGGCCGGGACGGGGCTTGTCCTTCAGGTCAGTTACCTACCTTCAAATTTTTATGCCATCTGAAAATGGACGTTTTAGAATCAGATGTACCATGTATCTGACACAGTCACTATATTGAACTTTCAATAACTTTCGAAAGACTGAACCGGATAAGACCGATATTTCATCCTATTACAGAACCCCCCCCCCCCCTCCCCCCCCCTCACACCCCACCCCGAAAATCAACGCAGTTTCCACTTGCTCCTTACAGCCACGCGATATGGTGGGTCATTAGTGACAGAATTAAATGAACACCCCTCGTATTTTCCTCATGTTAAATCTCATCATAGGAGGGTTCTGGAATCTTGCAGATTAGCCCATACTGAACTGCTTAAATAAGCTTTTCTCCAGCGCATAAAATGGCCATTGCACACCAGGTTTGAAAAATTGTTCCAATAAAATATTCAAGTATTTAGGCTGTGAGTTCATGTTAAAATCGCCTTGTCGAGGCGATTCTAACAAGTACTCATCGGACGCGCCCATTGGGGCTTGAAGAAATAAATGTGCTGCATGATGCTTCCACGTAGAGCTGAAACTGATCGCACACGAGTAGTGGTAAACCGCTTAGAGGACCTAAACCTGCCCAGGCAAAGCGGTGCGAGTCGGACCGTCCATGTTTATAAACCCCAATTTGTTTCATTGGGCAACTGGGCTTTTTTTTTTTTTTTTTTTTTTTTTGGTTTTACGGCCCTTTCAAGATTATTTCACTCATATCGATCCGATCGTTAATCATAGGTGGGCGAAAACCGGAGTACCCGGAGAAAAACCACCTGACCTTCCGTTGCAGAACTTGGCGTCTAACACGTGACCCGAGCGAGGCTTGAACCCACGGCGGTGAGGGACCTAATGACTAAGAATCAGCTCTCTTATCCATTAGGCCACGGAGGCCCGTACGACTGGGCTTGAGATGTCATTTATTCTCAATGTTGGGTAAAAGTCCCACAGAATTGGAAGCACCGGCCCCGATAGCTCAGTTGGTAGAGTGTCCGCTCCGGGGAACGGGAGGTCACGGGTTCGATCCCGGGCCGCGACATACCAAAGTCGTTAAAATGGTACTAGCTGCTCCTCGCTCCTTGCTCAGATTTTTAGGGTAGAGCTAGGACTGGTCGACCCAGTGTCAGGATAATGTGACTGGATGTGGTATCATGTAATGTGTCTGGGACATGATACTTCAGTGAGGCAGCACTATAAAAGTGAGCATTGGGCTCCCTGTCGCAACCAGACACCGTCGTGATATGACTGAAAAATTGTTGAAAGCGCGTTAAACCCGAATTCACACACATACACAGAATTGGAAGCAACGTCTCCAAAATGACCTATATAGTGTTGACGGGGACATTAAACATCCAATCAAACAAGCAAGTACTCACAGCATTTGTCGTCTGCCAGTATGAAAAATTGCGGCAAACAGCGTGGACACAGTTCAGACTGGTCCACACTGTATGCAACAAGGACTTTAAAACTTACTGGAAGACCACACGGCAGACGACAATGATTGCGACTGGCGTTTAAAGTATTAAGTATTTGGCCAACTTTCAGTTAAGTTTTTACTCTTTTAATCTCACTCCTGCAGACCAAAAACACAAATAAGATTAAGGACTTAAATCACTGATCATGAGAGTTCTTAACTAATCCTCACTTGGTTAGTTACTTGGTTCTAATGAACTTAGATCATAAACCTTATGATGATAAGCACAAATCCTGTCTTTAAATCTCCATGATTTTTTGTCTCTTGGAGAATTGCAGGCTCACCATATTCCTATAATAAAACATGGACCAGTTCCAGTTGTTGGAACAATAAAATATTGAAGGAGCTAAACATTAAAAGGTGAGTTTCTACATTTTTATTTAATAATGTGGCAAATAGGCGCGCCTAAGTCATGTTTGGGTCTATTGTTTGTCGATGAACACAAAGTTACAAAGCACAGCGGCTTTACGTTTCTGAAGTCCACGTGACTATCACTCATTTGTAGTATCAGGTAACGGTTATGGTCAGAGTGTTGTGTACAGATATCTGGATCAAGATCCACACTGTTAGCAATATAAGAGTTAAACTAAACAGACTAGATAAGAGTTAAACTAAACAGACTAGTTCTCCGTTCAGGTCTACTGTAAAAATCCAAAAATTCGGACACCTTGATGACTTGCTGTAATTCTCCTAAAAGTTTAACATATTTGTTTCAAGGTCCAGCAAGGAGTCCAAAAGGTGCAAACGTTATGTCAAACAGTGTAGATCCTGCACGGACTCAGTCTGATCTGGGTCTACACTGTTTGCTTAGGCCTGCATGTCCAAACACTTAGGATTATAACGGTATTATCCAAATTCAGAGAAAATCCACCCACAAGTGCTGTCAGTGCTTTGATTAAAAGAAGTAATCTGGTACACCCGAAAAAAAGTTTCTGAACGTACCTTACAATATAAGAACACGAAATGCCGTCTTTCAGTCAAAATTGGCTCGTTCAGTTTTGTCCATGGCAGATGGAATTATACTGCATACGTATCTTGTTATCTGCGCTTACAGAGTGTGTTAATTTGTTTGTTTGATTCGATGTTTAACGCCCCCATTTTGGAGACGTTGTTTCCAATTTTGTGGGACGTTTACCCGACATTGAGATGAAATGACATCTCAAGCCATGCCGCTCAATGAAACCAATGGGGTTTATAAGCATGGACGTTCCGCCTCTCACCGCTTTGCCTGGGCAGGCTTAGATCCTCTAAGCGGTTTACCAGCACTTGCGTGTGGTCGGTTTCAACTATGCGTGGAAGCATCATGCAGCCCATCTATTTCTTCAAGCCCCGATGAGCGGGGCCTTCAGAGTATGTTTTTGTCTAAAAAGACTCATTTCGAATTCCATATTTATCTTAATTTCAAGATATGATGCAGACGTCACCAAGAAGGCGTGACAGTAAAGGCAGACGACCAAGCTTTTATATTTCCACGAATACGCCAGAAGATGTGTCTGGTTTCTTACCTACACTGAGCAAACATACAGCTGAACAGGAATGGAAACCAAATGAAGCTGACCCTTTTGCACAAAAATCGACAGGAACACATTCCGGCAACGTATTTGACCGCAGGTACGTTTTAACAAAACCCGCCTGTACAAATACATTGTAAATTTTACCGCCGAAAAAACGAAAATTTTCAGATGAAAAGTTGTGATATTTTTCTTATTTCTGCTAAAAATATAAATTGTGGGTACACGTAAGAACCGCCTCATAGAGGCGGTTCTAACGCGTACCCACATTTTATATTTTTAGCAGAAATAAGAAAAAAAAGGTTTACTGCTGTAAACCCCAGTTTTACTATATAAAGTGGGGCTCGAGGGGGTCAGAATTATATAGGCGGGTTTTCAAATACAAGCACGCACTCACATTCGATTAGCCCGGGACCCTAACCGCTTACTGTACAGTAAAATCTGCCATAGTGGTCACCTCCATTAACCCTTATCCTGCTGAATGAATTAATTTGACCACACTCATTTCTGACTAGCAACCAATCAAATGACTTGATACAATGTTCAATTCACATGTTTGGGTGCATGAATGGCTCCAGCCCATCGGGGCTTGAAGAAATAGATTGAGGTGCATGGTGCTTTCGCGAAGACACTAAACCAACAATACAGGACTGGTAAACCGCTTAGAAGGTCTAGGCCTGCCCATGAAAAGTGGTTCGATCGAACAGTCTCTGCATATAAACCTTACTGGTTTGTTCGGGCGGTAGAGCTTGAGATGTCATTTCATCTCAATGTCGGGTAAAAGAACCACACAGTTGGAAGCAACGTCTCAAAATGACCTGAACAGTATTGACGGGGACGTTAAAATCACAACATCTGACAAATAGTAGGAGGTGTTAGGAAAAAAAAAAGAAAGAAAATTGATGGACACGATTCTGCTTATAATTGGTGGACTCTAAACAAAATGCACTGCTTCATATCATGGTTTAACTATAAATCACCTGTCTGCTCCGTGGGATGTAAACTATCCCAGCAGGCACTCAACGTTGAACTAACGTTGAAACAATGTTGTAAACGTTGTTTCAACGTTAGTTCAACGTTGAGTCAACGTTTTGTGCCTGCAGGGATAGGAGGAATTAGCTGCAGTGACTCAGCTAATAATTTGCATATTGTAATCTCAAAATGGTATGTGATGCTCCACATCATGGTGTAATTTTTACAATGCTTTAGCTTGATCTAATGTAAACTATAGGAGGAGATTGTTTACGAAACTTCCAAAGGGACAGTACTGCTGATATTCGGTATACCGTAACCTCGAAATGATATGCCCTGCTCCACATTATGGTCTAACTATGTATCAAGTTTCAGCTTGATTGAATGTTAAATTGTAGCAGGAGTTAGCCGGAAACCAAATGTTTACAGAAAGATTTAAAGGGGCATCACTCTATTCATATTTGAGTCCAAAGGTCCAGACGGGTAGGCAAACAGTGAAGACCCTGGTCAGACTGGGTCTTCACGAGCAGTCTGATCTGGGTCGGCACTGTTTGCTTAGGCATATCTGTACCAATACTTAGGATCATTTACGGTAAAAGTTAAAGTGATACAAAAACCTTGACCTGAGTCTAACAGTATCAAATACGTACGTACACAGACACGTACGGAAACATGTATATATGTACGCACTACCCGCGTACGCAAAACCGAAAGAACTATATGCCCCCCGGCATCATGCCAAAGGCGGTACTGGGATGGGGGCGTAAAATTAAAGTGTTTTTAAGAGCAAAGAAAGACAGAATCAACCCTTCCAGCGCTACAGAAAATGCTGCAGCACACGAAAATACATGTATATATTTTTTTTCTTTTTCATTTTTCAGAGAAAATTAAATTTGTCATTACAAGTGATCATCTGATTGTTTTCTCTATTTGAGGGGAGTGGAAACACCTGGTAGATTTTTCCGCCATTTTTCAAAGGGAGTCATCTTTCGGGATTTCCTGTTCGCTTTTCTATAAGCCCTGTCCCATTGAAAAAGAGGTCTACTCTTAAAGGAAATAATTTGCTCTTTCTTTTAAGAGTTGACCCTTATTGACATGGCAGACAAAAATACTTTTGCAAGAGTTACCTCCCCTAAAGATGTCCCCATTCCCCTTAATAAGATTTTTTTAACCTCGTCTTCTAGTCTTGATTAATCATAGTATTGACATGCAATAATTTGCCTTTCAGGACTCTGTATTCCGTAAAACGAGAAAATATTGCAAGCAGTGAGTTGGGCTTCCTGAACAGGCCTCCAACACAACGCGATCAGTCTCGAGCCCAAACTAATATAGAACATCTGGTGGAGAAAAACTATATTTTGAACAGCCGTCTCACAAATGCCACCCCGGAGATCTTCCCTCGAGTTATTATGAAACACTTTTTTCGCATTTCTGCGCCCAGTCAGACTTTAGGTTATGGAATGCTACGTCCTGATACAAGGGAAACTAATCAGTTGCAGCGCTTGATGGAGGGACTGCAGAGAGAACCTACACTAGTACGGCTGGACAATTACCCGGATTTGCAGATGCCAGTGACGTGTGACAGGACCAGTGAATTCTGTGAGATACTGGGTCCCAGCGCTTGTTCCATTTGTATAGAGAACACAAACAGACATATCGGTACGGAGCTCCAGCACATGCTATTCCCAACTATTGACATGTCTATGAAGAAACTAATCCTCCCACATCTTGCACAGGTGTTGCGTGAGGGTCACAGGCATCAAGTTAGAAAGCGAAGGATGCATGAATTAGGCCTAGACATACCACAAGAACTGCTTTTTATGAAAAGGGAGGAACATCCAATGTCAAGTAAAACTTGTTTGACCTGTAAGAAGAAAGTAAACATTAAACCATCGAAAATTAAAATTACCTTACCATCTGGGAAATCCACAATGCCCTCTATTTATTCAGGGGAAAGAAGTAGCAAATCAAAGAGGAGAAACAAACTACTTTCATGCAATAAAACCAGCTCATGAGAAAAGCGGCGGCAGGCAAAGGCTCGGTTGAGCCTGCACATAAGTGCAGTCTCACCGGTGCATTTGTCGAGTGCCGACAGGACTGACAGCCCCGAGTGTAACAAAATGATCTTGAACTGATATGTTTCATTCAACCCTAAATTGCTGTACTGTAAGCAAACTGTTAGCAAACAGAGTAGACCATGATCAGACGCCACGTTGCGGCATCTGCTCTGGGTCGACGCTGATTACCAATCTCCCAATACACATTACTTTTTACCCGCCCCCGCCCATAGGGGGTTGAAGAAATATATGGGCTGCTTGATGCTTCCACGCAGAGCTGAATCCAGCCCGCACACTAGTACTGGTAAACCGCTTAGAAGATCTAAGCCTGTCCAGGAACCGCGGTCCATGCTAATAAACCCTATTGGTTTCATTGGGCGACAGGGCTTGAGATGTCCTTTCATCTCAATGTCGGGTAAAAGTCCCACAAAATTGGAAGCAACGTCTCCAAAATGACCTTTACAGTGTTGACGGGGACGTTAAACCTCAAATCAAACCAAAAAAAAAAAAAAAAAAAAAAAAAAAAATACTTTTTACACAACGTTCTGACGTCACAGGGAGACGATAAGCGCTGCTATAAATAACCGGTACCTTGCATTTAGTACATGGTCAGCGCGTGAATAATAGCAGCCGTGAAGATTCTGTAGATTGCAACTTTGGGGTCGATTGTTTGGATCGATTGATAAACAATCGACCCAAAAGCCTTAAGGAAGTGTTATGCTAGAAGTCTAACGTACACGCGCATCTGATGAACAGAACTCAGAGAATGCAAACTCAGAAAATGCAAAGGATTTTTTCTCGCCATTTGGTTATAAACCCTGAAGACGACAATCACAACAATTGTCGTCTGCCTTGTCTGCTGGTCACTGTAAAAGTCATTGTTGCAAACAGAGTGGATCCAGATCAGACTGCTCCTCTGGGTGCAGTCTGATCAGGATCCACACTTTTTGCATGTATGCAAAAATATCTTTGCATTGTTAGCAAGAAGATGCGGCAGACAATATATAAAGACGACAATTTCAGATGTACGTTTTCTTTTATCATATGGGCCAAATTTTAATTACAATGCAGGTAACATCAGTTTTTGAATTGTCAAGTAGAAAAGTTTAATCATTATAAAATGTTATTGAAGTTATATCTATATTATTTTTGTTTTTCTTTCAAAGCGCTCGCCCATATTTGCATTGTATTTATTTCAAAATTCATGCCAAGACTTCATTTTGGAGACGTTTCTTCCAATTTGTGGGACTTTTACCGGACATTGGATTGAAACAACATCTCAAGCCCTACCGCCCAAACAACCAACAAGGGGTTATACGCAGGAACGGTTCGACTCGCACCGCTTTGCCTGGGCAGGCTTAAACCTTCGTAATCATGTGCAATCGGTTTCAGCTCTGTATGGAAGCACGATGCAGCCCATTATATTTCTTCAAACCCCGATGGGCGGGAGGCCCTCAATCCTTATGTACAGTAGAACTTCGATGGCTCGAACACCGATGGCTCGTTTACCATGGATGTGTCGAACCCATTCTTGAGTCCCTAGTGAAATCCTCTACATAAGAAATAGTGGGGGATGATTAAGGAGAATTTTAGTTTTTTATCTTGCAAATGTATGCCCTGTGTACTCATTAGAATCGCCTCGATGAGGCGATTCTAATGAGTACAGACAGCATACATTTTCATTATAGAACACCGAAAAGATGTCTAAAAGTATCTTGTTATGCCTCCTGACAGTAATCCTCAGTGGCTCTAACTACCCCTGTCTCGAACAGATTTTCGAGGTCTCAAAGGTGTTCGTGCCATCTAAATCCTTATGTATCCTCTTCTTGATGGCACTGTAAATATACGCTGAACCGAAAAAGAAACGCAACTTATTCAATGCTTTTTGTATGTAAACAACATGTTGACAGAAATTTTATTATCATTTTTTTCAAACTGTTGCGGCCGTAAAAAGTCTCCCCGTACATCATCATAGTGCAGATGATATTTTTCTGGTCCTTTGGGCTCAATGAGTTCAGAAAATAGAGTTCTGCTTAAGCCGGTTCTAGAGGACGTCGCCTGTTTTGCACATTTCTAAATAAAACCGAGTCTGCTATTTTAGTTTATTTGGTGTATTCTTCGCTTCCAAAGGATCTTATTTGTTATGCAGAAACGTTTGGACAAACCCCTAAAATTAAACGCTCCAGTAGACAAATCGTTATTCTGTAAAGTTTCCTTATTATTAAAGAAAACTTTTGTGTTTGTTTTGCACCATGAGCTGCCTCTTGCTTTGCTGAAAATTGGCTCCACATGAGACACTCAAATACATTAAAACTGTAACAATTTATTGTGTGATTATTATTTTAATATACATTTTAAGCAATGCAGGTAATAAAGCCTCATTCATTCTTTCAAACTATCGGCAATTATCCCTCGAACAGAACCCTGCGAAAAAGCCCCAGAGATTTTGTGGGTGCATCTTAAATATACGGCCTCTGCCCCAAATATGGTGAGATCATCTCAACCGGACAAGTCACAGAGCCGTGCATTTTGATACTAAAAATAAAGTCCCCCCCTGAGACCCAAATATGGTAGTATCCTCTCAGCCAGAGAAACCAGCCACAGCCCAGTGAGCTGGAGCTGTCAGGCTAAAAATATACACCCTTATCATGAAAGTGCATCTACATAAAAATAGCACTCCAAACATCCTATATTCTAAGAATAGATATAAAGAAAATAACCCCAGACATACAGCGACCTTGTGTTAGGTCATCAGTCTAAATATACCTAGAGTGTGAGAAAGTTTTGCATGTACCAGTGCTACTGACTAATAGAAAAACAAACCAGAAAATACTTCTAGGTAAAAGTAAATCTCCCAACACTCCCCCAACCACAAGGTCAAACCGTCCTCGGTTTGAATTATCATACGGGTTAATATAAAACAAAAATGGGAGTTTTTAATGAATTATACCCTTACCCAGAGATAATCATATCCAATTCACATCAGATGCACTTAAGACAGTCTGATCACATTCACACATTAAAGTCCTTCTTTTTCAGTCTTGCATTATTTTCCTTTCAGCCACATGCACAGAATTATTTGGTGAAATTATAATCTCCAAAATAAAATCACATTTAATGTTCAAGTTTCTGTGTGCCATTTCAATTAGAATTAATTCTTAGTATTTGATATTTAATATTAGGAATACTTTATCTTAAATTTAAAGGTGAAAATTAATAAAACATCTGAATGATGGCACCATCGTCAGGTTTAACTGAATATCAACATGTCATCCATCTGGACCATCTCGCCCCAAGCCGAAGGTGTTGTAATAGCGCCCAATTCCATGACATCGGGATCTCCAAAACCCAGTTAATCTCCGTTATTCTACGTTAGCTCGTCATATAAGAATAGCTAACATAAGGTCCCATGGTTAGTATCAATACAAACGTTGAAACATTGTCATATCAACATCAATGATGAAAGATACTGCGAAAACTTCATCAGTTCATCTGTTTTATGGATAGTTATAAACATCTGTCCTGTTACTGAGTAGTTACATGTAATGGAATATTGTTATATCTCAGAGAGTTCAAGAATTTTGAAGTCAATTAGTCCAAGGTTACTGCTATTTTCAATGAAATTCCAGAGACTTTCAAGGCTAATGTTACTCCCTGCCGTATTTATTCTAAACTTTTAAGAAAGTTGCGTCAGGTTTTTGAGTTTTTGTTACTTTTGACTAGTCAAAAGCAAGTATGACATGCTTTTGGACAATGTTAGTAAAGATAGTCCTATTTAGAAGGCAAACGTCTACAAACTGCTCCATATGGCCAATCTGCTGTTGTACTCCGTTTTTCCGCTCTCCCTATAAAATCGACCCAGTATAAAATCGACTATCGACCTGGTGTACATGCCTATTCTCTCGTACATGTATTCTGCCCTGATGAAAAACGAGCCAATGATGTCCCTCCGATATCCGTATAATTTTATAAGATCTCCATTTCAGAAACAAAAACAGAATTTCCAATTAATTAAGCTCAAAACATAGCTGGAAAATAATACACACATCCGAGACATTACCACTGATAAAAATACACACTTGTTGTATATCCCATTTTCACCAGATTTGCATTAAGAAAATTAAACACATATCACTCCTGAATACGCACTTGTTGTATATCCCTTTTTCACTAGAATTGCATTAAGAAAATTAAACACATATCACTCCTGATCTTTCACAATTTTAACAATTAATCCTTCTCCAACATATTTCGGCAATTTCCGACTACCGATTCACTATTTTACACTTTACATTTCTAATTTCCTTCAAAACTAAATTACCAAATTTCACTTCTTATCCAGTCTATCATAATCAAATATAAGAATCACATATACTCCAAAATACATGAAAATAATCATAAAGCACACAAACTTACATACTGAAGCGAAGCAAAGCACAAAATATTTACAACAGGATTCCTTCTAATATCCAAAACAGGGAATTATCAAACATCAATGAAGCTTAGTTTCCATTTTGTGAATTGTCCACTGAAGCCACAGCAGGTGCTGAATCTGGAGCTGTGGTCTGGAGATAGAGTAATGCAGAGTTCGCCATACTCATTATTCCCGACATTAAAGTCGGGTCTGCCTGGTGCCGTTTCTTTATATCCTCGATCCCCATCGCGACAGCTTGTAGGTTCTGGCATACCTTATTCAGCATGCCTCTCTCTATGCTTATGGTGTCTCTCTGGCATTTTGATATATGCTCCCTAGTTGTCAGATGTTGGTCCCTCACTAACGTTTCCAGGGTGTTAAGTCTCCTTAGTAACTGGTCCATGGAAGACTCCTGCAGAGTTACGTCTCCCCAAGGGTCGGAAACTGGTGAGTAACTGCAGCCTACCATTGCCTGCTCATCCATAAGTGGAGTGCCTGTTCTTTCCATTTTAATATTTCATCAGTGTTTGCTAAGAAAATTCAGGACCAGCTCTTATATATGACCTCCAATCCCTTTGTCTCAGAGAAAGACCACCCCAGCTAAAATTTAATTACAACTTTCACATGAACAAAACTCATGATAAGCATGAACACTGTCACCATAATGCTTAAGTTTTAAATTTATGAAGCATTAGGTCATGGGCCAGCTGCTTTGGTTCCAGTTTTAATGCAAAGATCAAAGTTTCTTACTCAACTAAATTTCAAGCCAATTTTCTGGTAAAGATAAGTCAGCCCGATTCTCAATATCTGTGACCACATTTTATGATTTGTTTATGTTCCAAAAAACACTGTGTTTTTACGACGCCTCGATCCCCGCCTTAAGGGAAAAGGTCCCTCAGTCTTTTTGGGCTTTGCTTTTCTTTTAACGTTGATATAGTCAGGATCACCATTCATGCATGGTGATTTCTTTCTGTTCCTGGGCTTCCTAGGTGTTGATTTCCACAGGGCATGGCCTGGGGCAGGGGGAAGCCCAAGAGATACACCAGGAATAGTCCCTGAAGTTTCATGGCATTCGGTAGACTTGTTAGTGACCCAATCTGGGAGTGTTTCAGAATAATATTTCTTTAGCCTGTCATGGTGAACCAATTTTGTTTTTGTCCCAGGTTTCCCCTGAATTTCAAAAAGTAAATCACTGAACTTTTTCACAATAACATAAGGGCCCTGCCAAATGTTGGGGTCAATCTTTTTACAGTGACCAATTTTTTTGGTCAGATCAAGACAATAAACAACATCACCTATCTTATTATTGTGCTGGCTTATCCTGGTATTATAGTCACGTTTCATTCTGGAGGCATTGGTCTTAAGGTGCTCACGTACAAGCTGAAATATTTGCTGCAATTTTATCTCAAGATTTTGAACATATTCATTGTATGTCTTGCAATCAGCACTTTCAGGAAAACAACCTATTTGTAACTGAATAGGTAAAATACACTCACGGCCAAACATTAGCTTGTTTGGGGTATATCCAGTGCTTGGGTGAACTGTAGATCGATATGCCATGGTCAACAAGGGTAAATGAAGATCCCAGTTCTTTTGATTTTTATCCACATACGTTGAAATCATGTTTAATAGCACTGAGTTGAACTTTTCAATTTGGCCATTGGCCTTTGGTCTAAATCCTGAGGTGGATGTTTTCTTTATCTCGAGTAATCGGCACACTTCCCGAAAAAGTTCTGATTGGTAATTTGAAGCTCTGTCTGAATGCATATCGAGACAACAACCATAACGGGATAAAAATTCATACACTATTTTGTCAGCTACCGTGCTACTGCGTTGATCCGGTATAGCATAACACTACATATTTTGTGAAGGAATCCTGAACACACAGAATGTATTTTGCGGCACGCTCTGTTTCAGGAAGTGGTCCTAGTATGTCAGTACACACCCGATCCATAGGGTATCCCACTGTATATTCTGTCATGGGGCTCCTGGGCATTTTCCCAGGTCTCTTCCTAGAACCACACTTGACACAGTTCTGAATGAAATACCGAATACTTTCTTTTAATCTATGCCAATAGAACATCTGCTGAATTTTAGAGAGTGTTTTGTTCACACCCAAATGTCCTGATGATAGGGAAGAGTGGGTTGACTCCAACACCTGTTTCTTTAAAACAGAGGGCAGGAGTAACTGCCAATATGTTTGGGTACCACAGTTTGATACTTTCTTTTTAAACAAAATGCCATCTTTTAAGCTAAGTTGGTTCCACAATAACCACAGATGTCTCACATATGGGGATTCACCGGCCACCATGTCCCTGTCTGGTCTTACCTCTGAAAGTAGTTTCCATTCAATCATTTTACCAATATCAGGGTCATTCTTTTGCATTTTAAGAACCTGTTCAGGTTGATAGCTTGCCAATGATGACCTCTTTAATTCCTTGAGAAATCCGTTGTTTCGCAGCAAAACATCATCTGAGGGCGTTGTGCTACTACTTTGACTTGGTATTTCCCCATTTTGGAACAAAACACCATTTCCATCCCTGAGTTGCTCACTTAGCGACTCACCCAAGCTATCCCTATCAGTCATAGGCCTTAAGCGTCCTAAGGCTCTAGATTTTACTCCTTTAGTCACATATGCATACATATTCCAAAGTGCACTAGACAAAAAGCTAAGTACAGTGAATAGTATTCCCACATAAGAGAATTTAGTATGCTTCGACCCTGATGTTTGGTGGTAAGATACGTTCCTAGCGAACAAGGGTACAACATCATCAACGTCTGCTAAAACTGACCACTGGTCATGACGTTTCCGGCATGTCATACAGCCACCACATGGAAGCTCTTCCAGAATTGTGTTTCTATCATAGCAGTCACACTCCTGCGGATCACACCCTACTCTTGACCAAAAATCAGCATTCACATGATTCTTACCCTTCCTATGAAGCAAAGTGAAATCAAACTGGGATAAAACTTCCAGCCAGCGGGCTATCTGATCTGAAGGTGAACGGAAACTCATAAGCCATCGTAAACTAGAGTTATCACTCCTGATGATAAACTGACGTCCCAGTAAATAGTGTCGAAACTGTTGCACAAAAGTTACGACTGCCAGAAGTTCCTTTCTTGTGGTACAATATTTCCTCTGACTTTTGTCTAGCGTTTTACTTGCAAACATAATCGGCTTTTCGACCTCAGCCTGAGTCTGATCACACCACTGCATTTGAGAAAGACATGCTCCTATTCCTTGATTACTTGCGTCAGTATCAAGAATGAAAACACCGCCCCCCGCATCAAATCTCGGGAAAGCCATAACTTCATCCCCCAAAACCGCTGATTTTAAGTCAAGGAAAGATTTCTCACATTCTTCTGACCAGATGAATGGCTGACCGGCCTCCATCAGCCTATTCAAAGGGACAGCTCTCATAGAGAAATTTTTAATGAAACGCCTGTAATAGCCTAAATATCCAAGAAATCGGCGAAGTTCTGTTAAATTTCGTGGGAATTTCATTGCCTGAATGCACTCTATTTTCTTTAGATCAGGCTGGATGCCTTCACCACTCACTCTAAAACCTAGAAATGCCACTTCCCTTTGGAACATATTGCACTTTTTAGGTTTAAGCTTTAGATTGGCATTTTTAAGGCGGTTGAAAATCTCTTCAAGCCTTGTGAGCGTTTCCTCGAATGTACGCCCAAAGCAAATTAAGTCGTCTAAATATATAAGAAGTGTGCGCCATTGTAGCCCTCGAAAAATCAATTCCATGCACCGTTGGAAAGAAGACGGGGATCCAGTCAAACCCATAGGCATGACAACATATTCATACAGTCCATTCTTGCTGGTCGAGAATGCAGTCTTCTGAACATCAGAGGATCGAACGCCGAGCTGAAAAAACGCCTGGTTGAGATCCAGGGAGCAGAAGTAACTTGCTCCATCAAGACTGTCCAGACAATCATGGACCTGTGGTAATGGGTAAGCATCCTTTATTGTCACAGCATTTAAACGCCTATAATCAACACAAGGTCTAACCGACCCATCTTTCTTTCTCACAAAAACTAAGGGTGCACTCCATGGACTGTTACTTTCTCGAATTAACCCAGCATCCAATTGCTCCTTAATTATTGCCTCTTCTTGCTCTACGAAAGCCCTCGGTGTACGCCTCGGGGGTAGTTTAATAGGTCGAGCATCTCCAGTAGGTATAGCGTGCTCGATAACATTTGTCCTACCCAAGTCCATTGGAGATGTCGAAAATATTTCTTTATATTTGTCAAACAAGAGACACAGTCTTGTTTTCTCATGTTCACTTAAGTTCTCACAGGATCTGTGAAAAAGCTCTTGCAAAGGCTTTGACCAGGAAGTTGTGTCAGTTTCCCCAGCAGTGACATTATTTATTTTCGGGGCTCTTTCACAGGATTCTGTCTCAGGGCTATCCGTTAATATATCTGAGTCATCAACGCCTTGCATAATACCAAGAGTAGTTCCCCTTTTAATTGTAAGATTCGAGTCTGATGTATTCGCTACCCGCACTGGTAATACATCTCCATTCTTGGAAGGTCTAACTAAAGAATTTCCCACTATAAGTCCGTCTATGTTGGTATCGTCACACGGGCTTATTAAAGCTAAATCCGAGCCCAAGGGCATAAAATCGCCATCCCCCTCCAAAATGAACTCTTAATTACACGGAACTATGACATCATTCTTACAAACCACCCTCAAAGCCCTTAATGGAACTTTTTCAATCAATGTTTCATATTTCCTGTTTTTAAGCTTGAGTCCTGACTTTGCACTCAACACATAATCATGGAATTGTAAGAAGTCCAGGCCAATAAGCCCATCTTCTCTAATAGGAGCAACAAAAACATCCCATGCAAAATCATCTTTGGAAATTTTAAAATTTAAATTTACAATTCCTTCTACAGTCAAAAGACTATCGTCTGCTACTTCAAGTTTAAAAGAATTGTTGACTGGCCGTAACTGGGGCCTATCATTAGGAGGAATTTTATAATAAAGTCCAGATGAAATAATGCTGACGCATGCGCCAGTATCCAGCACAAATTTGGCACCCAGATGACCAACTGACACATGCAACAGAATAGACATTCCATGATTAAGGTTACGTACACTCACATTTCCAGAAACGTCACAATAACTAGCATGTCCCACTGCCAGGCCGTTAGCAGTGGCACCAGTTAGTTTTCCTGAATATTTGCTGCATTATTATTACGTGCACCATTATTTTTATATGGGCAATTTCTTGAAATGTGATTCTCTTCAAAACATGAGAAACAACGAATTTTTTTCTTTAGTCGAGCACCACCAGAAGCTACGTCACCTTGACCATGACCTGAAGATCCTGGCGGTTTCTCTTTACCCACATTCACATTTCTTTTCTCAAGCTTCTGTGACAAAACATCAATCTTTTTCCCAATATTTGATTTAATTTCGTTCCCGAATTCTCTCAGCCTTTTCTCAGTAACAAATTGACCTTCATTTACGGGTATTTCCTCACCTGGCTGTACCACTCTTACCCGTGCACCCTTCACCTCATCCTTTAAACTATTGTACATTTCCAAAATTTGCCTGGCCTCATCAATTGTGACTGGTTCCCGCATACCTACAGCGACAGCCATCTGCTGATCAGGCAAGCCCTTTAAAAAGTGCCTGACATTTATTTTCTCCCTTGTTTGCGCATCCGCAGTGGGGTATCCTTTAATCACCAAGCGCTTAATATCCGCCACATAATCAGCCAGCTTTTCCTTTATTTGCATACGACGATTTTCCAACTCAGCCAAATACGAAGAGCTTGTTCGTTTCTCCTTATATCGTGCCTCCAGGGCCCTCTCGAGCTGACTAAAATCGCTCAGCGTTTCCTGCGGAAGCTGTCCAAATGCATACTCAGCCGCCTCACCTCTCAAACAGCTGGTAAGTCGAAAAAGCTTCTCATTCTGGTCCCATCTGCAGGCCTGTGCCAAGGCTTCAAATGGCTGAAAGAAACTTTCCCAAGACGTTTTCCCATCGAAAAGTGCCTGACGTGGCATAGGCACCTCGTAATTAGCGTGATTCCGTTGACGCCCCTGGTTCCCGGTAAAAGCGCCCATTGTTCCTTGATTCTGATGTATTAGCCCATTGTGATGACCAGCAGCTTGACCCTGTGTATTTGCGATTAAGGGTGAATTTTCACGGTTTGACTGTGTTTCCGACACTCCTGCCGACATTGCCCTATCGGTCAGTAAATCGTTAATTCTGCCCTGATAATCTCGAACAAGAGCATCACGTTCAGCAGCAGCAGAACGCTCCTGCCTCCTCATTGCACCAGAAAGGGCATCAAGTTCCTTTTCACGAGCACTTGCCTTATCCTTTTCCCTATTTTTCTCCTCTGAGGTAATTTTCAGTTTTTCTTGCAATTCTGAAATCTGACGCCTCAAGTCGTCATCCTCATTGTCACTTTCGATGTTTAACTGACCAGCGATATTTTGATCTTTGTCCTTTTCCATATTTGTGTTTCTTTTGGGTCCCATCACGAACAAAATCAAAATTCACACACAATAAAACAAAAAGTATCAGAATTTATACTGCAGGACAGGCGCATCCTCGCCCAGGATTCTAGCTTCTAAACGGCACTTTTCCCTTAATAACTTGTCAATTTCCTCATCTTTTCCCTTCAAAAGGCTGTCAACTTTATTTTCATAGATTTTGAATTGCGCCTCATAATTTTCCTCTTGAATAAGCATGTGTTTTATTAAATTTTTCCGCTCTTCTGCAATTTGATTTAATGTAATAGATAAATCAGCAATTTGCTCCCTAAGTGTAGACATTATAAAACAGAGGATTAAACAGAAATTTTGACACAGTGTATAGGAGACGAAATAAATTACCCTTCTAAAAATCCGTGGCAAGAATTTGTTTTTATTCCATACACTTTTTTTTTCTACAAAACCAAATTTAGCCAGAACTATGGCAAACACAATTATCATAAATCTATGACATTTGAGGCACCAGAATCTGCGTAGACCGTGTTAAAGTCCGACTCCCGAGGAATCGAGATAAATCTTCACGATTAATCCCATCAGCTGCCACCAGTGTAAAGTTTCCTTATTATTAAAGAAAACTTTTGTGTTTGTTTTGCACCATGAGCTGCCTCTTGCTTTGCTGAAAATTGGCTCCACATGAGACACTCAAATACATTAAAACTGTAACAATTTATTGTGTGATTATTATTTTAATATACATTTTAAGCAATGCAGGTAATAAAGCCTCATTCATTCTTTCAAACTATCGGCAATTATCCCTCGAACAGAACCCTGCGAAAAAGCCCCAGAGATTTTGTGGGTGCATCTTAAATATACGGCCTCTGCCCCAAATATGGTGAGATCATCTCAACCGGACAAGTCACAGAGCCGTGCATTTTGATACTAAAAATAAAGTCCCCCCCTGAGACCCAAATATGGTAGTATCCTCTCAGCCAGAGAAACCAGCCACAGCCCAGTGAGCTGGAGCTGTCAGGCTAAAAATATACACCCTTATCATGAAAGTGCATCTACATAAAAATAGCACTCCAAACATCCTATATTCTAAGAATAGATATAAAGAAAATAACCCCAGACATACAGCGACCTTGTGTTAGGTCATCAGTCTAAATATACCTAGAGTGTGAGAAAGTTTTGCATGTACCAGTGCTACTGACTAATAGAAAAACAAACCAGAAAATACTTCTAGGTAAAAGTAAATCTCCCAACAATTCTTAACATTGACCTAGTACACAGTAACTTCACTAGTGTGTTGTCGGATAACTCGCTTGTACCAGCGTCTACGTCAGAAGCTGCCATCTCGCGTAAAGACAGGTCGACAGGGCTGATAATTATGCTTCTGATCCATCTTTTATTCGGTATCGTGACGCCGTCGAAACGGCTCAGGTAACGTCAGGAAATACCTAATGACCCTAAGTACTGGGACAAAAAGGCCTAAGCAAACAGTGCAGACCCTGATCATGAAAAAACAGTCTCGGTCTACATTGTCTGTCATCCCGTCTGCACCTTTTGGACTCCTTGTTGGGCCGTGAATCAAATTTGTTAAAATTTTAGGAGAATTACAGCAAGTTCTCAACGTGTCCGAATTTTTAGGATTTTTACGGTAAGTCCAAATACTGCCAGGAATGGCCTTCGATAATTTGTTTGTTTGATTTGAGGTTTAACGTCCCCGTCAACACTGTATAGGTCATTTTGGAGATGTTGCTACCAATTTTGTGGGACTTTTACCCGACATTGAGATGAAATGACTTCTCAAGCCCTGTCGCCCAATGAAACCAATAGGGTTTATAAACATGGACGGTCCAACTCACACCACTTTGCCTGGACAGGCTTAGATCCTATAAGCGGTTTACCCGTACTCGTGTGGGGTCGGTTTCAGCTCTGCGTGGAAGCATCATGCAGCCCATCTATTTCTTCAAGCCCCGATGGGCGGGGCCGAATAACTGGAGTTACAGCTTTGTCGTACGTACGTTGGTAGGCCATTTACACCACAACGACGTCAGATAAGAATGATCTGGCTCAGACAACACAGACCAAACCCGTTTCCCATTTGACTACGGCGTAATGTCATATTTTTATGAGTCCAAGGACCTTTTTTGATGCTCCTCAACATGTTTACAGGCGTAACAGAGTGTGTATATCGTGACAAGGGTTTACGTTTGACGGGACAGATTTACGCTGGCATCATTGTACGACCGGTGGTTGTGCCATTTGTACGTCCACACAAAGCTTCATTCAATAGAATAATCCAAGCGGGCACAAACGTTGAAGCGACGTCGTATCAACGTCGATGCGTTAATACGACGTCATTTTCACGTTGTGTGCCCACGGGGACGCTCAAATACACGCAGCACGACTCAACATGGCGTTCCTTAAACAAAAGGCCGTGTTGTGCTGGCTTCTGTATATGCTGTAGAGTATCTTACGGACGTCCTGCTTAAGCGTGTTCGTAGACGCCCCCCCCCCCCCCCCCCAGCTACCAACAACGCTTCAAACACTACGTCTCGCACTCATACAGGGGTCCAAGCAAAGATCGATCGTTTAATCATATCAGACGGGTACTTGGGACTCAATGCAAAACGATGACATACCCGTTTTTTACTGTTTGTGTTTTAAACTTGTGAAATGACCATTTTTCTGACAAAACGGACTTGTTTTCTTTATGGGTTCAGTAGCCATGTTGTTTGTTTGTGTTGAGGTTTTACGTCCCCGTCAACACTAGTTCGGTCATTTTGAAGATATTTGAAGATATTACTTCCAATTGTGTCGGACTTTTACCCATAACATCTCAAGCCTTACTGCCAAAACGAAACCGCTAAGGTGTAAGGGCCCCGAAACACTTTGCCTGGGCAGGCTTGCCGGAAATTGCCTGTGTGTTGATTGATTGGTTGCGTTTTGGGCTCAGTGACACCTCAATCCTTGAGGGTCATTTTGTGTTGTCTCTAAGAGAAAGGGTGGAAAAAGACAGTAGAGGAAATGGAAGTGAGAGACCTGGAAAAGCCCAACTATAAGCCACTGTCAGCTTGACGCCCAAATGACGCAACCCAGCAGGCACACGTCGCTAAGGCAACGTCAAATCCACGTCGGTGCAACGTCATGACGTTGCACCGACGTGGATTTGAAGTTGCATAAACGTCATGACGTTGCACCGAGGTTGATGTGACGTCACAATTACGTCATGTGCCTGCTGGGAAGATACACGACACCTTCGCCTCACCCAACCACCACCTGCGCACGTGTGTACTCAGGACCAATAAGCAATGTGAATTCTTTCTTAATTTGCGTTTTTGGTAGATTTCAGTCAAACTGAACTTGAGTGAGTGTTTTGAATTTTACGTCCCACCAACGGCTAAGGTCATACGGAGACGGGACCTTGGTTTAAAGACTCATCCGAAAGACTGGAGAAGCCCGGGATCGATCCTGCGATCCCTGGTTTACAAGGCGAGTAGCGTAACCCCTACACCACGGAGGCTTCCAAACTGAACTTGAGAAAAGTTTGAGAAAATTAAGAAAAATATGCATTTCAACCACTGAAAGCCTTTCAATAATTACCCTGTTAGTTAAATGACACTTTTTAAGTGGAACATCACTCCCGGAGAGATAAGAAGTCTTTTTATTTAAAGTTTAACTGCATACACAGCAGAGACTATTTATGGACTGAGAAATGAGGTGTTTTGTAGAAATTTTATTGACTGAAAAAATTTTGGTCATTGAATAAATTGCTTAATTTTCCAACCATGTGCTTTTGAAATTTTACATTTCTTCAAATTTTTAGCTATTGAATAATATTGCACTCCCCAAACGTCTGTGTAACATCGGAATGGTTAAATTCCGAGCATGATAGCTCAGTGGTTAATGCACTTGCCTCTGATGCTAGAGGTCCCGGGTTTGATCCCCGGCAGCGGTGATAAATTTCGGTGTCCGAACACGCTCCATTGGCATCATTTGCAGGGATGAATGTCATTAAGTGCATCGTCCTTCGGATCGGGACATTAACTGGATGCCCCCTGTGCAGGGAGAACCTTCCTCTGTGCAGGTTAAAGAACCCTTCCGTAATTACATGATTACTGTGCAGGCTTTCATCCTGCAAAACTGGACTGTGTGTAATATACACCGTCTGTGTCGCCTCCTCGGGTTAAGGCGAAACCGGAAGAAAGAAAAAAAGAAAATTGTCAATGATTATGCATTATAAAATAAAAGCACGCTAACACTGCATGATACCCCACCACTGCAAGATAATATGGTTATAGCCTTGCCCATAATAGTGGTACTTTTAAGTGTTATAGTTATCTGTAAAACTTCACTAAGGCATTCAATAAAGTAAAGGAACTACATACATGTATATCAAAAGGGCAGATAATACAATAACCAGAAAAGCAGAGTGACTGTCCTTGGCAATAATATGTGTCCTTTAGTGTTTTAAAACTTGAAGAAAATCCATGAAAAGATTCTTAAGTTATTGATCGCAAACTCCAAAAAAAAATTGTGAGAAATTAATCAAGTTATCGGTCGGAAATGGTGTGGATGGATGGACGAACGGACAGACACCGGAGGGTATATTATAATACCCCAGCACTATCGTGTGATGGGGTATAACAAAAAGAAGAAAAGAAAAAAAAGTCATTCCCGATATAAACATGTAGGCACAATTTGAAAAAAAAAAAATGTGAAAAATTAATCAAGTTATCGGTCGGAAATGGTGGGGAATGACGGACGGACAGACGGACGGACGGACGGACAGACACCGGAGGGTATATTATAATATCCCAGCACAATCGTGTAATGGGGTATAACAAAAAGAAGAAAAGGAAAAAAAAAGGTAAAAAAAAGGAAAGAAAAACTAAAAATGAGAAAAAAAAAACGAAAAAAAAAAATTCATTGCAAAAAGAAAGAAAAGAAAAATAACGGAAAAAAAAGAAAAGAAAGAACAAGAAAAAAAGGAAAAAAAAAAAAAAAAGAAAATTCCATTCCTCCACGGGGGTTTGAACTCACGCCCCTCAGATTCATAGCACAAATTAATCCAGTTATTGGTCGGAAATGGTGGGGACGGACGGACGGACAGACACCGGAGGGTATATTGTAATATCTCAGCACTATCGTGTGGTGGGGTATAACAAAAAGAAGAAAAGGGTGAAAAAAGGGGAAAAAAAAGGAATGAAAAACCAAAAATGAGGAAAATTAAAAAAAATAAAAAAAATAAATTCATTGCCAAAATGAAAAAGAAAGAAAAAGAAAAAAGAACACAAAAAAGAAAAAACGAAAAAAAAAAAATCCATTCCTCGACGGAGATTTGAACTCACGCCCTTTAGAATCATAGTCAACAGTAGATTTGAAGTACAGCACTCTAACCACTACACTGGCAGTGATAATCAATATATTTTATAAATTAAAGGAATATATGCGCAGAAACTATTTAATGGGAATTGTTAACGACCAATTTTTCGTTAAATGTTAACGCATTTTGTGTATTCACAACACAAAACCTGCTTATTATGGTCGTTTATACATCAGTGCAGTTTCATCCAAATATTCCATATAGTAAAGGAATAAGTCCCCAAAAACCATTTAATCGGAATTTTTAACGACCATAATTCCGTTAAATGTTAATGTATTTTGCCCATTTACAATCCCAAACCACTCATACCCAATGCCAATGTGTATACAAAATTTGAAGAAAATCCGTGAAAAAATATTCAAGTTATTGATCGGAAACGCCCCAAAACCCCTTATTTTGAACTAAAAAGGGCCATAACTCTGTCAAATGTTAACGGATTTTGCCCATTAACAATCCCATACCACTCATTCCCGATATATACATGTATGCAAAATTTGAAAAAAATTCGTTAAAAATTACTCAAGTTATCGATCGGAAATGGTGCGGACGGACGGACGGACGGACACCGGAGGGTATATCATAATACCCCGCCACTATCGTGTGGTGGGGTATAAAAAAATGTTAAAATTTACAAATCATGGTGTAGTCTATTCTTCAGACGCCACGAAAAACTACGTATGAAAATATCGTCTGTTTAGTATCAGAATTGTTACTACATGGTGATACCTCAATCGGCATACACCAAGACCTGTGAGATGGGGAGTTAGTCCCTAGTTCTCACCAAAGAGATAAACTTAGCCACACTATCCCCAGCACCTTCAGCTGTGGAAATGATCGAATCGGGAAGCGCATTCCAATCTCTAATGGTCCGAGGGAAGAAAGATTCTTTGTAAATGTCAGTTCAGTAAGGGTCTGAAACGCCAATGAATGGCAATTTCTACAGCGCCTAGCTGGGGGAACAAGGTCATCTGTTGGTATGCTGCCAGCATCCTTTAGATCTTTGTATAATAGTATAGGCCTGTTTATGTCGTCTGTTGCATCTTACAAACTCAAGTATATATTCTATTTGATTACAGACAAGCAGTGTGGATCCTGATCACACTGTTCCAAGAGGAGCAGTCTTATTTGGGTCCATAGTTTGCAACAATGACTTTTAAAGTAACCAGCAGACCATTGTGATTGGCATCTTAAGAGTTTAAAACATTTTCGAAGCTTTTTAGTTACTCTGCTTGATTCTGTTATTTTCCCCATGACTAACGAGAAAGTCGGCCAAGCAGTTTTGAAATTTTCACTTGCCCATAGCATTACGAAAACATGCCTATACAAACACGTGAACTTTACCACCGAAAAAATTAAAATTTAAAGAGTGATTTTTTTCTTATTTCTGCTCAAAATATAGATTGTTGGTACCCGTTAGAATCGCCTCATTGAGGCGGTTCTAACGTACCCGTTAGAACCGCGTCATTGAGGCGGTTCTAACGAGTACCCACAATCTATATTTTAGAGCAGAAATAAGAAAAATAAGGTTCACCCCTGTAAACCCCAGTTTTACTATATAAAAGTGGGGTTCAAGGGGGTCAAAATTATAAAGGCATGTTTTCGTGATGCCACCTTCATAGTAAATACGAGCGGACTCGAATAATTTGAATCTACCTTTTATCTAGTTTTCAAAGATACACAAACAAAGAATCAAACAGAGGAAGAAGCAGAAGAAGAACTAGAGCTGGTGTTTTTTAAACACTATGCCCCCAACTCCTTGGCCTAATGCTGCTTGTCCCAAACATAGGGGCTTGAATCATGAAAAAAAAAAAAAAGATTTATTTTTTTTTTTTTATGATTCAAGCCACTATGGTCCCAAATTGGTTTTGAGATATCTTCCTTACATGATTGATAAGCTTAAATTGCAAAAGGCCAAATTCAAGATAAAATATCATAACTTTTTAAATAAAGGTTATCAGGTCATCTACTTCGTACCTCCTATCAGCCTATCAAGTTTCAAGGCATCATTCCAAATAGTTGTTGAGCTATCTGGCATACAAGGATAAAATGCCCAAACTTACAAGGGACAATAACTCAAGAAAAAACATTTTTCAGAAGTCCTCAATCTATCCATCTAGTTTCAAGACTCTACCTTTGATACGTTTTGGGATGTTTTGCAAACAAAGTAAAACGCCTAAATTCACAAAGGGCCATAACTCAGGAACTATTTTGTTTTTAAATTTTTAATTTATTCAAAAGTTAATCAGGTCATCTGGCTAAAATTGACAGTGCCATAACTCTGGTAAACATCAGTCAAGCATGACCTCAATTAAGAAATGATTTTTATTGTTCTGCTGTTCATGAAAGTATGAACGCACCTGGTCGCGTGCAAAGTAAATGAACCCCTTGGTTCATGTAAACTTTGCTAGCGTCCGCTGTCTTTCATACTTTCATGAAAAGCAGAAATTTAAGTTTATTTTTTATATACTACTCAAAGTTTGATAGGGATCACTTTTTTAATGCAAAATAAATTTTGGTTAAATTAATCAGCTGAATCCAAATTTGATAAATAATGATAGAAAACATATCCTTAACAAAGACTAGTGATTAATTTTGTCAGCCGGCACTGCATTCAAGCGTGACAACAGCAAACGTCTAGGCACCCACAAAATTTGCCGTAACACGAAGGGATTTGCACAATTGATTTTTCACAAATTTCAAAATTTGTTTTGACAAAATTGCCTAATAACGTGTATGGCGTCCACGGGCATCAATTACAGCACGACATCGCATGCACATGTTCGTAATCAGAGTGTGTATCAGGTTTTGTGGAATCAGCCTCCATTCAGCAACCAGTGCATCTTTGAGCTCTTGTAAACTCCTGGGATGCACAGGTCGGGCTAAAACAGCACGCTGTAGCATGTCCCACGCATGCTCAATCGGATTAAAGTCCGGTGATCGAGCAGACCAGTCCATACGAACAATTGTCACGCGTTCCAGATAGGCATCAGTGACGTGAGCACGGTGGGGACGGGCATTATTGTCCATTAGAATAAAGATCGGTCGATAGCACCGGTCTCACAAACTGATCAAGAATCCCATTACAGTACCAACTGCCGTTAACGTTCCGTTTTCAACGACGTACAAGTCAGTTTTACCATTCACGCTTATCCCTGCCAAACCGATGACTGATCCCTTTCCATAGCGGTTATGCTCTGCCACATTCAAGCCATCGAATCGCTCTTTAGACATTCGCCACACTAATTGACGTGTATCAGTGATGTCTAGACAGAATCTGGACTCACCAGTAAACAATACTGGCGTCCAGTCACGAATCGTCCACCTGACGTGAGTTCTGGCAAAGTCCAACCGGTCTTGCACATGCTGCCTCGTCAACGGAACACGTACAGCAAGCCTCCTGGCATTCAGTCCGGAATCGTGGTGCCTGTTTCTGGCAGTTTGTGTAGAAATTCGTACTCCAGTTCCGTTCATATACTGGTTATTCAACAGCGTAGCGCTCAGGAACCGTTGACGTCGAGACTGAATCAACAATAAACGGTCCTGACGTTGAGTTGCAGCCCTTTCTCGACCGCCGCCGTGTCTGTGTGAAGTATTCCCGTGGGAAAGATGCTGACTCTACATTCGGGAAAGCACGTTCTGCGACACATTCAGAATCCAAGCAACACGACGTTGAGAGACGCCAGATTCCAACATTCCGACGCCACGGTTCATTTCTTCGGGGCTCAGGCGGTTTTTTAACTGTCCCCTAGGCATTTTAAAGTTTCACAAATCAAATGAATTCCTTTTTACCCTTAGTAAAGGAACACTGACAAGTTTGATTTTTCTGTTGGAATGCAGTGTTACGCAAGATTTTTGGGGTGCAAGAGTTCATTTGCTGAATGTGAGAAGTGTGCACTTTCGTGTGTACTGAATTGCACATGAGTTTCTGCTTAAGATATTTATCAATTTTCGGATTACAAATTCTGTCATGAAATTTTAAATTTTTAGTGCAAAATTTGGTATATAAAAAGTGATCCCTATCAAACTTTGAGTAGTATATGTATTTACATTCTTCGCCCCTCATCACTGAGCGAAAGAAATGTTTATGGGGCAAACTTATAAAGCTGAAAAATATTTACACACTGTTTTTCTACAAAGAGCAGAACAGCGCAGACGTCACAAACGCCCGTAGAGTACCATGCTTTAGACTGACGTCATCTAACGTCACTGAAAATCATGTGACTCGATGCGTTAATGGAAGTATGAACTGCATTGTTTTCTATAGGTTTACATTAGACTTTACACGGGAAATGTAAATATTGAAATGTGATCATCTTCAGGTCATGGAAACAATAACTGGAAAGTTTCATCTAAATCCATTGAAAACTGTACGAGTTAAGGAAATAAGAACTTCTGCTCTTCTGTTGTTAAAATAGCTCAAACTGACAAAGGGCCATAACTCTGGTAAAATCAGTCGAGCATGACCTCAATGTAAAATGATTATCTTCATGTCATGGGAACAATAACTGGAAAGTTTCATCAAAATCCCTTGAAAACTGTAGGAGGAGTTGCGGAGACAAGAACTTCTGCTGATAAAAGGGTTAAAATTATAAAGGACCATAACAGAATTACAAAGGCCCATTACTATGTTGGTAAAAATCAGTCCAGCATGACCTTGATAAAGTATGATCATTTTCAGGTCATGGGAATAATAACTGGAAAGTTTCATGAAAATTCCTTGAAAAATGTAGGAGTTGCAGAGACTAGAACTTCTGTTGGTAAAATGGCTTAAACTGACAAAGTAACATAACTGGTAAGAATCAGTCGAGCATGACCTCGATAAAATATGATCATCTTCAGGTCATGGGAACAATAACTGGAAAGTTTCATCAAAATCCTTTGAAAACTGTAGGAGGAGTTGCGGAGACAAGATTTTGTCTACGGACGGATGGATGGACTGACGGATGGACGGACGGATGAACCCATTACTATAGTCCCCTTCGACTAACGTCGAGGCGGGGGGGGGGGGGGGGGGCAATAAAGGCACACTTTTGGGTTTGACTGTTTGTCAGTCTACCCAAATATCAAAAGCCTGAGCCTTCTACTTTCGCATAAGATTTTTTTTCACATAGTCTATATGTAAAACCAACATTTTCTCCAGCCAAAGTGTGGATCCACATCAGCCCTACACTCTAGTTCAACACTGTTTACCAAAGTCCTGTTAAGGTTCCTCAATACAGTTATTTAGCTATATTTGAGGTACTGAAAAAATAATATTTGCAAATAATTACCCAAAAAGATTTTTCATCAGAGCGTAGTCCATGTAAATGAAAGAATATGGAAGCCAAAGATTTTTATTCGAAAGTCACCATTTTAGTAATTTTTTGCATTTTTCCTTGGTTTTGCAAAAAATGATCTCTCAATCCACAGAACCACACTGTGTAAAATACTTTTATAGAAATGTGGCTCAAGGTTGCCTTTAGGTACTGCAACAGAGGAATTTCGAGTAAAATACCTAAATAGTACTGAAAACTAATGATTCCCAAAAATTAAAAAAAAAATGTAATTGTCTCACCTGGTACTATTTTAGATTCAGTGTATGGTAGCCCAAAAGGACCAGTTCTACCAATTTGGCAACACGCTCATTGATTGGGTTGAGGTGTTGAAATCTCTTGCATTTAACTTGTAAAATGATTGCCCTTCTTTGGTGCTTTCAGTTATTCATTTTATATATTTCAGTCATGCAATTTATAACAATTCATGCAATCACTGCACCAAAGTTTCACTGTGTTACTGATTGTGTTTACAGGATGGTTGATTTGATACTTGATAAATCAAAAACAAAAAATTGAAATTGAGAGAAGCCAAACAGTTTATCTCCATATTTGAACTGAAGGACTGAAAGCAGCCTGTTCAGCACCAGAAACTTTGTGCAACTGCCAATAACTGCAATGGTATAAAATGATTTTTACCCACTGATTTGTTACATTGGTTCACATGGGCCACCATAAACAAATCAGTGATTTTTTGACAGGTGTACTTCTGGACAACAGAAAGGTTATATTTATCTAATCTATTAAATGACCTGTTGTGTCACCTACTTACCAGTGTGTAGGCTGGTTAAAACTCACAGAAGCCCATTGCATGTAATATGTTTAGATGAAAAAAAGCTTCAAAAATATCTTTTTTTCAATGTGTTTACTTGAAGCTGGACCGAACACCACAACCTGGACAATGTTACACATAAAAAATAGTTCGGAAAATGAATGCATACTTTTCATAAATTAACAAACAAATCATGTTAAAAAAGCACCTGAAATTAGTTGCAAGACAATTTCAAATATGAATGTTACATTTTAAATTAAAAACAATGGCGTACCATTGTTATTTTTGGGAAATTAGTTCCAAGCCGTATGAATACAATTTTAGTTGGCAAGATGGATATCTCCTCAATTTGACAGCTACAATAATTTATCAGTGATGACAGGCTTCCAAGATGGGCGATGTCATAATGCTGTATGCAAGGAGAAGGCTACATAGCTGAATTTTCAAGGTATATTCATTGATGATGGGCAAAATAAAATGTGGAATGCATAATTGATGAAATCTGAGCATTCAGATTTACCGCAAAATAAAAGAAGATGGCGGTGCCCATGAAGAAAAACATGTCAAAGTTTTTTTTTCTGGTTTTCGATTTAGGTAGGCTTTTTGATAGAAAGCTTGGTCCGAGTCGCTAGTATTTGATGTGAGCTATTGATCTGCAGCTGTTTTAGTAACTTGTAAAACGGTTAGAAAGCAGTTTCATTTTTTTTCCTGGTAAAAGTGAAAAATACAGAATTGCATTTATTTTCAAAGGCACAGAGATGTTGCTAATGCAAGAAAGTACTTGCTGTAATAACCGTTGGTACCTCCAGACCTTTTTCTTCTAGGACAGGCACTTTAAAAAGAAATCAGGATCATATTTTGGAAAAAAAATAACATGCAAATCTCACACATATATTTTTCTGGTGCAAATGTATTGAGGAACCTTAATGGAATCTTAGCTTTTGTGTGGGCTTCTGAGTCATTTTTTACCATACAGAGATGCCACAAGTTAACTCTTATCCTGCTGAATAATTTAATTTCTTGCTATCAGCCAATCATATCACACGGTATAATCTTTCCGTTCAAATTCACAAACTGAGCAAGAGGACTATGGTGGTTCTATACCCCTCACCTGAGTTAAGAGATATACATGTGGGTCCCGGGGGGGGGGGTGCAATTTTTGGCCCCACGTCTATAATTTGAACAATCCCGGTAGACCCTGGCATGGGGACATTTTTGGCCCCAGGGCTATTATTCGAACAACCGTGGTAGAGATCTACTAGTAAAGCTTCATACCAAATATCAAAGACCTGGGCCTTCTGTTGTTTCAGACAAGAAGATTTTTAAAGGATTTCTCTATGATAAGCCTATGTGAAACCAGTGAGCCGAGGCGCGGGGGCATTTTTGGCCCCAAGGCTATAATTTGAACAATCTTGGTAGAGGTTCACAAGACGAAGCTTCATACCAAATATCAAAGACCTGTGCCTTCTGGTTTCAGACAAGAAGATTTTTAAATGTTTTCCCTATACAAGTCAATGTAAAACCAGTGGGCCCCAGCGCGGTGGGCATTTTGGCCCCAGGGCTATAATTTGAACAATCGTGGTAGCCACTAGATGATGTTTTATACCAAATATCGCAAAGACCTGGGCCTTCTGGTTTCAGACAAGAAGATTTTTAAAGGATTTTCCCTATATAAGCCTATGTAGAACCAGTGGGCCCCAGCGCAAGAGGAGTTTGGGCCCCAGGGCTATAATTTGAACAATCTTGGTAGAGGTCCACTAGATGAAGCTCCATACCGAATATCAAAGAACGGAGCCTTCTGGTTTCAGACAAGGAGATTTTTAAAGGTTTTCTTTATATATAAGCCTATGTTAAACCAGTGGGCCCCGGCGCGGGGGCATTTTTGATCCCAGTGCTTTAATTTGAACAATCTTGGTAGAGGTCCGCTAGACGAAGCATCATATCAAATATCAAAGACCTGGGCCTTCTGGTTTCAGAAAAGAAGACTTTTAAAGGTTTTCCCTATATAAGCCTATTTAAAACCAATGGGCCCTGGTGCGGGCGCATTTTTGGCCCCAGGGCTATACTTTGAAAATCTTGGTAGAGGTCCACTTGATAAAACTACATACCAAATATCAAAGACCCGGGCCTTCTGGTATCAGACAAGAAGATTTTTAAAGGATTTCTCCATGATAAGCCTATGTAAAATCAGTGAGCCCAGGCGCGGGGGCATTTTCGGCGCCTGGGTTATAATTTGAACAGTCTTGGAAGAGGTTCACAAGACGAAGTTTCATTCCAAATATCTAAGTCCTGGTCCTTCTGGTTTCAGACAAGAAGATTTTTAAATGTTTTCCTTATCAAGTCAATGTAAAACCAGTGGGCCCCAGCGCGGGGGTATTTTTGGCCCCAGGGCTATTATTTAAACAATCTTGGTAGAGGTCCACTAGATGATGCTTCATACCAAATATCAAAGACCTGGGCCTTACAGTTTTAGACAAGAAGATTTTTTTAAGGTGTTTTCTTATTTTCTCATTTTCGTTGCCATGGCAACGAGAGTTTTGCATGGAATGAAATTCTGTGAACAGCTTTGAAAGAGGACCACCCAAAGAACATTTCTGCCAAGTCTGGTCAAAATCTGTTCGGTGGTTTATGAGATGTCGATGAAAGGGAACTGTGGACGGACGGACGACGACGGACGGTAAGCGATGACATATATCCCTCGGAGCCTTCGGCTCAGGTGAGCTAATGACAAAAAGCGTAGATCC
This sequence comes from Lucinisca nassula, assembly GCA_963580285.1. NCBI lineage: Eukaryota > Metazoa > Mollusca > Bivalvia > Lucinida > Lucinidae > Lucinisca > Lucinisca nassula. The sequence continues at coordinate 125,632,914 of OY757013.1, read as the reverse complement.
TGATCAGATGGCTTGCAAAGGCAGAGGTTGTCGTGAACAGCAGGACCAGGGATATGTGAATTGTATGAGTTATATTTTGGACTGGGTGAATAAACTTAACTACACTAATATTTTAAATTGAGCTGCCTAACTGTTTATTGGAAGAATATAATTTGTATAAATGGATTATTTGTCACCATATAATCTAGTCTGAGTTGTTGTCACTGTTTAACAGAATTCTATTCCAAAACGTGTTAAAGTCAAATGCATTTGTTCTAATTGTTAGTTGGAGGATTCAATGGAGCAACTGAATTGAATTTGTGAGTAAATTTATGAGAATTGAGGTTTTTTTTTTTTTGATTGAGTGAATGAACTCGACTACGCTAATATTTTAAATTGAGCTGGCTAGCTTTTCGTGGGAAGAATATAATTTGTATAAATGGATTATTTGTCACCATATAATCTAGTCTGAGTTGTTGTCACTGTTTAACAGAATTCTATTCCAAAACGTGTTAAAGTCAAATGCATTTGTCCTAATTGTTAGTTGGAGGATTCAATGGAGCAACTGAATTATACTTATGAGTATGAGCTAATTTTTTGGGTTGAGTGAATAAACTTAACCACACTGACATTACGTGTATAAACTGAGCTGTTCTAACTGCAAGTTTGTGCATTATATTTTGTATAACTGGATAATTTGTAGCCATAATCCAACCTGAGTTGATGTCACTGTTTAACAGAATTGTATTCTGAGATCCCTAATATTTAAAATGCACCTGTCCTGTAGCTAACTGTTAGTTGGAAGATTCCATTTTGTATCCACGGTTTGTCCGAACTGAGCAATCCCATAAAAATCCTTAAGATTCAGACACCTTGATGACCAGCTGTAATTCTCCTATTTATTTATTTTATTTTTTTTATTTTTTTTTTTTGGGGGGGGGGGGGGGGTTACGGCCCTTTGAAGATTATTTCACTCATGTCGAGCCAATCGTTAATCAGAGGTGGGCGAAAACCGGAGTACCCGGAGAAAAACCACCTGACCTTCCGTTGCAGAACTTGGCGTCTCACATGTCATGTGACCCGAGCGAGGCTCGAACCACAGCGATGATATACCTTTTGATCAAGAGTAGGCGCTCATAACCACTAGGCCACGGAGGCCCGTTTCTCCTAAAATTGAAATAAGTGAGGAGACCAAAACGTGCAGACAGAATGGCAAAAAGTGCAGACCCTGGTTCGACTGCTCCTAGTCTGACCAGGGTCTGCACTGTTTGTTCAGGCCTATCTGTCCCAATAATTGACTCATTACGGTATTTAATATATTCTGACACCCTTAACCCAAATCAATTGGGGTCAACCCTTAAAGGAAAAAATAGCTCCTAAAGAGTAGACCCCTTTTTCAGTGGGACAGGTCTTATAAAAAAGAAATTACGAAGTCCCGAAAATTGTTTTCCTTTGAAAAATGGCGGGTGTTCCCATTCCCCTTTAGTGAATAAACTTTATCAATATTTTAAATTGAGCTGCCTCACTGTTGATTTGTATAAATGGATTATTTGTCACCATATAATCCAGTCTGAGTTGTTGTCATCGTTTAACAGAATTGTATTTCAAAACATATAGCCAATTGCATTTTTCCTAATTGTTAGCTTGAGGATTCAGTTGAGCAAATAAATTGTACTAATGAGTATATTTTTGAGAATTGAGCTCTTTTTTTGGATTGAGTGAATAAACTTGGCCACAATTATATTATAAAGTGAGCTGTCCTAACTGTACATTATATTGTGTATAACTGGATTTTTGTAGCCATAATCGATCCTGAACTGATGTCACTGTTTAACCGAATTCTATTCTGAGATCCCTAAAATTTAACCTTTAACCTGCTGAATATTCAATTAAGCCACACTCATTTCTGACTTTGAACCAATCAGATTACCTGATGCAGCTTATTTCTACATATTCATAAACTGAATGTCAAACTGTGCAGATCCTGATCAGATGGCTTCTTCAGAAGCCATCTGATCTGGATCTACACTGTTTGCAAAGATAGGGCTTGTCGCCTACAGCAGGGTAAAGGTTAAAATGCATCTGTCCTATAGCTAACTGTTAGTTGGAAGATTCAATTTTATCCAAACTGAGTACCACAATCTGATGTGAATACCATAAAAATCCTAAGAATTCAGACACCTTGAGGACTAGCTGTAATTCTAAATTTATAACAAGTTTGTTTCATGGTCCAGTGCGCAGACAGAATGACAAACATTGCAGACCCTGATCAGACTAGGAGCAGTGTGACCTGGGTCTGCACTGTTTGTTCAGGCCTATTTGTGCCAACACTTAAGATCATTACGGTATTATGGTATATATATTCTGACACCCTTAACCCACAGCATGCGGGAAACCCCTAAACCCCTGTGGCGTCTGATCAGGATCTGCACTATTTGCTAACAGAATTTTCCGTCAAAAAAGAATAAACGAAAATATAGGCCTGACACCCCTTATGTGACAAATGGACTTGTCCAAGATATAGCAATGGGAGAGTCCACTAGTACACAATGGGTTAATACATGTATTTCAAATGAACCTGTCCCGAGTTAGTTGATAGGTTCCAGTTTGAAAAGTTCTGGTTTGCATACACATGTTTTTGTCAACGACGTTGCCAATCGTTAACAGAATGCTATTCTGACACCCCAAACCATAACAAAAGGCCTGTCATAATTAACTGCCATGTGGAAGAAATAGGGTAACAGAATCACAGTCTGACACCCAAAATATTTCAAATGAACCTGACCTATCTGTTAGAAAAACTGAAATCATGGTCTTGCACCCATAACATTTCAAATGAACCTGTTTTCGGCCCCCGCCCATAGGGGCTAGAAGAAATACATGGGCTGCATGATGCTTCCACGCAGAGCTGAATCCGGCCCGCACACTAGTACTGGTAAACCACTTAGAGGAGCTAAGCCAGTCCAGGAACAGCGGTGCGAGGAGGACCGTCCATGCTAATAAACACCATTGGTTTCATTAGACGACAGGGTTTGAGATGTCATTTCACCTCAATGTCAGGTAAAAGTCCCACAAAATTGGAAGCAACGTCTCCAAAATGACCTTTACAGTGTTGACGGGGACGTTAAACCTCAAATCAAACAAAAACAAATGAACCTGTTTTGGAAGATTCTATTTTGCACAGAAGTTTTTGCCACCATAACCCCACCTGAGTAGTTGTCACTGATCAGGAGTACATACAGTAAAATCCTATATTAAGACCACCTTCGGGACTGTTCAAAAGTGGTCTTTAAGACCACTTTTGAACAGTCCCAAAAGTGGTCTCTGACCAGAGGACACTGTATACAGAAAACACAAATAAAGAATAAATGCAACTTTCTAAATAAGCTTTTTAAAGCAGAATTAGTCTAAGTTTCTGGTGGTCTTAATAGCGGAATGGGTCTGTCCAGTCAGTTGGAAGATTCTATTTTTGTATGAATGCATGATCCTGCCTTCGTTGCTTTATTTGTTTGTCTGAATTGCGGGTTTACGTCGCCGTCAACACTATTTAGGTCATTTTGGAGATATTGCTTTTAATTTTGTGGGACGTTTACCCGACAGTAAGCTCAAATGACATCTCAAGCCCTTATTTCTTGTGTATGATTGCATTTGACGTGTCACCAGTAACAATTCTGAGTCTGGATTTTGATTGATTGATTTGAGGTCCCCGTCAACACTAAAGAGGTCATTTTGGAGACGTTGCTTCCAATTTTGTGGGACTTTACCTGACATTGAGATGAAATGACATCTCAAGCCCTGCCGCCCAATGAAACCAATAGAGCCTCTATATACGGTTTATAAGCATGGACGGTCCGAATCGCACCGCTTTACCTTAGCAGGCTTAGATCCTCTAAACTGTTTACCAGTATAATCGTGTGCGGATCGGTTCCAGCTCTGCGTGAAAGCATCATGCAGCCCATATATTTCTTCAAGCCCCAATGGGCGGGGGCCGTCTGATTCTGGAAGGGTTTATATTTACTTGCACAACTTTGCCTGGGTAAGCTTAGACCATCTAAGCGGTTTACCAGTACTCCTGAGCTGTTGGTTTCAGCTCTGCGTGGATGTATCATGCCCAATCTATTTCTTCAAGCCCCGATAGGCGGGGGTTCCCTGCCTTCGTTGCAAAACTGTATGTGTAAGGCTCAACCATTAAGATGCCATGAAAAACAGCATCTGAAAATGCCATCTGTTTATGTCGTCTGCTGCGTCTTCCTGTGAACTTTTCAAACGTATTTTTCCAAACAGACATACAGTAGGGACCCTGACCAGACACCTTAAGTCTGATCTGGGTTCACAGTGTTTGCAACAATGGCTTTTGAAGTAACCAGCAGCAGACGACAAAGCAGATGATGATTGTTGTGATTGGCATCTTTAGGATTAACCCTTAACATTTATCCTCTGTATCTACCCCCGTCCATCGGGGCTCGGAGAAAAAGATGGGGCTGCATGATGCATCCACGCAGAGCTGAAACTGGACGCACATTAGTACTGGTAAACTGCTTAGAAGGTCTAAACCAGCTCAGGAAAAGTGGTGCGAGTTGGACCGCCCATGCATATCAGCCCTATTGGTCTCAATGTCGGGTAAAAGTCCCTCAAAATTGGAAGCAACGTCTCCAAAATGAGCTACATAGTTTTGACGGGGTCATTTAGCCTCAAATAACACACCAACAATTATCCCACTGCATAAATTAATTTAGTCACACAAATTTACATTTCAACCAATCAAATTACTTGATGTAATTTATTCATTCAAATTCACAAACTGAATTCCTGATCAGATGGCTTCTCCAGAAGAAGCCGTCTGCTGAATTTTGTTTGCAAACTTTTTAAAAATATTTGTACATGCATAAAAAATGGTGTGGGCCCAGATCAGACTGCTCCTGTAGGAGCAGTCTTATTTTGGTCCACACTGTTTGCAAAAATTACTTTAAGGTAACTGACAGACGGCAAAGCAGACGACAATTTTTAATGGGTTAATTAATTGTTAAAATGAACCTGTCCTGACAGTCTGTTAGTTTGCATAGATATGTTATTTATGTGGGTAGCTGCCAATGTTTTAACAAAAGGCCTGACCTAACTGTCAGTTGGAAGATTCTATTTTGAATTTAATGGGGAAACAGAATCACAGCCTGAAACCCATAATATTTCAAATGAACCTGTCCTAACAGTTAGCTTGAAGATTCTATTTTGCATTAATGGGATAACTAAAATCATATTCTGACACCACTAACTTTCAAATGAGCCTGTCCTGGAAGATTCTATTTCGCACAAAAGTTTTTAATCCAACTTGAATAGTTGTCACTGGTCAGTGGTACATATTTAATATGGGTCTGTCCACTTAGTTGGTCTGTCCAGTTTGTTGGTCTGTCGTGTTGGTTGAAAAATTTTATTTTTGTATGAATGCACATTCCTGCCTTGGTTGCAAAAATATATAAATTTTGCACAAATGTATAAATTTGTAAAACGTACGATACCATGAAAAACTGAATCTGAAAATGCCGTCTGTTTATGTCGTCTGCTGCTCTTCCCGAGAAATTTTCAAACATATTTTTGCATACAAACAGTGTGGATCCTGATCAGAGACCTTCAGTCTGCCCTGGGTACACACTGTTTGCAACAATGACTTTTGAAGTTACCAGCAGATGACAAAGCAGACAACAACTTGTTGTGATTGGCATCTTCAGGATTAACCCCTTATCCTGATGAATAATTAATTTAGCCACACTCATTTCAGACTTTGAACAATCAGATTACTTGATGTAATTTATTCGTACAAATTCACAAACGGAATATTAAATAGTGTAGATCCTGATCAGATGGCTTCTCCAGAAGCCATCTGATCTGGATCTACATTGTTTGCAACAGTTTGGGTTGTCGTGATCAGTGGGATAAGGGTTAAAATGCAAAAAAAAAAAATAATAAAATAAATGCATCTAAAAATGTTGTCTGTTTAGGTCATCTGCTGTGTCTTATTGCAAACTTTTCAAACACATTTTTGCATACAGGGAAACATTGGGATGCTCAGTCCGATCTGGGTTCTCAAACCCGCTGGCGCCCTTCTTCTGGAGCTCCGTGTTCAGCCGGATGTACGGCTCCATCCACAGGCTTTGGCCGAACTGAAGGGTGCGGTGGAACTTTGTTAGGCGCATGCCCAGCAACAAGTACAGCTGCGGATTCCAGTAGTGGAGCACGTAGCAGGTGTTGTTGCAGAGGTTTGGGACCAGCTTCTCGACCTAGGTCGGCGCCACCCCAACGCCTAGAAGACCGTGCTGATAGTCAGACATCCACTCCTTCTGGACCACCATGCGCTCCGGCGTCAGCGGGTATCCATTGTGCACATCGTGCAGCTCTTCCGGGTTCCAGGATGAAGCCCTCGGGGATGTCTGCTGGGTGGTCACGTATGGTCGCTGCAAGCCATCAGCGTCTTTCACCCACTGGAAGCCACGCGCGGGGAACGGCTGGCTCATCGCCCAGCCGTAAAGGTTAGGTAGAGGATGTGGCTGCTGGACTTTTCGGGGTCAAAGCCCTAGACCTGGAGGTTGTTGGCCCTAGCGTAGCTCTTAGACACCATCAAGATGCCGCCGCTCTCACCTGTGATCGTGGTTCTTGAAAAATGGACTTCACATTTGTGTTGATGCCAGGATTAACACTAATGTTGACAGATTAACAAACAGATGAATGCACAGATGAAAAGATGAACAAATGGGTGGGAAACTGGACTCCTCTATTGCATCATGCTCAAAACAGGTGTGACAAAAATATTACAAGAGGGCCATGTGGGCCCTGGCTCGCTCACCTGATCCATAATGTACAAATGAAATGATACATAATATATGGTGGAGTAGAGGGTTTGAGCAATTTTGCTTTGTTGACAGTGACCAAAGGAACATTTCTGTGAAATAATTTGAAAATCAGTCTGACTGTTCAGGAGAAGTCATTCTGAGGTTTGTATGAATTTTAGCTCTGATGGCCGTCATGTTCAGTGGAGCCAAATATTTTGAGCAATTTGGTTAAAGAGTCACCCATGGAACATTCCTATAAAATTGCTTCCTTTCAGAGAAAGAACTCTTTTAACCCTTTTTGTACCAAATGGAATCTTCCACCTCATATATAGCAGGAGTTCATTTCAAAATTTAGGGGTGTCAGGTTGTGTTTTCATCAAAATTTATCTGGAAAATGACTGAACTTTTAGCAAACAATATAGGCCCTGATCAGACGCCACGTTCTGCAGCGTCTGATCTGGGCCTGCACTGCTTGCCAACTACCCGTTTTGGGGTTTCCGGTACTGAATGGGTTAAACAAGATGTGTTTGTGAAACACTGCCATGTCCCCGGACCGAGGTAAATCTTTTCTTTAAAGTGGGTCACAGATCAAGATCAAGGTCACAAGATATGATTTTGTATGAATGGGAAGCCCTTGTCACAATGCCAAATATGAAGGCTCTGTCTCAAATGATTCAAAAATAATGATAATGTAGCTCACCTTTCAAACTTACAGGTCAAAATTTTGTATGAGTCGGAAGGCCTTGTATAACAATACAGTGGTTGCACTACTTTGTCATAACTGGATATCATCATACATGCTATCTAAGTAATCTTTTCAGTCAATTACTGAATGGACCCGGAGCATTTCAATTTATAATATAAATTAGATATACCTCGGGTCTTTACAATTGAAATTTGATAATGAAGCAATTTGATTTTAATTAAGAATATGATTGTCAATTTATTTTGTAATGAAGCAATTTGTCCGTTATATAAATTTTATAAACCCAAGGCATTTAATTTATTATTACGCACATTTAATAATTGAATTATTAATGGAATTGTCCTGCGGTCCTGAAACGTGTATAAATACTGCAACTAATTTTAATCAGCAGAAGAGAATCAGTAAGCTAAGTGACAAGACATCGGATATGAATTAGTTAGAAGTGAAAGGCTAAATTTGATTTCTGTCGCAAACACAACGCAGAATGAGATACTTAATAAACTTATGGAACCTGGGATTTTAATATCCGCTTCGTTGTTTATGTTAGCCCTGTCTTGCTTTATGGGGTAACGAAAATGGTGCCGTGCTGCGGATATGAAAAAAAAAAAAATAATATGTTAAGAACTGATTGATTACGTTAAGAACTTACTGTGTCAACGGCTTCTACGGGAAAAGGCAGTGAAGAACTGTGGTTGTCAGAGTTTCCAGATTTTTAGACAAAGCTACTCTACCTTCAAAGGCAAGTTCTGTTCTTTAGTCTCCCCTTTTTTTTTTGTTAGTGAAAACCATGGCTCAAGGTAACCCAATTCGAGTTAATATAGATGTCCAGCGTTTGGCGGATGCAATAACAAACAGAAATGATTTATTCATGCTTATCCCGACTAGGTATCAAGGTGACCCAAGACAGTTCCGCGAATGGGTCAAAAAAATTGAAAAGTATGCCTTCATGACGGAATTGCAGGCAGATAAGGTTAAACTAGTAGCATATAAAACTAGCGCAGGCCCCGTAAGTGATTTTATCGAACGATACATCACAAACAACCCTAATAACACATGGAATCAGCTTAAGGCTGAATTAACAATGAGATTCGCTGAAATTTCTGATTCTGACCAGGCCCTTAAAATGCTTAGGGAAATTAAACAAAAGAAAGACGAAAATGTTCAATGCTATGCCGAACGCCTATTATCTTTAGCCGCTGAGGCATACTCTGACCAACAAGGTGGCCTCCGTGCGGCTGATAGGAGCCTGGTGGGGTACTTCACCGATGGGCTATATTTTGATTATCTTCAATTCAAACTGTTACGTGAAAAACCTGCAACGCTTCAGGAAGCGATTAGGATTTGCATAAAAGAGCAAAATCTCAGAAAATTTTTCAAAACAAAAACAGGCAGGGACTTAAGTCGGCCCAGTCTTGATGAAAACTCTGAAGAACCAATGGAGGTCGATCAGTTAAGACCAACCAGAAAATGTCAGCTATGTTTTAAGAAAGGTCATACTGCCCGGTATTGCAGAATGGGGAGGGGTCAAGCTGTTAATGCAGTCAATGTTGATAGGGACAGGCACAAGAACAATGACAGACGTTGTTATTTTTGTGGTAAAACAGGTCATATCAAAAGATTTTGCTGTGAATTTCAAAAACAAAATGAATCTGTGGGACAAAACTTTTCCAACCAGTCTTCTGCAGCTTTAAACGAGCAGGTTCCCCGGATGTAGAGGCCGATTCGGGGAATAGCAATTGTAAAAACATCTTTGTAATAGGAAAATCTCTAATACCTAGTACTGTTCAGACAAAAATCTATGGTAATAAATATAGGGCTTTAGTTGATACTGGTGCAGAATGTTGTTTGATTCATAAAAATGTATACCAGTCACTACAAGTAAAACCAAAATTGTCAAAAAGTAATGCCATTCTTCAATCAGTCAATGGTGGTCAATTAAAAGTATTAGGATCAGTTTCCCTATCTTTTGTGATTGGTGGCATGAGAATGAACCACAATTTCATAGTAGCATCAGGGATAAATAAAAATGTGATATTAGGAAAAGATTGGATGGATAAATTTGGTGTAAGACTTTATTTTGATTTACAGAAACTCAGGATTGGAAAAACTTATGCGCCATTAGTCCCTGACATTCACATTCATGCATTGGTAAGATTAAAAGATGATCTGGTAATGAAACCTCAAACGTCTTACACATGCACAGGGAAAATACAAAGTAGAAAGGAATTTCCTCCGGACTGTTATGAAATTTCACAAGTAACTGAGGGTTATGTAGCAACTGAACCTGGCATATTAGTATCAAATAGTCTAGTAGAAATTAAAAAGAACAGAAAATAACCACTTTTGATCGTAAACAGTACTACTAAAACGATTCATTTGAAGAAAAATTGTATCATTGCACAAGCTGAAAAATTTGACATTAAAGAAATTAATCATGTGGAACAGACAAAAACAGAATCCACTAACGTGAGAGAAAACCCCGATGAATGGCTTAACAAGATTAATTGCCCTGAGGAACATGTTGCCCAAATGAGACAAACTTTGAAACGAAATAGGGATGTGTTTGCTTTGACTGACTTTGAACTGACACAGACAGACACTGTTACCATGGACATAACAACTACGACTGACGAACCGATCCGACAGAAACCATATTTTACCCCACTAAAGAACAGGCCCATAGTGGACAAAGCTATAGATGATATGTTTGCTGCAGATATTATTCGCCCTTCCGTATCTCCCTGGAGTAGTCCCATTGTCATTGTCCCTAAAAAGGATGGCTCAAAGCGTTTTTGTGTAGACTTCCGCAAGCTTAATGCTGTCACCAAGCCCAACAGCTACCCATTACCAAAAATAGATGAGATATTATCCCTCTTAGGTGGTTCGAACTACTTCTCTGCTTTAGATTGCAGGCAAGGCTATTTCCAAGTTAAAATGGATGAATCTAGTAGGGAAAAGACTGCTTTTTGCTGTGGTAGGGGACTATTTGAATTTAATGTAATGCCCTTTGGCCTTTGTAATGCCCCAAGCAAGTTTCAAGAATTAATGAGCAGGGTGCTCAGAGATTGTTCCCCGTTCGCATTACCTATTTAGATGATATAATTGTATTAAGTAAGACCTTTGAAGAACACCTTCAACATTTAAATATTGTTTTCAGTCGCTTACGGGATCATAATCTGAAACTGAAGCCCACAAAATGCCATTTTGCCCAATCAGAAGCTAATTATCTAGGATTTTTAGTGAATGGCCTAGGTATAAGACCTGACCCCAGTAAGGTGCAATCAATAAGAGATCTACCTACCCCAACATCAGTCAAAGAGGTGCGAGCTTTCATTGGAATGTGTTCTTATTTTAGAAGAATAATTCCAAGCTTTACAAACACTGCAGAACCCTTGATAGCCCTAACTAGAAAATATGCTAGATTTAAATGAGATGAAGTTTGTGAGAATAGTTACCAAAAGTTAAAGGCTGATTTAACTAAGGTCCCACTTTTAGGCTACCCAGATGTTTCAAAACCATTTAAAATATACACTGACGCAAGTGACAATGCAATAGGTGCAGTTCTAGTTCAAGATTGTGGGCCCGAAGAAAGCATTGTTCCTGGATACCCAAAAGAAAAACCCATCCATTTCTACTCTCATAAACTTAGTAAAACCCAGAGAAAATGAAGCACGATAGAACGAGAAGCATTTAGCATTAAAATGGCCCTTGAAAAATTTGATCCTTATGTACACGGATGTCCTGTTACATTGTTTACTGACCACAAGCCATGTATCTATTTACTGTCTTCTCCAATGCAGAATAGAAAGATCCAACAGTGAGCTCTCTGCATTTCCGGATATGACGTAAAATTAAGTGGTTAGCAGGAAAACGTAACGCTGTAGCGGACTTGCTCAGCAGAGTAGACTATGGTGAACCTGACAGTGACAGTGACAGTGAGTGTAGTGTCGACATTTCAGATGAGACATTACAGGTTGCAACAATCAATTCAAATATGATTGTACCTAGCCAGTTCGTCAGTAACCCCACTGAAGACCAGGCAAAGGTCAATATGACACGACCTAAACTTGATATACCAGATATCAATATGACAGAGGAAATAGCAAAAGATGACTTTCTACAAAGTGTAAGAAGTCAGCTTATCGGCCATAATGACCCTCCTAAGTCTGTCAGTAAGTATTTACTGCTAGATGATGTTCTCTACTATGTATCAGAGGACGAGGTTTTGGACGAGGTTTATTTGCGGCTTTGCATACCCACCCTCATGTGCGATATAGTTCTGAAACAATATCATGACTTGCTAGGGCATATGGGGACAGACAAATGCTATTCCTCTATGAAACAAAAGTATTTCTGGAAAAATATGTATAGGAATGTGGCTGCCTACATATCAAAATGTATCACGTGCAATGCACGTGCAAAGAAGGCTGAAAAGACACCTGTGCAGGAAACTGAAATACCAAAATATCCGTTTCGGAAAATATGTATTGACATACATAATTTACCTCCTACACTAGCGGATAACAAATATTTGGTAGGTTTCATAGATGTGCTATCAGGTTGGGTAGAAGCATTTCCTGTAAAGTATAAGACAGCCGAAAATGTGGCACACCTGTTCCTAGAGGAGATCTGGCCTCGTTTTGGAGTTCCAAGTCTTATTTTGACAGATTCGGGATCTGAATTTATAAATGGGACTATAAGATACATCACCAATGCTTTAGGTATAGCACACATTCAAACATCCTTTTATAACCCAAGGGCCAATAAGATTGAAAGGTGGCATCGATTCATTGATGACATAATATGCAAAACAGCTGACGATGAAAACTGGGATGTTTACCTTAACCAATGTCTAGCTGCTTGTAGATTTGCCCCATCCGAAGGTACAAAATATTCTCCTTATTTCCTTCTATATGGCCGTGATGTGTTGCTTCCCCTTGACAACATATTGCAAAAGAGGAAAAGGTAAACTGGTGATGAAGGTCATAAAATCTGTTTCCAACGCATGCATCATGCTTTCAGTATTGCCTATAAAAATCTAAATAAAGCTAAGAAACGACAACAAAAGTATGCCAATAAAAACACAAAACCAGTTGGCTTTGACGTAGGAGATGCAGTCTTTTATAAAAATCACAAAAAGAGATCCAAAGTTGATAACAGGTATTTACCATAATCTCATGCCTCCAATATAAAACATGCCAACCTTGAGGACTGGGAAATTTCTGACCCTAAACCTATAATCCCTGAGGCAGAAATGAAACAAAGACAAACACGTAATGCCACGTATGTTGTTCCACCTTCAGACTCAAGTGATACCGAAGTAAGCAGCGGCGAGACGGAAATATACGACCCTGACCCTTTAATTAAGAAATTCAGGTTTGAAAGGACTGATTCCTCGTCTGTATCTGAGGATGACGTTCCAGTGGCCGAACTTAGCAAGAAAATAAGGCGTCGAAAGTACCCCAATATGACGAAATCGGACAGTGGACAGGACAATGAATCTGACCATAAGATGGATATCAATTTTATCCAGACAGAAAAGTCTGAGCCGAGAAGACATTCTGAAGTTAAGACTCAGAATAAACAAAAGGCACAACTAGGACATTGCTTGAAAGCAATATTTCAAATTTAATACTCTGAATGTAAGCTGATTTTGCACAAGGCCTCAATATTTTGTACATTTGTATATATATGACAACCCATGTGGTTTTTGCAATATAACCTTTTTTTTATTAATTTAGTAGTAATCTAAATGAAAGAAACTATCTGCTATACTCTGTATTTGCAGGTAGAACTCATCATGACGATTTTGCCCTTTTATCTTCTGTGCTTAGCAGCTGGCTTTGGCTTTGAAAAAAGAGAAAACACAATATTTCTTAATGTTAATGATGTTAGTTGGACAAGGTCAACATGGAAAATTGCAATGACTTTGGATTTAAAGACATATGCACATTCCATTGAAACCCTCAAAAATGACGTTAATGATGTCCTACAATTTGTTCGACGTGTAAGCATGAAATTCGAGGACGGACCTTCTAAGAATTATTTGAAAATGCTCGCCTCTTTAGAAAATGAGGTTCAGCAGTTATATGGCACGCATGAAGATTTGTTCTCGCTTTTCGCTAAAAATAATTATATAAGAACAAAAAGAGGATTGTTTAACATATTTGGTAGTGCATTACGGTTTTTGACAGGTACTGCCACTGAAAAGGATATAAATGATGTCAAGCAATCAATACATAAGGTCTCAGAAAACCAAGAAAATTTTATCCCATGTAGTAGAAGATGCCATTTCTATACAAAACATAACTAGGGATGCTACCATCGAAAATCGTAATACCATCCAGGCTCTTATTACAGCCGTTGATAATTTGGATGATAAATTATCCCGTGCGATTAACGAATTAGATGAAAAGATTTTGAGGATTGACAATTTTGTACAAATATATTTACATGTAGACTTCATGGTTCAAGAGCTTCGGGAAATTGTGTTAAAGGGATCCATATTGTATGATCATTTACAAATTCAGCTCAACGCTTTATCTCTATCACATTTGGCCCCAAGTGTTATCCAACCTTTTAGATTGGCCGAAATTTTGAGAGATATTGAAACAAATCTTCCTCCACTCTTGAAATTACCATTTGATGTAGAAAATGATATTTGGCAGTATTATCAATATACCTCTTGTTCTGGTTTGGTAGACGATGATCATATTGTTGTAATCCTGAAGCTTCCTTTGTTGCATGAATATGAAAAGTTTGAAATTTATAAACTTATGAACATACCATTGCCTATGGCTAATTCTTCACTATTTGAGAAAACTTACACCTATGTAAATTTAATGACCTATCAGTTTGAAGGGTTTGGTTTGGCGATTAACAAAGAAAGAACACGTTATGCAATTTTAAATGAGCAAGATTTGATTGCCTGCTCAGATAAGAATATTAACTTTTGTCATATACAGTCAGCTGTCTACACCGTAGGGCTCTCTACTGATTGCATATTACACCTATTTTTGCAAAATGTTAATAAGGTTTCAAGATAATGTTATAAACAAGTTCACACCGGTCAAAGATTGCCTACAGCACAATATATCAGCCATGGCACATGGGTCTTAATTCATACAGAACCATTAAGGTTTGCATTGACCTGCGCTGAAAAATCCATGTCTGGTGAAGCCATCAAAACAACACCACCTTTTGATGTAATAAGATTACCTCAGTCTTGTAGTGCAACTGGTGACTTTATAAATCTAAATGCTTATTATCAAAATGAATCTAGTCTAACCATCGAAGATGAAATGCTAAGTATTTTGAAGAATAACATGAACACCTCAAGCATTCGCATGTGGGAAGAATTTTCTGAACGCCTGCCACGTTTAAATAAAACGGAATTACCAAAGGACCTAACTTCAATTAGGTCCATCCCGCTTGAATCTCTCATTGATAGACTAAGATATGCGCGTAAGGTAAATGCGAGTAAAACACAAGGGTGGCCTAATTATTATTACTTTATTATCGGATTTGCATTGTCCTTACTAACAGGCATTATAATTTTAATGATATATAGACTTAAGTCGAGTAAATCAATTTGGTTACCAAGAGCCAGGTTTGCTAGCATAAGGAGATTGGGGCGGGGCACGTCAAAGAAGCGACAAGTAGCGGTGTCACATGATGGTGAGGAAAGTAAGGACATTCCCCTGAAGCTACTTCCTTCAGCGCCAACTACCACAGCTGACAACCAGATGGAAGAGTATAAATTGTTATACCCGAATCTGCATAAGGTAACTGAGTAGATTTCGACAACATAACTGGTCATTTCGGTGTGGCAGAACGATCTCTTGACAATTGCCAGCAGCCAATTTACAGAAATTGGACTTGTGTTAACAACATGTATTACAACGTGTCCAGAGGGTAATTTGATTATTAACTGGTATTTTACTAATGGGAACTTTGTGTTATGAACATATTATGTACCTCGAGCAACGATATGATGTCTTCATTACCGACAGATCTTTATCTTCCAACTTATAAACTTGCAGTGCATTATGTTTGCGAACACATTCACTTACTATTCCGACATCTAGTATTGTGTATTTAACGGAATTTATGTATGGATTTTAAACCTGCATGCCACACCTTTGTGACTACCGAAGATGTGAGCGAAATGGTTCCGGGACCTTCTTATTGTAATTACATGGATAAGGATTCCATAGTGACCAAAGTGACTTTTAGCGAGGAGGCTTGTCAGGAGCTACACCTCCATTGGCAAGCTGGACAGGGAAGCACAGAAACATGTGAGAATTCTGACGACGATTCTGTACCGAGTAGCCCTGTTGACTGGGATGAAGCAGACTTTGAAAGCGTCCCGGATTATGACTATACTATTGAAATCAACCATAGCGTGGACTCCGTTAGTCCTCCCAACAGTACCCTGGACATGAGGTGCTACAATTTTCGTGGGATGAACTTGCCTCCCCTGATCGTGTGGTGACCCCGACGTTTCGCTGGCCCAGAGTGGAGCAGCCACTTGGAACCGGGCTTCGGACAAATGAGGTCATGGTGCCAGCCGGTTCGGAGATCGACTCGGAGGACGAGCTGGACGATCTAACACTTGCAAATCAGCAAGCGGATGACGTGTGGGCTATGATGGAGTATTATAATAAGAATTAACCATTGGAACATTTCAGAATGTGTTTGAACGCATTTACTAGCAATAAACTAGAACTTTAAATAACATTTTCTAACTTGCATATTTGTGTCTAATTGATATGTTTTGCATTCAGGTTTTCATTTTGTCAGCCATGTTAAGTGGCATATTGTTGTTGTTGTTGTTTGCGACTTATATATTTTCTTTCTACAAACTAAAATAATAACTACAATTATTATTTTACCCTTGAGGGGGACGAATATAACAATACAGTGGTTGCACTACTTTGTCATAACTGGATATCATCATACATGCTATCTAAGTAAGTAATCTTTTCAGTCAATTACTGAATGGACCCGGAGCATTTCAATATATAATATAAATTAGATATACCTCGGGTCTTTACAATTGAAATTTGATAATGAAGCAATTTGATTTTAATTAAGAATATGATTGTCAATTTATTTTGTAATGAAGCAATTTGTCCGTTATATAAATTTTATAAACCCAAGGCATTTAATTTATTATTACGCACATTTAATAATTGAATTATTAATGGAATTGTCCTGCGGTCCTGAAACGTGTATAAATACTGCAACTAATTTTAATCAGCAGAAGAGAATCAGTAAGCTAAGTGACAAGACATCGGATATGAATTAGTTAGAAGTGAAAGGCTAAATTTGATTTCTGTCGCAAACACAACGCAGAATGAGATACTTAATAAACTTATGGAACCTGGGATTTTAATATCCGCTTCGTTGTTTATGTTAGCCCCTGTCTTGCTTTACTTGTCACAAGAAACCAACACCAAATATGAAGGCTCAATCTCAAACGGTTGTAGTTGTGATAAAGTAGGACACGAGTAAAAGTCAAGGTCAGAATGCTTTGTACGAGTGGGAAGCCCTTGTCACAAGGAAACTACATGCCAAATATAAAGGCTCTTTCCCAAATGGTTAAACAAGACGCCCATTGGCAACTATGCTCACCAGAGCTCAGACAGGCACTGCCCACTGGCAGCCATGTATGGTTTTAATTTACCGACAAACGAACCCCCATTTCCTAATAAGCACCCATGTGGGCTCTGAATCTGAAATATAAGACCTTTTATGAAATGGAGGGGTGGGGCATGGACCCAACAGAGCCCAGGTTGGTATCATTGAATGCGTCTTATCATAAGGAACAAGAATATATATGGTTTAGAGGTGTGGATGTGTACAGTTCCTGAGATACAAGGCCTTTTAATATGTTCTATAAAGGGTTATCCTTTGGAAGCATGGAATACACCACAAAACCGAAAAGTATAGAGTGTACATGTTTTCTGGGCCAGACTAGCTAGTTTCGGCCAATTAGGCTTTGGAGTGGTTGGAGCATGGCCCTGGCACACCCCTGGAAGTCCTTCAATGTGTCTTTTCATTAGGACCAAGAAAATATATTGTTTAGGAGTGGGGATCTGAACTGTTTCTGAGATATGAGGCCCTCTTATGAAGTGAAGAGGAGAGGAATGGCCCCTGTGGACCGCCAAGTTGGTGTGACTGAATGTGTCTAATCACAAGGAACAAGAATATACATGTTTATGATTATGAGGCGGGGATCTTAATGGTGTCTGAGATATATGGCCTTTTATGAAGTGGAGGGGGTGGGCATGGCATCAACACATTGCCCTAGCACAAAGAGACCCCAGGTTGCTGTGACTGAATGAGTCTTATCATAAGGAACACAAATATACATGCGTTAGGGTGGGATCTGAACAGTTTCTGAGATATATCACCTTTTATGAAGTGGAGGGGTGGGGTATGGCCCCAGCACACCATGGGAGACCCCTAGGTTGGTATCACCGAATGTGTTATTATTATTTATAAATAAATTATTTGTTTAGACTCATATTCTAGAAGAAACTGCGTAGTATGACCCATCTTCTTTCTTATGAATGTTTTCATTGCTCATAAAGGAACTCATTTTTGATTTTTATTTGCCTTCACTGCAGCTGGTGTTGTGCCGTGTGGCGGCCGTAAAACGTCTCCCCGTACATCAACCATAGTGCAGTTTATATTTATTTTTGGTCCTTTGAGATGAGCGTGAATATTCTTAGAAATCGGAAATAAATTATTTGTTTAGACTCATATTCTAGACAGGTTTTTTAATAATTTGGACCCCATTTTGATTTATATCAGTCTTTGAATCGACTGCCTATTCGATATTCGCATAATTGCAGTTTGTGTCCTCTGGCTTTCGTTGTCGGATCATTACAGGGTCACTGATGAGGCTTTATTAGCCGAAACTGCGTAGTATGACCCATCTTCTTTCTTATGAATGTTTTCATTGCTCTTAAAGGAACTCATTTTTGATTTTTATTTGCCTTCACTGCAGCTGGTGTTGTGCCGTGTGGCGGCCGTAAAACGTCTCCCCGTACATCAACCATAGTGCAGTTTATATTTATTTTTGGTCCTTTGAGATCAGCGTGAATATTCTTAGAAATCGGAAATAAATTATTTGTTTAGACTCATATTCTAGACAGGTTTTTTAATAATTTGGACCCCATTTTGATTTATATCAGTCTTTGAATCGACTGCCTATTCGATATTCGCATAATTGCAGTTTGTGTCCTCTGGCTTTCGTTGTCGGATCATTACAGGGTCACTGATGAGGCTTTATTAGCCGAAACTGCGTAGTATGACCCATCTTCTTTCTTATGAATGTTTTCATTGCTCTTAAAGGAACTCATTTTTGATTTTTATTATCATAAGGAACAAGAATATATATGGTTTAGGGGTGGGGTTCTACAATGGTTTCTGAAAAAAACTGGGCCTTTTATGAAGTGTTAGGGTGGGTCATGGCCCCGGCGCACCCCGAGAGACCCCTAGGTTGGAATCACTGGATGCGTCTTAGGCGGTGGGGCATGGCCCGGGCACATCCCAGGGGACACTCAGGTTGGTGTCACTAAGAAACAAGAATATATATGGTTTTGGGGTGGGGATCTAAATTGTTTTTGAGATATATCGCCTTTTATGAAGTTGAGGGGTGGGGCATGGCCCCGGCACACCCCGAGAGACGACAAGGTCGGAATCACTGAATGCGTCTTATCATAAGTAACAAGAATGAATATGGTTAAGGGGTGTGGATCTGAACGGTTTCTGAGAAATTGGGCCGTTTATGAAGTGGAGGGGGCTGGGCATGGCCCGGGCAGATCCCAGGGGACCCCCAGGTTGGTGTCGTTGAATGCGTCTTATCATAAGAAACAATAATAAATATGGTGTTGGGGTGGGGATCTGAATGCTTTCTGAGATATTTTGCCTTTTATGAAGTGGAGGGGTGGGGAATGGCCCGGCGCACCCTTGGAGATCCCTAGGTGGGCATCACTGAATGTGTCATATCATAAGAAACATGAATATATAATCTATAGGGTTTCTGAGATATTGGGCCTTTTATGAAGTGGAGGGGGTAGGGCATGGCCCCAGCACAACCAAGGAGACCACCAGGTTGGTGTCACTGAATGCGTCTTAGCATAAGAAAGAAGAATATATATGGTTTTGGGGTGGGGATGTAAAAGGTTTCAGAGCAATATCGCCTTTTATGAATTGGAGGGGTCGGGTATGGCCCCGGCGCACCCTGGGAGACCCCTAAGTTGGGATCACTGAATGCGTCTTATCATAAGGAACAAGAATAAATATGGTTTAGGGGTGGGGACCTAAACGGTTTCTGAGATATTGGGCCTTTTACGAAGTGCAGGGGGTTAGGCATGGCCCGGGTACATCCCAGTGGACCACCAGGTTGCTGTCACTGAATGCGTCTTATCATAAGAAACAAGAGTATATACGGTTTTGGGGTGGGGATCTGAAAGGTTTCTGAGATACATCGCCTTTTAGGAAGTGGAGGGCCGGCGCACCCCGAAAGACACTTAGGTTGGTATCACTGAATGAGTATTATCATAAGGAATAAGAATTTATATTGTTTAGGAGTGGGGACAGTTTCTGAGATACTGGGCATTTTACGAAGGGGAGGGGGTGGGGCATGGCCCGGGCACATCCCAGGTTGGTGTCACTGAGTGTGTCTTATCATTGAAAAAAAGAATACAATTACTTTAGGGGTGGGCATCTGAATGGTTTCTGAGATATATGGCCGTTTATGCACTGGAAGGGGTGGGGCACAGCCCCGGTACACCCTGGGGACCCCAAGGTTGGCATAAAAGCATGTGGCTAAAAAAGTTCACTCAAGGAATATTTCTATAAAAGTTTTGTTAAAATATCTGCAAAGGCTTGGCAGTTAATGCCATTTTTCTATTTTCCCCATTATAAGTCTATAGAAAATCTAAGTTGCCATAGGAACCAAACTAATGAGCCGATTTTCATTAAAATTACAAACTTTCAATCCCCCAGCCCAAGGATGGTACCGATTAAATTTGGGCTGAATCGGTCCTGTGGCTTCAGAGATGTCGTTTGAAAGTGTTGACGCCAGACGATGACGCAGGAGACGGACAACTGCCTATCCTATAAGCTCCCCACGAGCCTTTGGCTCTGGTGAGCTAAAAATTATGACAAAGTAGGACAAAGGTCAAGGTCAATGTCACAGGTCAAACTTTTTGCATGGATGGGAAGCCCTTTTCACCAGGAACATGCATGCCAAATATGAAGTGTCTGTCTCAAATGGTTCAAAAGTTATGATAAAGTAGATCACAGGTCAACCTTACTGTCACAGATCAAAATTTTGTATGGGTGCAAAGCCCTTGTCACAAGGAATATGCATGCAAAATATGAAGGCTCTATCTCAAATGGTTCAGAAGTTATAATAGGCCCCGCCCATCGAGGGTTGAAGAAATAGATGGCCAGGCAGAGCTGAAACCGACCGCACAGGAGCACTGGTGACCTGCTTAGGGGATCTAAGCCTGCCCAAGCAAAGCGGTGCAAGTCAGACCATCCGTGCTTATAAACCCTATTGGTTTCATTGGGTGACAGGGCATGAGATGTCGTTTCATCTCATTGTCAGGTAAAAGTCCCACAAAATTAGAAGCAACGCCTCCAAAATGACCTATACAGTGTTGATTGGGACGTTAAACCCGAAATCAAACAAACGAATCAAAAGTTATGATAAAATAGGTCACAGGGCAATGTCGAGATCACAGGTCAAAAGAGGCTCAATCTAAAATGGTTTAAAAAATTATGACAAAGTTGGTCAAAAGTCAAGGTCAAAACTTATGTATGGGTAGGAAGCCCTTGTCACAAGGAACTTACATGCCAAATATGAAGGCTCTATGTCAAATGGTTCAAACATTATGATATACAAGATCACAGGTCACGAACACAGGGCAATTTTTTGTACGAGTGGGAAGCCCTTGTCACTATGAACCTACATGCCAATTATGATGGCTGTGTCTCAAATGTTTTAAAAGTTATGACAAAGTAGGTCAAAGTTCAAGGGCAATGTCAAAATTTTCGGATGGGTGGGAAGCTCTTGTCACAAGAAATATACATGCCAAATATGAAGGCTCTATCTCAAATGGTTCAAAAGTTAAAGTCAAGTCAAAGTCAAGGTCACAGGTCAAAATTTTTGTTCGAGTGGGAAACCCTTATCACAAGAAACATACATGCCAACTATGAAGGCTCTATCTTAAATGGTTCAAAAGTAATGACAAAGTAGGTCAAGGGTTAAGGTCACAGGTCTAAATTTTTGTATGGGTGGGAAGCTCTTGTCACAAGGAACATGCATGCCAAATATGAAGGCTCTATCTCAAATGGTTCAAAAGTTATGACACAGTGGGTCAAGGTCAATGTTAAGATCACTGGTCAATTTATTTTTGTATGGATGGGAAGCCCTTGTCAAAAGGAACATACATCTATCTCAAATGGTCTAAAAGTTATGATAAAGTAGGTCAAAACTCAAGGTCAAGGTCATGTCAAATTTTTTGGTGTGAGTGGGAAGCCCCTACATGCCCAATATGAAGGCTCTTACCTCAAACAGTTCAAAAGTTATGCCAAAATGACCTACTGACCTATATTTTGTTTCCATATGGCCCATATTGACACTTGACCCGGATATTGTAAACTGATCATACTGAGCAAGTTTCATGGTAATTGGACCAAAAATATGGCCTCCACAGTTTACAAGGTTTTTCTATTATTTGACCTACTGACCTACTTTTTCACCCGAAATGACCCATATTCGAACTTAATCTAGATATTTTCAAGATGATCATTCTGAGCAAGATTGATGACGATCGGACAAAAAATGTGCCCTCTTGAGTGCAAACAAGGTTTTTCTATGATTTGACTTACTAAACTCCTTTTTGACCCGACATGACCCATATTCAAACTTGACCCAGACATTGTCAAGCTGATCATTCTGAGCAAGTTTGAGGATGATTGGACCAAACTGTGGCCTCTAGAATGCTCACAATGTTTTTCTATGATTTGACCTACTGACCTACTTTTTGATCCAACATGACCCATATTCAAACTTGACTAAGATATTGTCAAGCTGATCATTCTGAGCAAGTTTGTTGATGATTGGACAAAAACTGTGGCTTCTAGTGTGTTCACAAGGTTTTCCTTTTATTTGACCTACTGACCTACCTTTTTACCCGGCATGACCTATATTCAAACTTTACCGAGATGATATTGTCCTGATGATCATTTGACTAAGTTTGATGATGACTGACCCAAAACTGTGGCCTCTAGAATGTTCACAATAAAAGTTTACGCAAGGACGAGGGTCGCCGCACGACGCCTGACATCTCACAGTCACAAAAGCTCACCATGACCTTCGGTCAGGGGAGCTAACAAACAAACATCAAAGTAAATATAATAAGCACTCATATGCTTCCATAAAGGGTTTACAAGGATCTTAAATTTGCTCGATAACATGAATTAGAATTATGATTACTTGCCGTGCGTCGTGCATCGTCAACAATTTGATTTAAATGCGAACTCCACCTAAATCATGGGCCAATTTGATTCAAACTTCACAGGAATGTTGCCTTGGTGGCTCCCTACCAAAATAGCTTAAATCGTTCCCCTCCAATGAACAAGATGGCTGCAAGAGCTAAAAATAGAAAAAAAATATTTAAACGCCAACTCCTCTTGTACCCTTGGGCCAATTTCATTCAAACGTCTTGGGAATGTTGCTTAGGTGACTCTCTACCAAAATTTCGCTCCATCAAAGTTTCAGAACATCGTAAATTTGCTTCCAACGCGAACTCCTCCTAAATCCTTGGGCCAAATTGATTCAAACTTCATAGGAATGTTGCCTAGGTGGCTCCCTACCAAAATAGCTAAAATCGTTCCCCTCCAATGAACAAGATGGCTTCAAGAGCTAAAAATAGAAAAAAAATCTTTAAACGCCAACTCCTCTTGTACCCTTGGGCCAATTTCATTCAAACGTCTTGGGAATGTTGCTTAGGTGACTCTCTACCAAAATTTCGCTCCATCAAAGTTTAAGAACATCGTAAATTTGCTTCCAACGCGAACTCCTCCTAAATCCTTGGGCCAAATTGATTCAAACTTCATAGGAATGTTGCCTAGGTGGCTCCCTACCAAAATAGCTAAAATCGTTCCGTTCTGAAGAACAAGATGGCCGCCAGAGCTAAAAATAGAAAAATCTTCATAAGGCAACTCCTCCTGTACCCTTTGGTCAATTTCATTCGAACTTCATGGGAATATTGCTTAGGTGACTCTCTACCAAAATAGCTAAAACAGTTCCGCTCTGATGTACAAAATGACCGCCCAAGTCATAAATAGAAAAACATCGTAAATTTGCTACAAACGCGAACTCCTCCTAAACCCTTGAGCCAATTGGATTCTAACTGTGGGTGTGTTTTCATTATGACACTGTAGTCCTGGGCGTCTATTTCAGTTTGTTATTAATCAACCACAATAGAATAACTGCCTGCACTATAAAGATAACAAACATGGCCAATATGGAAAAAGAGGGCCAATATCGGAAAAAGAGGGCCTATACGAGGAAAGGAGGGCCAATATGAAAACAACAGGGTTAATACAACTCTTTATTGAAGTTAATTAATAAAATGGTCATTAACCAAGTAATTTCGGCCTCGGGCCAATACAGCAGACTGAGGACCTGTAACTAGGCCAACACGAAGTACTTGATTAATAATATAATAGTATTATTGTTTCTTCTGTCACTTTCTCAGAATAGCTAAAAGAATAATTGTTGATAATTTTGTCTTTCGGAGTAGCTTATTTCCATGTGTCAGCATAATCCCAGCTGAAGTCATCAACTGTATAGTTCACTGCCTCTGGTAATAGGAATTGTTTATTTAGCAATTTGACACTGTGTACCATAACAGAAAATAATATACTGCTTTATCTAATCACTCTCTTTTCTTCTTTTTGACACCACAGGATCAGCTTCAGTAGTAGAGACTTCTTGAGCAGATTCTGAAACGATTGGTCAGAACACCAAGTAGCATGCCATATGGAGCTTCACTTTGAACATGTCATTTCAACTGAAATCTTGAAATCAATATCTATATATGAATCCATGTTCTAGAGCCAGCCCTCTCAAGATGCTTATGCCTATTAAGAAGTATCATAATAAAACCAATGTGAAAAACCACAGAAGTACAGATATACATCACTGCATGCTACTGTCCTTCTCAATGTACTGTAAAATTTCAATGACAAACATGGGTCTCCTTGGCCTAGTGGGTAAGAAGACTGACTCTCAATCATTTGGTGTCTCACCGCTGTGGTTTCAGACACAGATAGCTGGTGATAGCTCAGTGGTTAGTTCACTTGCCTCTGATGCTAGAGGTCCCAGGTTCGATCACAGGCAGTGGCGATAAAATTTCGGTGTCCAAATGTGCTCCATTAGCATCATTTGCAATGACAAATGTCATAAAGTGCACCGTCCTTCGGATGGGGACTTTAACAGGAGGCCCCCTGTACAGGGAGAACCATCCTCTGTGCAGGTTAAAGATCCCTACCGTAATTACATGATTACTGTGCAGGCTTCCATCCTGCAAACCTGGAGTGTATGTAATTAACACCTGCGGTAATGGTCAGACGTGACCAACGCAGTATCAGTAGAAAGAGAGAAAGAAAAGAAAGAAAGAGCCTCACTTACGTCACATGTAAGACGCTAAGTTCTGCAATGGAAGGTCAGGTGGTTTTTCTCCAGGTACTCCCGTTTAACTATACTATCAGTCAACTATGAAATAGCTCAAGATCAGATATGGATCAAAAAATGCAGCCTCCCTTCCCCAGATATTGTGTACTATGTATCGCCGGCCTATACCATCTACTACTTCAAATTAACCACGTCATACAGTTTCTGGCCATTTGTGAACATCAAAAGGGCAGATCAGCCTAGGCATCCATGCAGTCTCATTACGAAAACACGCCTATACATATACAATGTCAATTTTACCGCCGAAAATACGAATTTTATGCTGATAAATTTCGATATTTTTCTTATTTCTGCTCAAAATATAGATTGTGGGTACACGTTAGAACCGCCTCGATGAGGCGGTTCTAATGAGTACCACAATCTATATTTTTGAGGAGAACTAAGAAAAATAAGGTTTGCCCCTCTAAACCCCAGTTTTACTATATAAAAGTGGGGTTCAAGGGGGTCAAATTTATATAGGCTTGTTTTCCTGATGAATTAGCACCTTTATGCTTGCTGATTGGATAGTAATACAGCCACAGGTTTCTATATCTAAGTTTTCAAGACTATTGCTGGTCTGTGTAGCCAAGTAGGCCATTTTCCCAGCAGGCACATGACGTAATTGTGACGTCACATCGACGTCGGTTCATCGTCATGACGTTTATGCAACGTCACATCTACGTCGGTGCAACGTCATGACGTTGCACCGACGTCGATTTGACGTTGCCCTAGCGACGTGTGCCTGCTGGGTTGTGTCTTACCTCTTCACAACCCTTTCTCGTGACAAGGTTTTAACACTTTTTGTACCAAATGGAATCTTCCTCCTTATATATACCAGGATTCAAAATTTGGGGATGTCAGGTTGTGTTTTCATCAAAATTTATTTGGAAAATGCCTGAACTTTTTAGCAAACAGTGGAGTCTCTGATCAGATGCCACGTTCTGCAGCATCTGATCTGGGCCTGCACTGTTTGCCAGGGTACCCGTTTAGGGGTTTCTTGTACTAAATGGGTTAATGTTAGCTGTAAAACTGAAATTTGTTCGGACAATGAATTATGAAATATTTGTCATGGTCAGATATGGATCACTGCAGTCAGCTGTCTTTCTACACGGCATTTTATACCTAGTATCTTCAGTCTGTTATATCCTAGAAATCCTAGGAATATCTGGTTACTTAGAATCCAGAGCTCAAGGTAGCGATGGGCCCAAAATTCTTCTTATGTTCAGTCAACTTGGCCACGTAAAATCGATTTAAGCCCCCCAGTGTAATTCATTCCACTGACAGTTTCAAGGCGGTTCTTCTGTCGCAGTTTATTTTTGTTATGGCTTGTCTTTGAGTGTGTGTATCGCTTATATTATTTTGTTTTGGATAGCCAATTGGCCATTTTGTGGGAAAGTAACTGTCATTTTGAGCCAATTGGCCATTTTGTGCGAAAGTAACTGTCATTTTGGCTTGCGGCTATTGATGTTTCCATAGGGTCTGGTTGTTTTATGTTTGTGTTTCTTTCCCTTTGGTGTTTCTCTTTGGAGCTATGGGTTAATTGTATAGACTCCTGATCATTGACTTCACTTCTATTTTTAGATATGGACTACTGCATTCAGCTCTCTAATATGTTTTATAGAAAGGTAAAACTTTGGAAGCAAGGACAACAACACAGAGCTGAAACCTTTGTTATGCAAAAGATTTTCTGGGCCAGACTAGTTAGTCTCTAAACCCCAGACGTTATTGTGTACCAAGTATCATTGTGTATAGTAGTCGCAGATAAGATTGACTAGCCGGAGCTAATCAGGTATTGTCAATATATGTCACATTCGCCGAGTCCACCAGAAGATTCGGTAGAGTGCCTTTCGCACGCTTTCTACAAGCGGACGAAATGGTCATATACGCCACAGCTATGCTTGTGATGCAGTTGAATTCACACATTCGGATGACTTGGTTTACCTTTTTGTCAATGGAATATTCCTAAGGCAGGTACAAACGATAGCTCCGCCTAGTCAATCTTATCTGCGACTACTATACCAAGTATCATCTCAAAATGTTTACCATTCTAAAGAATTCACACTAAAAGAGAATGCCAATAAAGACATATCCAGCAATACCCATACCACAAAAGTATAAGAAAATAATATCATACTTAGTTAGTAGCAGACATATAGGTAGTAAAATGTTTGCTGTTTTCATACATGTAGTGGTTATTTGAAAGAATAGCCCCGATGAGGCAATTCTAGCAAAAATTTGCAATGTACATTTCATGGAGTATTTCCTATATTATTCTTTAAATTTCCCCTAGTATACATCTCATCTGGATCTAGGGATTTGTTCTATTCAAATTGTCGTGACATCGAATGTCGGTATAAAGAGGGCTGACAGTATTTACCCCATTTTATCATATGACGTTGGATGTAAGAGTGTAATAACGCCATGTAATAAATTCCGAACTCCACTAGTGGATTTAATATACAAATTAGTTCGATATGCCCCTTAACGTTACATGTACAATGTCCTTAACGACGTCGCTTTACTAATGGCGGAATACTGACGTAGTTGTTAAACAGTCGTGAATAAAATGCGTTTTAATGTCATACGATAAATAGAATCTTGTATTCGTGCTCATGTATTACTGAATTTATTAAACTCGTTGAGAAAAAGGGATAAAATGCTCGGCAAGCCTCGCATTTTATCCCTTTCCCTCAACTCATTTAATAAATACAATAATACATGAACACTCACTCTACAAACCTTCAGCAGTTGTCGTTAGTCTGTCCATAAGTGAGGTTACACTATTCTGGGAATGAAGACGAGTCAATGAGACTCTATCATACCGACTGTCTGCGTGTGTCTTTCTATTGTTGGAGTACCATTCAGTATCTGGATCCAGTGTAGATTCAGGATGAGCAATTTCATCGAAAGTATCTTCAAGAGAAATACTATTATCACTGCAAAACTCACTTTCCTTTGAAGACCTCTTTCTGTCTGTCTTTTGTGCAATCCATGCACGCTGTCTGCTACGCTGAGTTCTAAGTTCTACAATTTTTTTACAGTCTCTCGCACTTGCATATTCTGTGTCTGATGTTGCTGAAGACTTTGATGAAACTAGGAAATGCTGATCGTCCTGAACTGAACCAAATTGAGGATCACTTTCAGACTGTGACACGTCATTTGAATTTAAATTTGTTGCAGCTACTGTGGTAGAATAGCATTCCATAGCAGAATCAGGCGGCCCTGACTTTGATTTTCTAAGTTCCTTTGTTATTTCTACTTGAGAAAGAAGCTTCTGAAGATCTAATGCCTCAGTTTTACAAGACTGTTTGATCTCTTTTCGTACTTCTGAATTTCCGTATGTCCCTGAGAAAAGTTTAAATGCTAGTCTTAGGTACTGCTCTCCTGCTTTTAGAATATTCTTATCTTTAAGCAGTATCAAACCTCGGACTCTACAATAGAATGCACAGAACAATATATTTTCTTGAACTTTCTTTTCGGATGACTGTTCACTTATAATTTTCAAGAACGTTTTAAGTTGTGATAATCTGCAATCAGCCTTTCCTGCATTCATAACAATACCAGGCACCATTTCTTCAGGAATCTCATTCATAACTTGCACAGCCAGTTCAGTCTGGTTCTCATTTACATAGTATTCAGCTTGAAAGAACATCCACATAATAGAAGTCAAGCAGTGCCTTGATTGGTCTGCAAAGTTTTTCTGTTGCTGAAGGAATCGCAGTTGATCAGAAAGACCTAGAACAGTCTGTACCATTTTCCAAATCCTGTACTGACAGAGCAATGGACTACAATGACAATCTTCATAATATAATTCAATGGGATCGCTGATAACGTAACTGCACCATGTTTTAAAGTGCATAGAATTTTTATACCAAAGTATCTTTGAGATTTCTGAAATTGCAGAATCAAGTTCTTTGATATATTTACAGATCACAAAACAGAAATACTTACAAAAATACCCTTTTGCTTTTATAAAATCTTTTGTTGTATTAAAAGTATTTATATATCTGAAGATACAAGGGTGTAATGAAAATGTGGGGCCTTCTTTACTGCCTTCACATGCACAGAAAGGTGCCACTTTATAATCATCTTCTATGAAATTAGATAACCTCAAGTGAGTTAGTTCCACTAACAGATCACCTAAAATTTCCTGCTTCTTGTGCTTTGACATTTCAAATATCGAGTTCTCATCAGCTGTGGCAAACATAGCACTTTCCAAACAAAATGGAATTGTCTTAAATACAGACAGTTTTATTAAAAGGATTTGGGACTTTTTATCCAAACGTTGGAAAACTCTGTCAATGCATCTCCTAAATAGTGAATCCTCTGGCAGTGGCTGTGAATAATCCATCAGGGCGGTTCTGTTATTGCTCATGTAATTTCCAGTGTATAGTGAGCTGATGACAATTCGCACTAACAACGGATTTCTTCTGGTAGTATCACATAAACTGGCTTCATCAACCTGCAGAATACATTATGATAACACACCAATGTTTTACATAGAGGATCTTACATGAGTGTTCATGTATTATTGAATTTATTAAACGAGTTGAGGAAAAGGGATAAAATGCGAGGCTTTGCCGAGCATTTTATCCCTTTTCCTCAACGAGTTTAATAAATTGTTTATATAGAGGATCTTACATGAGTGTTCATGTATTATTGATTTTATTAAACTCAGTGAGGAAAAAGGATAAAATGCTCGGCACAGCCTCGCATTTTATCCCTTTTCCTCAACTCCTTTTTCCTCAATGAGTTTAATAAATTCAATAATACATGAATACATGAGCACGAATGCAAGATTCTATTTATCATATGACATTTAAAACGCATTTTATTCATGGTTGTTTACAAAAATATCAATATTCCGCCATTAGTAAACACGACGTCGTTAAGGACGTCGTACATGTAATGTTACGGGACGTATCTAGCTAATTTTGCATATTTAATCCACTAGTGGATTATCGAAAATATTACATGGCGTTATTACACTCTCAGACGCGACGTCATATGATAAAATAGCCTCTTCCATATCTGTAACTGGAATTTTTCAGATTTTTTTTGTATAACTTCCTTATTTCTGCTCCAAACATATGTTGTGGGTGCACGATAGTACCGCCTCAATGAAGCAGTTGATGCGGTTCTAACTAGTTATCACAATCTATGTTTTGAAGCAAAAAACAAGGAAATAATGAGCACCCCTGTAGCCCCAACCTTTGTCTTTAAAAAGTGAGGGCATACAGGGGTACTCATTTCATAGATTTGTGAACGTGATAAATCAACGCTTGAGATTATTACAAATGCGAACTCAAGATGCGAACTCGAAAACTATCAGGATAGGTAGCCTTTGGATACAAAAATCTGAATTTTGATCGTTCTGTTGCTTTTTCTGCACCAAAAAGCAAATAAATAAGCAGAGAAAGCCCACTGTCTCTCAAACGAAATATAATTCATTATCATAGCACAATTACGTACAACAGACAAACAAATGGGTCGAGAAAGCCCATTGGCCCTTTCACAATACAAAGCGTCTTCATTGCATAGTATTCCTGACTTTACTATTAAGTTAGAAATCTTTAACGAAAAATTTTATATACAAGTAGGCCCATATGGAAAGAAAGACAAATGAAAGAACAGACGAACAATTAATCTACGAAAGCCAACTCTTTCTTACATGATATAAGTCACCAAAGGTAAGTTCTGCGTATTGTCTTGATATGTGAATATCTGCCACAAGTTTGATAAAATTAACAAGGGAATTGCAGAAATATTGCGAGAGCATAAAAATACCATTTGAACTTTGGTAACCAAAACTGACCTTAACTTTCTGCTAATAAGAGCACCAGAATTAATTTCAAGAAAAACCTTCCAGGGTTTTAACAGATATCAACTAAAAACCAAAAAAATCTAATTAAACTTTCACCTTTCTACCTAGGCCCATATGGAAAGAAAGACAAATGAAAGCACAGAAGAACAAATAATCTACAAAAGCCAACTGTTTCTTACACAATACAAGTCATCAAAGATAAGTTCTGCATATTATCTTGATAAGGGGAACATGTGCCACCAGTTTGATAAAACCTATAAGGGATTAAGGAAATACGGATAGGGCATAAAATACCATTTATCATATGACGTCGCGTCTGAGAGTGTAATAAAGCCATGCATTATTTTCGATAATCCACTAGTGGATTAAATATGTAAATTAGCTAGATACGTCCAGTAACGTTACATGTACGACGTCCTTAACGGCGTCGCATTTACTTATGGCGGAATATTGACATTTTTGTAAACAATCGTGAATAAAATGCGTTTTAAATGTCATATGATAAATAGAATCTTGCATTCGTGCTCATGTTTTTTTAAATTTATTAAACTCGTTGAGGAAAAAGGATAAAATGCTCGGCAAAGCCTCGCATTTTATCCATTTTGCTCAACTCGTTTAATAAATTCAATAATACATGAGCACTCATGTAAGATCCTCTATTTAAACTTTAGTCGCCAAGGCTAACCTAGACTTTCTGCTAAACAGAGCATCAGACTTAAGTTTCTAGAAAAGCCTTCCAGGGTTTTAACATATATCAACTGAACACAAAACAGTACTATTTAAACTTTCACCTCTAAGTCCTACCGCGACCTTTGTCTGACATCACTGGAATTTTGGCTCTGCACATTGCCATGATAATGTAACTAGTGATAGACGTTTCACGAAACAAACTTTGGTATAGGAGATACTCGTAAGAGGCAGAAACATAATGTAAGAATTTTACTTTTAACCTTGACCTTAACTCAACATCGTTGAAATTGGTGTTAAAATGTTCTATAAAAGCGGTAGTGATTTTCGGATACAATGACGTCAATACAGAACCGAAAAACGTGGAGTGTACAAAGTTTTGTCTGGGCCAGACCAGCTAGTTTTAGCCAATTAGACATCATCAGTGACCCGCGTATATTTTAAAATTTCCGCAGTGGAATCAATGATCCCAAAGGACTAGAAAACTACCACTATTTTGATGGAGGACAGGGAGACTTTTTATCGCCGCCACACATTCCCTTAACACCGGCTGTGGTGAAGTTAAAATGGGTTGTCTTTTGGAAGCATAATGTCTCCTTATTTTACATTTTACCTTCATACGAGACCATGAGAAACAGACTACGGTCTTGTGCACAACACATCTCATGATGGTAAACATTTCGGCCTAGTAATTTCAAAATACATCAATATATGACATTGGACCAGAAACAACCTAGTAGACCTATGTTTGACCTTTGACCTCTAAGTGTGATATTGTCTCATGATATTTAACTTTTCTGCAAAGTAATTTCTAAATCCCTCAAGGTATGAAAAGGTTATGGACTGGACCCAAAAATAGACCCGATTTTTTACCTCTGATCTCTTATGTGTGACCTTGACCTTGGAGTTACATACCTGAGTCTTTTGCGGGGCACAATACACCTTCGGTGTAGTTACTTTAAAATCCATCAAGAAATAACAAAATTAGAAAACAGACACAAACAGTAGTCCCATCTTGGAGCTACAGACCTGAGTCTTGTCCGGGCACATATATTCTTAAAGCAATTCATATGGGCCTCATATGCTCAGACACCAGACAATTTATATGCACAGGCTAATCTCTCAAGTAAACATTGTTTAATATCTCAGTCAACCAACCACACTATTCCTGGACAGTCTTCCCTACATCATAGTGTAGTTTATATTTTCTTGTCCTTTGGGATCATTGATTCCATTGTGGAATTCTAAAAATATTTAAGGGTCACTGATGAGGCCTTATTGGCCGAAACTAGCTAGTCTGGCCCAGAAAACATGTATACTTCATATTTTCCAGTTCAGTGGTGTATTCCTTGCGTCCAATGAATAACCCTTTTATAAAACATATTAGAACTGTAGAAAGCAAGGCACATTCTTACACCATCAGCTGACAGCTGTGCTGCTTCACGTAGTGTACAGGACAGAATGTCACCATAGAAACTATTTCATGATAAATCTCTATGTATGAATGTTGCCAAACCCCTGACTACCTGATAAACTGCCATGCACACAATCAGCATAGCTGCTAGGTCTTATTTCAGGCTTATATGAGTTTGACCCTTTGCTGGTTGCTTGTCATAAATGGTGATTTATTGCTTACCTCTTTTTGTAAATTTAAAAATTTCTTAAGTATCTTGTTAACTTCGTCACAAGATAGATCATTTATCTTCTTTACATAAAAGTCTGCCTCCAAACTCTCAGCTTGGTCTGTAAATTTGCTTGGCTTTGCCGCTAATGTTATCAGCAGTTTCATCTGAAACGTAGATTCTACAGTATCATAAACAATGCTGAAGAGAAATTCAGTATAATATTTATAACATTATTTATTCTGATATTAACAAGAGGGCCAAGATGGCCCTGGACTGCTCCTGAAGTCAAGAAGTTTAATGCCATGTGGATGTGATGACTTGTGGACTACAGGAATTACTATTTTAGCTCTGGCAGCAATTTTGTTCGTTATGCTCTGGCAGCCATCCCATTTGTTGGAGCTGAACAAATTTACTTATTTTAGAAGAGAGTGACCTTGGCAAACATTCCTACAAGGCTTGACTGAAACTGGCTCAATGCTTTCTAAAATATCACTATATAAGAAATGTTGGTTGGTGTCTGATGCTCTGTCTCTGTTTAGCCCACTGGAGTTCAACCTTTGCTTCAGCAAATCAGTTTTTATTCTTTAGAGACCCCGTCATTGTTTCACTTCTGTATTTGTTTATTTTCATGCTCTCAGAGATGTTGTACTGATGATTTAGAAACCCTTCACATGGACTGAACATATTGTTTGTCTAAAAAGTGACAGAACCAAGGGCGAGGATTACGACCATGTTACATGGTATGTTTACTGACCGTTACAAGGTGGAGCTTCTGATGTGGTTTATTATTGTCATTGTCATTTGCATGTATGTACTGCTAATCTCTATTTTGGATAGCTGTTTGGGCAATTTTGTGGGAAAGAAACTGTCCTTTTGGCTTTCTATTTGTGATGTGTTAATTAGGATGAAATTGTTTTATGTTTGTGTTTCTTTCCCTTTGGTGTCATGGATGGGAGGTGTAGGGTACGTTAGTTGATTTCTGATTACTGACTTCACTTCTATTATTCTATTTTAGCGGGTATCTTCAAGTATCTTGTTCACTGGAGCCGAACTAGCTTAGCTATTTTGGTAAGGATTCACCTAGGCAACAGTCCTGTGAAGTTCTGATTGACATTGGCCAAAAGATTTTTCTCAGGTTCCCATCCTGTATATTTGAGTGCAAACATTGCAACTATATTGGTAGAGTGTCACCTAAGCAGCTTGAATGAAACTGATTCACGGGCATAAAAGGGTGGGGGGGGGGGGGTTGTGTAAAGGTTGTATTTTATTTTAGCTCTGGTACTCATCTTTTCATTTGCATGGAACCATTTTAGCTATTTTTTGGTAGAAGGTCACCTAACTAGAAGTGGAGGCAATGATCAGGAAGAATATTCCTGTATAATTGAATGAAATTGGTCAAATGATAAATGTTATTTTAAAAAGTTTTCTATTTTTACCTTTGGTGGCCATCTTGCTTATGGCAGCAAAACTGCGTTAGCTATTTTGGAAGAGGGGCACCTATTAAAGGAACATTCTTGTGAAGTTTGAATGAAATGACCCAATGGTACAGGAGGAAATGCCATTAAAGTTTTTTTTCTATTTTAGTCTGGTGGCCAGCATGATCGTTGGAGACATTGGAACTCTTTTGGTAAAAAGTCACATACGCTACATTCCTGTGAAGTGTGCGAGAAATTGACCCAAGGTCACAGAAGATATCACTTTAAGGTTTTGATAGATTTGGCTTAGGCAGCCATCTTGTTCTGACATGGAGCGTAACTGTTTTGGCTTTTTTAAAGGGTCTTCTAACTAACATTCCTGAATGAGATTGGCTCTATGGTTTAGGAAGAGTTCAGCTAAAGATTAGTCTATGTTTAGCTTTGGTGACCATCTTGTCCACTGAAGTCGAACCATTAAAAATATTTTGGTAGAGGATCACCTTTGCAACATTCCTGTAAAGTTGAAATGATATTGGCCTCAGACTTTAGTAGTAATTGTCATTTATTGCAAATTGTAAATGCCGCATGACTCACAATCAGCCCTCTATGCTCAGTACACCTAATTAGAACAGATCTCAGGGATAAAAGATGTTGCCAACCGACACAACAAGAGTTGTTCTGAGTAATTGCAAATTCTGCAATGACACAGATTACAGCATTAAAAACCAAACCTGCAATTAACACACTGCCAATTGTGCTAAATACCTAGATTTAAATCACAGACCATCCATGGGCTATTTATTTAGTGCAGTGGAAAGCTTCTTCTGACCAATGGTCCATGGTGTCACTGAAAATTAGGTTAATGTCAAATCCTATCTGAAATCAATACAATTGCATGTACAACTAGAATCTTTTCAGAGGAAAACAATTTTCCCCACCATAAATATATCTTAAATACCCATTTGACTTTAATAACTAGGTTAAGGTCACAAAAATGTAAGCTTCATACAAAAAGGTCAGATCACCAGAATTTAATCAAATTTGTTTGACTGTAATTAAATATTGTACAGAGTTTGGTCAACATTTATCAATTCTTAAATGATATAGGGTACAAATAAGCCTTTATTTGTTTTTGTTTTTTGAAAAAAGGTCAAGGTCACCAAAATCTAATCAAATCTGCGATATGTTGTAATGATATATTGTACCAAGTTTGACTACAATTAATCAATTTGTTAATGAGATAAATCTGCGATATGTTGTAATGATATATTGTACCAAGTTTGACTACGATGAATCAATTTGTTAATGAGATATTGTGCAGATAAGCCATTTTTGCCCCCAAATTGTCTGTTTTTGGGGGGCATGTGACCTTGAAAAAAAGGTCAAAGTCACCAAAATCTAATCAAATCTGAGATATGTTGTAATAATGATATATTTACCAAGTTTGACTAAATTTAATCAATCCTTAATGAGATATAGCGCAGAGAAGCCATTTTTGCCCAAAAATTGTCTATTTTGGGGGGCATTTGACCTTGAAAAAAGGTCAAGGTCACCAAAACCTAATCAAATCTGTGGTATGCTGTAATGATATATTGAACCAAGTTTGACTAAAATTAATCGATTTGTTAATGAGAGAAAGTGCAGCAGACAAGCCATTGTTGGCCCAAAATGGCTGCTTTTGGGGGCCTGTGACCTTGAAAAAGTTCAAGGTCACCAAAATCAAACGAAAACTGTAGTATGTTGTAATGATATGTTGTACCAATTTTGACTAAAATTAATCAATTCATTAATGAGATAAGATTGCAGATAAGCCATTTTTGGCCCAAAACTGACTATTTTGGTAGGCCTGTGACCTTGTAAAAAAAGTCAAGGTCAACAAAAGCTAATCAAATCTGCGGTATGTTGTAATGATATATTGTACCAAGTTTGACTAAAATTAATGGATTCGTTAATGAGATAAGATTGCAGACAAACCATTTTTGGCCCAAAATTGACTGTTTTGGGGGGTCCTGTGACCTTGTGTAAAGGTCAAGGTCACCAAAATCTAATCAAATCTGCGGTTTGTTGTAAAGATATACTGTACCAAGTTTGACTAGGATTAATTAATTCGTTAATGAGATAGAGTGCATACAAGTCATTTCTACCCAAACATGACTGTTTTTTGGGTATGTGACCTTGAAAATGAGGTTTTTGTTTGTTTATTTGATTTGAGGTTTAACGTCCCCGTCAACACTGTAAAGGTGATTTTGGAGACGTTGCTTCCAATTTTGTGGGACTTTTACCCGACATTGAGATGAAATGACATCTCAAGCCCTGTCGCCCAATGAAACCAATAGGGTTTATTAGCATGGATGGTCCGCCTCGCACCGCAGTTCCTGGACAGGCTTAGATCCTCTAAGCGGTTTACCAGTACTAGTGTGTGGGCCGGATTCAGCTCTGCGTGGAAGCATCATGCAGCCCATATATTTCTTCAAGCCCCTATGGGCGGGGGCCATTGAAAATGAGGTCAAGGTCATCATAACGTAATGACTATTTTCACCTATCCTAATGATGTAACTTAGCAAGTTGGTCAGAATCCATCCATAGGTTCAGGAGATATAGTGCTTCAAACCGGCTACGCCGACGCTGACCCCAACGCAAACTGGATCCGCACCAAAAACAATGTGTACCCCTCCGTTCCCGTGGGGGGACATTATTATGCAAAGTAACATGTTGCCATTAAAAGCTGAGTTAGGAGCCAAAACTTTGAAAACTTGGTCAATGCCACTGATCTCCTATTTTTCAATGAAGACCCTTCAAAGTATGATTATATTTACCAAAATTATTCCACTGAATGGCAGTAGAGAAACTGCAGTGAGAAACTTTCCTAAACATTTTATAGTGACACTGAAAAGTGGGTCAAGGACACCAGGACAACGAACTCTTTTCCACTGAGATCTATCAATGTTTGTTTGTACAAGTTTCTCCACAGCCCATCTATTGGTTGTGAAGATTTTGTTTGTTTGTGTTGAGGTTTTACACCCCCCCTAAACACTATTTAGGTCATTTTGGAGACTTTGCTTCCGATTTTGTTAGATTCTTACCAGACGTAGAGATGAAATAACATCCTAAGCCCCGAAAACCAAAGAAACTGATGAAGTTTAAGGGAAGGTCCGACTTGCATCACTTATTCTGGGCAGGCTTCTAAGACTTCTAAGCAGTATACCAGTACAAGTTTGTTCACTTTAGGCTCAGCGCGAACACACTATGCAGCCCAATCTATTTCTCGAAGCCTCAATTGACAGGGTTGAGGTTTTGAAGATACTACAGTGGGACCTTTTTTTCAGATCATAAGGTTCAAATTCTATGCTGATCTTGAAAATCAGGTCATGGTAATCAAAATTCTACCAGCAATGGAGACACTCCTAATTATGCATTTGCCAAGCTTCACTAGAAATGATAACATACAGGAATGAGATGTTATATGCTCTAATCTGACGACATGTGATCTTGAAAAAATAGGTCAATGTTCCCAAAACCTAGTAAGCAACTTCTCCTATCCCAATGGTGTGTTCATGCAAGTCTGGAAAAAAATCCTGCCATAACTTCAAGAGATATAATG
This sequence comes from Lucinisca nassula, assembly GCA_963580285.1. NCBI lineage: Eukaryota > Metazoa > Mollusca > Bivalvia > Lucinida > Lucinidae > Lucinisca > Lucinisca nassula. Next base: position 125,594,489 of record OY757013.1, on the reverse strand, counting down.
TTCCACACAGGCAACTGGAATCTGGTGCAGACAATGACGTTAACAGTCTCTGCACCAATGCCCCTCCCCATCAGTGCCGAAATATAATAATCACTAATCCTAAAATAAAAATAAAAGGAATGCTCTTTTAATGAATACAAGACTTGGCTTTTAATTTTTTCATTCCTCAAATTGTATAAAACCAAATTTTGTTCACAGTGGAATATTTACATGAGTTTTTCATAAATGTATTTAGTCAGAAAGAATTCAGATACTTCAGTGATGAGACCTGCATCAGAAGAGAGGGGAAATGCCTACAATTTATTTATCAAAGGCAAGTTTATTCATAATGTATCTTGAAAATCCTTCAACACCAACCGTAGTGCTAGAAGCATTATGGTCTCTTCACTTATGTGCCCAATAAGAGATTTGAACTGCCATGCTGAGTAAGTGATCTTCACCATAGAACTTCCTGCATACAATTAATTACTTGCTAGATTTTGAATTTTCTCATCAAATAGCTTTGACCATTATTCTAAGATAGCATTCGGTATTTGTGATTTTTCTTACTTGGGTTAAAATCTTCCAATTCACTTCTGCAAAATGCTAATCAGAGTATGATTTAATAAAGGACTCACCTGACAAGCTGGGTCTGTCTGCAAAATACAAGCTAGTTTCTTTAGAAACACGGTAAAGTGTTTGAATTCAGCCACACTGTAACCCAGGTAATCCGCATTGTCTAACCAAATTATGTTTCCTGTAAGAAAGTTATAGAAATCGCAATAATGTGTTATTTATAGATTTTCTTTCCAAACTGTTAACATCGTTTCAAAGTGATTTTGCTAACGTCATGTCTTAAGTACAATATTAGTGTAATTTTGTTTGTTTGCTTGGATCATAATGGACCAGTCAACTCTATGTAGGTCATACTGAGCCGGTCATTTGACCTAACCACACACTTTTAAAAGCAGGTTTATGCATAGGGGGTTAACCAGTACTGTGTACACTCTTAAACTGCCCTTCTTGAACCATAAATTAGATATCACAGGCAATCTCTGTGTAGGAATGTTCCAAAGGAAATTGAGCATAAAAACAGATAAGGTGGGTATGTTGTGATAATTAAAGGCTACTTTTTGCCAATTGTCCAAAAAAACCTATGCATAGGGCATTCCTTAGAATACCTACAACATAGATTTTAAAGGTTTATATGGAGAAATAAGGAAAATTACCCTTCAGTTTATCACAAAAGGCTCACCTTACCAGTGTTTCTATGAACTAAAGTTATTGAAATACACTTACTAAATTTCGATCTTTCTCTGATCGCATCCAAGGCTTGTGATTTCAACGAGTCACTATCCAGATCCCATCTCCAATTGCTATGAGAGAGCCGCAGAAGCAGAGCTTGCAGAGTTTCATCTAACATCTCCCTTCCCCTGAGATTCATAGAGTATCTTACATGAGTGCTCATGTATTACTGAATTTATTAAATGAGTTGAGGAAAAGGGATAAAATGCGAGGCTTTGCCTTTTCCTCAACAAGTTTAATAAATTTTAATAATACATGAGCATGAATGCAAGATTCTATTTATCATATGACATTTAAAATGAATTTTATTCGCGATTGTTTTACAGAAATGTGAATATTCCGACATTAGTAAATGCGACATCGTTACAGAGCGTATCTAAATAATTTGCATATTTAATCCACTAGTGGATTATCAAATTTATTATATGGCTTTATTACATTCTCAGTCGCGACGTCATATGATAAAAAGTTATAACATATTCAGATATATTACACCAAAAACCTCTTTTTGACACTACTGTTCGGACCCAAAGCAGAAATCATGGTAATTGGACAATAGTTTTCCTCTATAATCTACATATTTATGGGACATCTTTCAAAACTGTGTTACAATGAACATAGTTATGAAGAAATTTGTGAGAAGTTTTGTTTGTTTGTTTATGTGGCCACTATACATCCCCATCAAAACTATTCAGGGCATTTTGGGACGCTGCTTCCAATTTTGTGGGCCTATTACCCTACACTGAAATGAAATCAAGTTTCAAGCCCTTCCACCAAAGGAAAATATTATGGTTTACGTGACGATCCGAATCACACCATTTTTCTGGAGCAGGCTTAGACCTTCCAAACAATTTACCAGTACTAGAATATATGGTAGGTTTCAGCTCTGCTCGGAAGCACCATGCAGCCCAATCTATTTCTCCAAGCAGTTATGTCATAATAAAAAAGAACATCACGAAACACGCCTATATAATTTTGACCCCCTTGAACCCCACTTTTATATAGTAAAACTGGCGTTTCCGGGGGTATACCTTATTTTTCTAATTTCTGCTCTAAAATATAGATTGTTGGTACTCGTTAGAACCGCCTCGATGAGGCGGTTCTAATGAGTGCACACAATCTATTTTTGGAGCAGAAATAAGAACAATATCACAATTTTCATCATAAAATTTTCATTTTTTCAGTGATAAAGGTGGCAATGTATTTGTATAGGCGTGTTTGCGTAATGAAATGTGGATATGCTAACCAGTTATGATACAGATCAGTCTGTGACTCTGTAAAACAAAATGGAAATCAATGAGTGTTTGCACACTAAAGTGTCATGCAGTCTAAAAAACTCTGAAGAGACTGTGCAGACATATCGTTGATGGCAACCCGTGCTAGCAAATACATTTTCTCATGCTCTCAAATACCCATACCCATGAACATATAACTGAATAATTCCAATTCGCAATCTTTATGTACATTTCGAGTGATTTGACAGAGTCACTAGTTGCCATGCAAGTTGTTACCAGTTATCATTGATGAAGCTCGTAATGTTTGTTTGTTTGATTTGAGGTTTAACGTCCCTGTCAACACTGTAAAGGTCATTTTGGAGACGTAGCTTTCAATTTTGTGGGACTTTTACCCGAAATTGAGATGAAATAACACTGCTTTGCCTGGGCAGGCTTAGATCCTCTAAGTGGTTTACCAGTACTCGTGTGTGGGTCGGATTCAGCTCTGCGTGGAAGCATCATGTAGCACATATTTTTCTTCAAGCCCCGATAGGCGGGGGCCGCTGAAGCTCGTAATAGTTCTGGAGATATGAGCCTGAATTTTAGGGAAAACAATAGGCTTGACACAATACATGTAGTTCGCAAAGTCAGTGAACCATAAAATGTAGGTCAAAGTCAAATAGGAATGCTCACATCAAAGTTGCCGCTCTTAGATACAAATATGTACTAAGTATCATTAATAATAGTTCTTTTGGAATGAACTTTTATGGTGAACGGCTGAACACTAGGGTGGCTGCAATACGTCACTAAGTCAGTGGACCGTAAAATGTAGGTCAATGTCAAATACGGATGCTTGCATTAAAGTTGCCATCCTTAGAAACAAGTAAGTACCCAGTATCATAAATAAAGCTCTTATAGTTCTTGAGAAATTAACATGACCATTAGGATGAACGCTAGGGTATTAGTAAACTTTGACGGCTTGAAAAACAGATGAACGGACGGAAAATCTGACGCCTGTATCACGGCTAGGGCTGGCTAATCGGAGCTGAAAAGATTATCGGTTATCATTCCTGTCATTGCGATCGATAATCGATTTGTGATCACTGAAGATTTGGCATAATTTTAACTGTCTGGCTTTCTGTCTGAGCATGACGCCTACCATATACTGTACTTTGCCATATGTATTTGAACAGACTGGTCTGAGCAAACAGTGTAGACCCAGATGAGCCGCTGCAGAATGCGGCGTCTCATCTTGGTCTGCACTGTTTGCCACTCATCCAGCTATTTTAGGCGCAATTTTGGGTAGTAAATTGTACTTATTAAATACTCATAGCAAGCAAATCAGTGATGATAACCATTTTTCATGAATTTATTGATTGAATAATCGGTTATCTGATTAATCATGCCAGCCTTAATGACGGCATGCTAATAGTGGGTGCAACAAAAATTAGGTTAACCTGAAAGAAAGCCCACATTAGATGCCACATTAGCAAAACATTTCCTAAGTATGTATTTTTTTAACCCTTGTCCTGCTGGGCCCGGATATGCCTTATTTTCCAAACAATGAAGATCCAGATCAGATGGCTTCTGATGAAGCCATCTGATCAGGATCTACATTGTTTGCAATTCAGATTGTGAATGTGTTGCAATAATTTGCATCAAGTAATCTGATTGGTTGATGGACAGAAATGGGTGTGGCTTAAATGAATATTCAGCAAGAGAAGGGTTAAATAACCTGACACCCCTATATTTTGAAATGGACTACTACTATAAGGTGGAAGGAAAATAGGTTTTAATGACCATTCAACTCATATTAATGACTCACAGGAGGGGTATTTGACCCAAACATTTGGATTTTTGCTAATTTCCCAGTCCCTTCTCTGGGAGATAACATGTCCTGTGCAAACATTCCACAACCAATTTTATGTCTTCTGGATACGCTGGATACTGATATAGTTGTAAAGCTTTGTTTAAGTATACAGTTTAACCGCTGTTAAGCAGCCACCCAGAAACAACCCCAAAATTGCCTGCAAAAAGGCAGTAGTTGTTTAGGAAAGGAAATATCTGAGATGATGAATAGGCGGCCTTTAGCTTAACCCTTCTCTTGCTGAATATTCAGTTTAGCCACACCCATTTGTGACTTTGAACCAATCCGATTACTTGATTTAATGTATTCCTACAAATATGGATCTACAATGTTTCCAAAGATAGAGGTTGTCGTGAACAGCATGATGAGAGTTAAGCGGGCTAAAATGTGTCTTAGAAAATATGCTCACAGCAAAGGCTACTAGAGTGCACAGTCAATGACTCGCCATCGCAAATCCACACACTTCGAGCAGAGCCAAATATAATGCTGCTCTCGCATAAAACTCATCATGTAAGAGAGCCATGGTTGCATTCTGGCAAGTAGTTGAGGAGATAACGTGATGGATGGATGGATGAACAGAGGCATTCACAATATCCCCAAACGCTAAAGTGTTGGGATAAAATATCAGCATGTGGACTTACTGTGTCAGAACACAGCCTTCACTGACTGAATCAACAGACATCAAAACAGCACAAAGCAGACAGCAACCAGACTGTGTGGGTACACAGACTGAACTGAGTTAGATGCATAAGTTTGAAGACATTATTTTTGCTTGATACAGTTTAAATGCTGGATTCTGAAAAGACACATGGATTCCAAAGAAAACTGATAAAAAACTTCAAAGATGTCCAAAATAATGGAAATTCATGCATACACAAAAGCAATAATATGTATGTTGCATGCCTGACCTTAATCCCAATTTGTGTTGTGTAATAAATTCAAATTGGTTACTTCCAACAAGGACCAGGGGCAAGTTGTTCAAATCTAATGGTGTCGTTAGTTAACATTTGTTAAGACTTTGATCATTTAATATGGTAAATATGCTCATATTTTTTGCTAAAAAAATAACACTATGTTAGATGTAGAACTTGCTAGACAGTTAACAGTTTGACCACTATTCAGCTAGTTAAGCTAACGATCCTTTGAACAAATGGATTCTGGTCTTCAGGTTACCTGAGATTAACACGAGTTATCAACCAATTTTTGCTACTGTTCTGTAGTTTGTGGCACACCTCACTTGCTAGGCTGGTTGTACCGACTCCACTTTCGCCATAGATTACCACTCCTTATAAAATATATGAGCCAGATTTTGAGAAAATGTCATTATCACAAAGGAGTGCATGAAAGGCTCAGAAAAGCGTGTACATATGTGCAGTCTCGCTAGAGTTATGCTGCTTTAAGTCACATACCGGAGAACTCTAGGAAGCACACACATTGATGCAGTGGTTAAGCACCATACTCATGAATGAGTACCACACCTGCATCATTATTTCATAGGCATGCATCAAATTTCTGATGAGACTGCGCATATGCGCAGGCTCATGATTGAGTAATTGGCCATTTTGTGGGAAAGCAATGGTCCTTTTGGCTTTCTGCGATTGAAGTTTCCATTAGGTCTAGTTATTTCATGTTTGTGTTTCTTTCCCTTTGGTGTCACTGATGGGAGCTGTGAGTAAATTGTATCGATTCTTGATCATTGCCTTCACTTCTATCATGACTGAGTACCACACCTGCATCATTATTACAAAGGCATGCATCAAAGGTTCAGGCCAGCCTGTGCATATGCGCAGTCTCACCAGAACCTTTGCTGTTCGAATTCATGTACTGGAGACCTGAAGGCAGCACACTGGTGCAATGGTAAAGCAAAGCCAAGATGGAGGGGTCCAGAGTTCGAATACCTTGAGTAAGTCATTTATCCACAGTTTAGTTTGTATACAGAGAAATTCCGCTATTAAGACCATCTAAAATGAAGACTAATTCTGCTTTCAAAAGCTTATTTAGAAAATTGCAATTATTCTTTCTTTGTGTTTTCAGCATACAGTGTCCTCTGGTCAGAGACCACCTTTGGGACTGTTCAAAAGAGTCCAAAAGATGGTCTTAATATAGGAGTTTTACTGTATTAGTAACTGGACTCTGTGGCCTAATGGATAAGAGCGCTGACTCTTAATCATAGGTCTCTCACCGCTGTGGGTTCGAGCTGGCTCTGATCACATGTGAGACGCCAAGATCTGCAATTGAAGGTCAGTCGGTTTTTCTCCGGGTACTCCCGTTTTCGCTCACCTCTGATTTCCGATCGGCTCGATATGAGTGAAACAATCTTGGAAGGGCCATAAAACCAACCAAAACAAATACTGCATTAGTATATATGTAATATTTTAATCTGAGTTCTTTTATTCAGTCAAAGTTTATTATTACTGTTAACTCTTATCATGCTGTTCACGACAACCCCTATCTTTGGAAACAGTGTAGATCCAGATCAGATGGCTTCTGAAGAAGCCATCTGATCAGGATCTACACTGTTTGACATTCAATTTATGAATTTGTTGGAATAAATTACATCAAGTATTCTGATTGGTTCAAAGTCAAAATTGGGTGTGGTCAATCTGAATATTCAGCAAGAGAAGGGTTAAAAAAGTGACTATAAACACAATTTTCATGCAAGAAATCATGCAACTAGCCCTTTTAGTTGTCTGTGCAGGTTGAACCTTGTTTAGTTGCATATGTAATAATGACTCTTTTCTCATTAGCATATCCAAGTCTGTGAAAAGAACAATCTTGATGGGCCTCTGTGAATCAGTGGATAACAGCACTGATTCTTAATCATTAGGGCTCTCACTAATGTGGTTCGAGCCTAGCTCAGGTTATATGTGAGGTGCCAAATTCTGCAACATATGGTTAGGTGGTTTTTCTCTGGGTACTCCGGTTTTTTACCCACCTCTGATTAACGATAAGCTCGATATAAGTGAAATAAGCCCAAACCAAATAAAAAAAAATTGAAAAAAAAAAGACACTTTATTTATGCAACAAAAAGTGAGGGCTCCAAGGAAAAAGATTTTTTTTCGCATTTATCCTTAAAATACATACCGTAAAAATTCTAACAAGAGGGCCATCGTGGATCGCCCACCTGATCCATAGAGTAACAAGTGGGCCATTATTGACCCCAGGGCTATAAACCAAAGGGCCCCGGGGCGGGGGCATTTTTGGCCCTAGCACTATAAATTGAACAATCTTGGTAGGGATCCACTAGATGAAGCTTCAAACCAAATATCAAAGACCTGGGCCTTGCGGTTTCAGAGAAGAAGATTTTTAAAATTTTTTGGTGAAAAAAATCTATTTTTGCCTCCTGTGACCTCGTATATGTGCAATGAACCGGAACCATTTGAACAACTTTGAAAGGGGACCACCTAAGGATCATTCCTGTGAAGTTTGGTCAAAATCCGATCAGTGGTTTAGGAGGAGATGTCGTTTGATGAAATTGTTTGCGCACACACGAACGCACATACGCATGACGGACGACGGACAAAAAGTGATCCCAAAAGCTCACCTTGTCACTATGTGATGGTGAGCGTAAAATTCGGACACCTTGAGGACTTGCTGCAAATCTCATAAAATTTTAACACATTTGTTTCATGATCCAGCAAAGGGTCCAATAGGTGCAGATGGAATGGCAAACAGTGTAGACCCGAGTCTGCAATGTTTGCTAAGGCCTGGCTGTCCCAGTACTAAGGTTCATTACGGTAGTCGAATTAAATGGGAAATAACTCAAAAGGGGAGACAATTTGGATAAGAGAAAAATTACGGTTCAACTATTTTTTCATGAGGAATCCATATATGAAATTTCAAACCACTAGCATACACCATTATAAAGTTATGCTATACACAATTAAGTGTGAAGTGTGACGTACAAATGGACAAGCCAAAAGCAATATGCAACCCCCGCACCCCCCCCCCCCCCATAATCTTTCCAAGTTGGTGGCATAAACATTCATGATGAATTTGGTGTTCATCAAGGCTCTGTTCTCAGCCCACTGCTTTTCATCATTGTGCTTGAAGCCTTGTCATGCGAGTTCCGCTCTGGAGTCCCCTGGGAGGACCTGTATGCTGATGACCTTGTCATCATAGCTGAATCCCCTGAGGAATGTGTCAGGAGGCTCTTAACTTGGAAAGACGCAATGGAGGCGAAAGGGCTCAGAGTGAATGCAGGAAAGACAAAGATCATGATCTGTGGTACAGGCCTGGACCTCTTGCAGAGTACAGGCCAGTTCCCATGCGCTGTTTGTCGCACTGGAGAGGGCAGCAACAGTATCTTTTGTAATGGCTGCAAGTTCTGGGTGCACAAGAAATGCAGTGGGCTCAAGCGCTTGATAGAGGACCCTGATTACAGGTGTACACAGTGCCAAGGAACCGCACGCCCCTTAGATGGCAGACCACAGAGGGAAGTCCAAGTCGGATCCGACAAGTTGGAGGTTGTAGCTTCCTTCTGCTACCTAGGTGATATGCTCTCTGCAGAGGGTGGTTGCGACCTTTCAACTTCATCACGTGTGAAAACAGCCTGGAAGAAATTCAAGGAGTTGCTACCAGTTCTCTCTTCCCGCCACCTCTCGTTCAAGACACGTGGCCGTGTGTATAGCTCTTGTGTGCGGAGCGCAATGCTCCATGCCAGTGAGACATGGCCATTGACAAAGCCAAACCTCCAACGTCTACAGCGAAATGACAGGGCAATGATCAGACAGATCTGCAATGTCAAGCCACAGGACACTGTCACCATCAGGTCCAGTGAGTTACTTGAGCGTCTTGGCATTGAGGACCTGGACCTCATCCTGAAAGAGAGAAGACTTCGCTGGTATGGACATGTGGAACGCTCCAACAGTGCAGTCAAGACTGCCTGTGACATACAGGTAGGTGGTAAACGGGGGCCAGGAAGGCCCAAGATGACCTGGAAGCAGCTAACAGAAAGAGATTGCAGAGAATGGAAGCTCTCTGCTATCGATCCTCATGATAGACAAGCCTGGAGATCTGGTGTAAGATCTGCCATGCGTGCAGCAAGCCAGCTACCTGGAAGGGGGCCCACTTATGTGGACGCTGCCCCTGTACCTGCACGTTAATCAAAAATCCGTTGATGATGATGATGATGATGATGAAACATATGTCAGTACAACACAAATCCTACAGTAAGACATGTGTAACCAGCAAACTCTGATCAGACTCTACAGATGACTGATAGCATTGGCCTTTCACAGCCTTTGGGCTATCCATAAAGAGATAAGCAGAATCTCCAGCCTTACTTCATGCATCATGTGAACAAGTCCCCCTAAACCCCACTTTCTATAAGAAAACTGGGGTTTAAGGGGTATACATTGTTTTTCTTATTTCGGCCCCAAGACATAGCTTGTGGGTACTTGTTAGAGCCACCTCAATGAGGTGGTTCTAACGAGCACCCACAAGCTATGTTTGCTGTTTAAATAAGAAAAAAACATCACAGATTTTCATTAGTTTTTTTTTGAGTGATTGTCCCGTCAACACTGTTAAGGTCATTTTGGAGACGTTGCTTCCAATTTTGTGGGACTTTTACCCGACATTGTAATGAAATGACATCTCAAGTCCTGCCGCCCAATGAAACCAATAGGGTTTATATGCATGGAAGGGCCAACTCGCACTGCTTTGCCTTGGCAGGCTTAGATCCTCTAAGCGGTTTACCAGTACTGGTGTGCGGGTCGGTTTCAGCTCTGCGTGGAAGCATCATGCAGCCCATATATTTCTTCAAGCCCCGATTGGTAGGGACCGAGATTTTCAATAGAAAAATAGCCATTTTGGAGATGTAAAAAATGCACTATGTTGCATGGGTGCTTTATCGTAATGTGTGTGAATATGCAGGCTGACTGGAGTCTTTGCTGGTTGCACATGTCTAACAGCTGGTGTGTGTGTTTGCGTTTTATGTCCCACATCACCTTCAGTCGTATGGTGACGGGACCTCAGTTTAGAATCATCAAAAAGTCTGGAGAAGCCCAGATTGGATTCACGACCCCTGATTGATGAGGTGAGTAGCTAAACCATTACACCACGGAGGCATTTGTCTTATTGTAGGTAACACATATATACATATAGAAAGCATAATTACCTGCATATTCTGATTCTTGATCTTGCAATGTCTGAATAATTTCTTCCATAAACTTATCCCGTCCAACAAAATACGGATCAAGGGGGCATTCTAATAGATACTGCTTTTTTTCTTCTTTATACTGTTGGACCTTATCTGACAGCTTACATAAGCCTAAAAATAACAACTTATAATTACATATATTGGTACACCAGAGCTTCATCAGAAAACCACTGTTGGGATCCTCTCATTTATTCAGCTAAAACCACACTATGTAAGATATTGTACTTGCTAGAACAGTTAACAATTTGTCCACTAATGATGCTTTGACAAAACTGACCCCTGATTTGCAGTCATTCCTTTTCAAATAAAAACAATGGGTTAAATGGTTTTAAATGAAATATAAATGTATACTGAACTATGGGGAGACATTCTGCAGCACCATATAGCACTTGATATACCAGCTGCTTTGAGGTGTAATTAATATTCCTTTTGTACATGAGCCAATCTTATGCCATTTGCAAACAATAAAAGTGCTGATCAGCCTGAACATTCTCACAGTATGATCAGTATCTTACTGTTCCCTGCTTGGACATCATAGTATCTCTAGTTTCTACATCACGAAAACACGCCTATATAATTTTGACCCCCTTGAAGCCCCCTTTTATATAGTAAAACTGAGGTTTCAGGGGATATACCTTATTTTTCTTATTTCTGCTCTAAAATATAGATTGTGGGTACTCGTTAGAACCGCCTCGATGAGGCGGTTCTAACGGGTGCCCACAATCTATATTTGGAGCAGAAATAAGAAAAATATTACGATTTTTCATCATAAAATTTTCATTTTTTCGGAGATAAGGGTGACAATGTATTTTTATAGGCTTGTTTACGTAATGATATCTAAAATTTCAAGACTCTTATTAGTCTGTAGCTTAGTATGTAGGTTTGTTTCTTACCTAGTGCCAAACCCTGAAGACAGTGTTGTTTTTTTTTTTTTTCATTACGCAAACACGCCTATACAAATACATTGCCACCTTTATCGCCGAAAAAATGAAAATTCTATGATGAAAACTTGTGATATTTTTCTTATTTCTGCTCCAAATATAGATTGTGGGCACTCGTTAGAACCGCCTCATCGAGGCGGTTCTAACCAGTACCCATAATCTATATTTTAGAGCAGAAATAAGAAAAATAAGGTATACCCCCGGAAACCCCAGTTTTACTATATAAAAGTGGGGTTCGAGGGGGTTAAAATTATATAGGCATGTTTTCGTGATGGCTTTTTTTTTTTTTTTTTTTGAGACGGGACTTATGTCAGGTGTATCTGTTCCCCTTTCCAAACATTTAAAGAAGGAAGTTTTCAACAACAACAAATACTGCAGCTGTTTGACAGTGTCAGATGTCCTTTTATACGAGGGATATAATTTTAAACGAAATACACCACAACCTCTTTATAACACTGTTCATTAAAGCACAGTTTTGGATCTAACACAGTTTAATGGAGGAACCAAAAATGCATTGATTATACAGAACTGGTCATTATTCTATATAATCTATACATTTTTGTTTGGCTAAACATGGTTGTTTAGTTGTTTAACTAACATGATTTCTGCTTAAGACCCAAACAATAGTGGTATAAAGAGGTTTTGGTGTATTGGTCTATACCTACCAAAGTCACCATACAAACTCTCATTGTCTAAACAAGTTTCTATAAAATCCACTGCATATTCTGTTCCAAGTTTACTTTCCAAAACGCTAAAATGGAACAAACATAAACCTCAACTAACTGTTCAATAAAGCACGGTCTTGGAAATAACACAGTTTAAAGATGCATTTAGAACACACGCCAATACAAATATATTGTAGATTCTACAGACATTTACTGCAAAAAAAAAACACACAAAAAATTGTATTATTTTTCTTATTTCTGCTCAAAATGTAGATTGGGGGTACAAGTTAGAACTCCCTCATTGAGGCGGTTCTAACGAGTACCCATAGTCTATATTTTAGAGCAGAAATGAGAAAAATAAGGTTTAACCCTGTAAACCCCAGTTTTACTACATGTATATAAAGTGGGATTCAAGGGGTCAAAATTACATAGCCGTGTTTTCATGTTTGTTTGATTTTAAGTTTAACATCCCAGTCAACACAGGAAAGGTTATTTTGGAGACGTTGCTTCCAATTTTGTGTGACTTTTACCCGACATTGAGATGAAATGACATCTCAAGCCCTGTCACCCAATGAAACCAATAGGGTTTATAAGCATGGACATGATGTGATCCCAAAAATATATAAATTATATAGAAACAAGAAATGTGTCCAGACGACACAGATGCCCCCGCCAAGGGCCCCGCCTCACCCCGAAAATTCATGTTGCAACAAAATTTTCTAAGTGTGTAACCTTGTCATCAGGAACATTAGTGAGAAGTTATATTGAAATCAGTGAAGAAATGTAGTCGCTAGAGCGATGACAAAGTTTTTCTAAAAATAGCCACAGTGACCTTGACCTTGAAAGTCGAAATCGCTCGGGATATTGGCATAAGGAACATTTGTGTGAAGATATATTGAAATCGGTGAAGAAATGTAGGCGCTAGAGCGATGACAAAGTTTTTCTAAAAATAGCCAGTGACCTTGACCTTGAGGTCATGACCTTGAAAGTCAAACTCGCTCGAGATATTGTCATAAGGAACATTTGTGTGAAGTTATATTGAAATCAGTGAAGAAATATAGACGCTAGAGCTATGTTGTGCGAGGGGATAATTAAAAAATTTTAAGTCTGTGACCTTGACCTTGAGCTCATGGGCATGGGTGGGGGTATCGCTGAATAAAATGGACAGGTATCTAACATCATACCAAATATCAACTCAACCCATCGCACGATTTGGAAAATATCAACTCTTAAAATACCTTATTAAAAATTTCTAAGTCTGTGACCTTGACCTTGAAACCATAGGCATGAGTGGGGGTATTGCCAAATGAACATTTGGACCTGTATCTATCATCATAGCATACATAAGCCAAATCCATAATATAGTTTGGAAAATTTGAGCTCCTTAAAATCTTTCACATTAAAATTGTCTAAGTCTGTGACCTTGACCTTGAGGTCATAGGCATGGGTGGGGGTATTGCTGAATAAAACAATGTACCTATATCCATCATCATATGAACCAAAGCCATCATAAAAGTTCAGGTTCTACCAGGTACAAATACCTTAACTGGAGTCTTTAACATGGAAAATTTCTAAGTTCATGACCTTGGCCTTGAGGCCATGGGCATGGGTGTGGGTATCGCTGAATAAAACTTTGGACCTATATCTATAATCATATGAAATATGAACCATTCCATCAAATGGTTTGGAAAATATGAGTTCTAAAATGTTCAAGTCTACCTGTTACAAAAACCTTAACCTGAGTCTTTAACATTGAAAATTTCTAAGTCTGTGACCTTGACCTTGAGGTCACAGGCATGGGTGGGGGTATTGCATAATAAAACTTTGGACCTATATCTATCATCATACCAAAGATGAACCAGTTCCATCAAATGGTTAGGAAAATATGAGTTTTAAAAGTTCAGGCTCTACCTGTTACAAAAACTTTAACCTGAGGTTACAGGATCACATACGTACCTACGTACGTACGTACACACACATGTACAGATGGACGTTCACATGTACGCACGTACGCATGCACGGAAAACCGAAAAACTATATGCCCCCGGCATCATATGATGCGGGGGCATAAAAATTACATTTTTGTTTGGATGAAACGTGATTGTTTAACCCTTATCTTGCTGTTCACGACAACCCCTATCTTTACAAACAGAGTAGATCCAGATCAGATGGCTTCTGAAGAAGCCATCTGATCAGGATCTACATTGTTTGGCATTCAGTTTATGAATTTTACCAATAAATTACATCAAGTAATTTGATTGGCTGATAGACAGAAATGGGTGTGGCTTAGATGAATATTCAGCAAGATAAGGGTTAAATGACATGATTTCTGCTTTGCACCCCAACAATAATGTTATAAAGAGGTGGTGGTGTGCATCATAATGTGAGCCCCGCCAAGTGAATTTGTCTTCAAGCATTCCGTGATGATAAATTTTAACTGCGCATGCCCAGCCATTCAGAGGAGCCAGGGATATGGCTTTCTGTCTGAAGGTTCCTCTTCAGTCACTGCTTGTATGAGCGAGCAGCGAAGGTTCTGGCAAGACTGCGCGGATGCGCAGGCTCGCCTGAACCTTGCTGCTCGCATAGGTGATAAGTACCAAAATCGCTTGACGGGGCCCAAGTGATCATATAAAATAAGAGGGCCAAGATGGCCCTGGATCGCTCACCTGATCCACAGAGTAACAAGTGGGCCCCAGGGAGGGCCATTATTGACCCAAGGGCTATAATGTGTATAATGTTGAGGGAGGTCTAAAAAGGTGAAGCTTCATACCAAATATCAACAAAGGCTATAATTTGAACAATCTTGGCAAAGGTCCACAATATGAAGCTACACACCAAATATCAAAGACCTGGGCCTTGCAGTTTCAGAGAAGAAGATTTTTTTTAAAGATATTCTCTACATAAACCTATGTAAAACCAACTGTCCCCGGGGCGGGGGCATTTTTGGCCTCAGGGCTATAATTTAAACAATCTTGAGAGAGGTCCACTAGATGCAGCTTCACACCAAATATCAAAGACCTAGAAGCCTATGTAAAACCAACTGTCCCCAGGGCGGGGGCATTTTTGGCCTCAGGGCTAGCCTATAATTTAAACAATCTTGATAGAGGTCCACTAGATGCAGCTTCACACCAAATAGCAAAGACAGGGCCATGCTGTTTCAGGGAAGAAGATTTTCAAAGCCAATCTCTATAAGTCTACCGAAAACCAAAGGGCCCTGGGGCGGGGGCATTTGGGGCCCGAGGGCTATAATTTGCACATTCTTGGTAGAGGTCCACTAGATGAAGCTCCATACCAAATATCAAAGACATGAGCCTTGCAGTTTCAGAGAAGAAGATTTTTTTAAAGATATTCCCTATGTAAGTCTATGTAAAACCAAAGGGTCTCAGGGCAGGGGCATTTTTGGCCCCAGGGCTATAATTTGAACAATCTAGATAGAGGTCCACTAGATGAAATTTCACACCAATCATCAAAGACCTAGGCCTTGTGGTTTCACAGAAGAAGATTTTTAAAGATTTTCCCAACATAAGTCTATGTAAAACCAAAGGGCCCCGAGGTGGCGGCATTTTTGGTCTCAGGACCATAATTTGAACAATATTGGTAGAGGTCCACCAGATGAAGCTTCATACCGAATTTCACACACCTAGGCCTTGTGGTTTCAGAGAAGAAGATTTTTCAAGATTTTCCCTATAAAAGTTTATGTAAAACCAAAAGGCCCCAGAGCAGGGGCATTTTTGTTCCCATGGGCTTTAATTTGAAAAATCTTGATAGAGGTCCACAAGATGAAGCTTCATACCTAATATCAAAGACCTGGACCTTGCGGTTTCAGAGAGGAAGATTTTTATAGATTTTCCCTAAATAAGTCTATGTAAAACCAAAGGGCCCAGATGCGGGGGCATTTTTGGTCTCAGGGCTGTAATTTGAATAATCTTGGTAGAGGTCCAAAAGATGAAGCGTCATACCAAATATCACAGACCTAGGCCTTGTGGTTTTAGAGGAGAAGATTTTACAAAATTTTCCCTATACAAGCCTATGTAAAACCAAAGGGACCCGGGGCGGGGGCATTTTTGGCCCCAGCACTATAATTTGAACAATCTTGGTAGGGGTCCACTAGATGAAGCTTCATACCAAATAGCGAAGACCTGGGCCTTGCGGTTTCAGAGATGAAGATTTTTAAAGATTTTCCCTATATAAGCCCCTGAAAAACCAAAGGGCCCCTGGGCAGGGGCATTTCTGGCTCCAGCACTTTAATTTGAACAATCTTGGTAGGGGTCCACTAGATAAAGCTTCATACCAAATAGCAAAGACCTGGGTCATGCGGTTTCAGAGAAGATCTTTAAAGATTTTCCCTATACAAGCCCATGTAATACCAAAGAGCCGCAGGGCGGGGTTTTTTTTGGCCCCAGAACTATAATTTGAACAATCTTGGTAGGGGTCCACTAGATGAAGCTTCATACCAAATATCAAAGACCTGGGCCTTGCGGTTTCGGAGAAGAAGGTTTTTTCAAAGATTTTCCCTAAATAAGCCCCTGTAAAACCAAAGGGCCCCGGGGCGGGGGCATTTTTGGCCCCAGCACTATAATTTGAACAATCTTGGTAGGGGTCCACTAGATAAAGCTTCATACCACATAGCAAAGACCTGGGCCATGCGGTTTCAGAGAAGAAGATTTTTAAAGATTTTCCCTATACAAGCCCCTGTAAAACCAAAGGGCCCCGGGGAGGAAGCATTTTTGGCCCCAGCATTATAATTTGAACAGTCTTGGTAGGGGTCAACTAGATAAGGCTTCACGCCAAATAGCAAAGACCTGGGCCATGTGGTTGCAGAGATGAAGATTTTTAAAGATTTTCCCTATATAAGCCCATGTTAAACCAAAGGGCCCCTGGGCCGGGGCATTTTTGGCCCAAGCACTTTAATTTGAACAATCTTGGTAGGGGTCCACTAGATGAAACTTCATACCAAATATCAAAGAAGAAGGTTTTTTAAAGATTTTCCCTATATAAGCCTATGTAAAACCAAAGGGCCCCGGGGTGGGGGCATTTTTGGCCCCAGCAATACAATTTGAACAATCTTGGTAGGGGTCCACTAGGTGAAGCTTCATACCAAATAGCAAAGACCTGGGCCTGGCAGTTTCTGAGAAGAAGATTTTTAAAGATTTTCCCTATAAAAGCCCCTGTAGAACCTAAGGGCCCTGGGCAGGGGCATTTTTGGCCCCAGGGCTATAATTTGAACAATCTTGGTAGGGGTCCACTAGATAAAGATTCATACCAAATTGCAAAGACCTTGGCCATGCGGTTTCAGAGAAGAAGATTTTTAAAGATTTTCCCTTTATAAGCCCATGTAAAACCAAAGGCCCCCGGGGCGGGGTTATTTTTTGCCCCAGCACAATAATTTGAACAATCTTGGTAAGGGTCCACTAGATGAACCTTCATACTAAACATCACAGACCTTTGCCTTGCGGTTCCAGAGAAAAAGATTTTTAAAGATTTTCCCTATATAAGCCCATGTAAAACCAAAGGGCCCCGGGGCGGGGGCATTTTTGGCCCCAGCATTATAATTTGAACAATCTTGGTAGGGGTCCACTAGATGAAGCTTTATTCCAAATATCAAAGACCTGGGCCTTGTGGTTTCAGAGAAGAAGTTTTTTTAAGTTTTCAGTGAAAAAAATCTATTTTTGTCTCCTGTGACCCAGATGTGCAACGGACCGGAACCATTTGAACAACTTTGAAAGGGGGCCACCTAAGGATCATTGCTGTGAAGTTTGGTAAAAATCTGATCAGTGGTTTAGGAGGAGATGTCGTTTAAATAAAAAGTTTACGGACGCACACACGGACGGACGCACGCACGACGGACGACGGACAAAAAGTGATACCAAAAGATCACCATGTCACTACGTGACAGGTGAGCTTAAAATACCAAATTCACTGCATAAAGAGCACAGTCAGAGGATTTGATAAACTTTATTTTAAGATGCAAACAAGCATTAGGAAAACAGACGCTTGTGACAAAGTGAGTTCTTTCATGGCTCCAAATAACAGACATTTTCCTGATCAAAAATTTTTATATTTTGTCTATATTTTTGCATCAAACATAGGTTGTGGGCTTTTGTTACTGAGGCGGTTCTTAAGGGTACCACAGGCTATATTTTTGAGGAAAAATATGGCAACTAAATTTTGCATGGAATTGAAATCTTTGACAGAGAAATATCTGAAGATCATATCTCCCAAGTTTGGCTAGAATTGGGATGTCATGAAAATAGATTTTGAAGGGATGGATGAACAGACAAATCGTGACAGCTCACAATAGCTCTCAAGGAGTCTTTGGCTCTTGAAAGTGAGCTAAAAAAGATGTCACTAGCATCATGAAAACACGCCTATATAAGTTTGACCCCCTTGAACCCCACTTTTATATAGTAAAACTGGGGTTTCCGGGGGTATACCTTATTTTTCTTATTTCTGTTCTAAAATATAGATTGTGGGTACTCGTTAAAACCGCCTCGACGAGGCGGTTCTAACGTGTGCCCAAAATCTAAATTTTGAGCAGAAATACGAAAAATATCACATTTTTTCATCTTAAAATTTCCATTTTTTCGGCGATAAAGGTGGCAATGTATTTGTATAGGCGTGTTTGCGTAATGAAAGACTGCCAGTCTTTTGTTTCTGTCACTGAAAAGATCCAAGATGATGTTTACTTCAAACAGAACATCAGGTTAACAAATCTGTCTAACAAACTTTCTTAAATCCCATTCTGTGCACATCTTAAATCTCATTCTGTGCACATCTTAGTTAGTTTATACTAATTTATTTTAGTTCGATTGCGATGAAAGCTTCAAGCTTATTGAATCGCTCTCGAACACTCATTCCAGATGTTTTCACGTGCGAGAGAGAGGCAGTGGCTTTTTACACCACTGCTACCCATTTACACCTGGGTAGAGTGGGGCAGTGTCATTACGTGTCTTGCCCAAGGACACACCTCAATACCCGTGGCCGGATTCGAACGCACAACCTCTCGATCATAAGTCGAATGCGCTAACCACTGTGCTATCGAGGCTGACATCTTAAATCCAATTCTGTGCACATCTTAAATACCATTCTGTGCACATCTTAAATCCCATTCTGTGCACAGATATTTGGGATTTACAAAGAGGATCTTACATGAGTGTTCATGTATTATTGAATATATTAAACGAGTTGAGGAAAAGGGATAAAATACAAGGCTTTGCCAAGCATTTTATCCATTTTCCTCAACAAGTTTAATGAATTCAATAATACATGAGCACAAATGCAAAATTCTATTTATCATTTGACCTTTAAAACGCACTTTATTTACAATTGTTTACAAAAATGTCAATATTCCACTGTTAGTAAACGCGATGTCGTTAGGGGCGTCGTACGTGACGCATCTAGCTAATTTGCATATTCAATTCACTAGTGGATTATCAAAAATAATACATAGCGTTATTACACTCTCAGACGCAAGGTCATATGATAAAAAGGTTTACAATATTTGCTATATTCTGGCTAAAAAGCATAGGTTGTGGTTACTCAATGAGGTGTTTATAACGAGCATCCACAATCTATGCTTGCAGAAGAAATAAGAAATAAATCTCAGTATGATATCACACTTGTGTGCTTAACACACACTTGTGCTAAACGCATCTGTGCTTTACACTTCCATGTGGTCAACACACTCATGTGCTTAACACACCTGTGTGCTCAACACAATGGCATCTATAAAATCTGTAGACCTCACATTCTGTAGGGTTTGTGTTTTCCGTATTTCTACACCAAGCTTAGATCCTTGGTGCTCGTTAGAACTGCCTCAATGAGGCAGTTCTAACGAGCACTCACAATCTATGTTTTTGAGTAAACATAAAGAAGTAATACATAATCTTGTAAACCCAATTTTTCACTGTATAAAATGTGGGTTACAGGGGTGTTCTTTCACCAACTAATTAATGTGATAATGTTTTCTCAAGGATCATGTTACATGTAACAAGTCATTGTAATAACACCCCTGCACACCCCACTTTATGTAGAAAAAGGGGCATTTCAGGGATTGGAAATATTGAAACTTATTTCTGCTTCAAGACATAGGTTGTGGGCACTTATTAGAACTGCCTTAACCAATTTACTACCAGAAACTCCAAAGCGGGTAGCCTGGCAAACAGTGCAGGCCCAGATCAGACGCCGCAGAACGCGGCGTCTTATCAGGGCCTACACTGTTTGCAAATAGTTCAGTTATTTTCCAAATAAATTTTGATGAAATCACAACCTGACAACCCTAAATTTTGAAATTTGTTTGTTTGATTTGAGTTTTAACGTCCCCGTCAACACAGTAAAGGTCATTTTCGAGACGTTGCTTCCAATTTTTTGGGACTTTTACCCGTCATTGAGATGAAATGACATCTCAAGCCCTGTCGCCCAATGAAACCAATAGGGTTTATTAGCATGGACGGTCCGCCTCGCACCCCGGTTCCTGGACAGGCTTAGATCCTCTAAGGGGTTTACCAGTACTAGTGTGCGGGCCGGATCCAGCTCTGCGTGGAAGCATCATGCAGCCCATATATTTCTTCAAGCCCCTATGGGCGGGGGCCTATTAAATTTTGAAATGGACTCCTGCTATATATAAGGAGGAAGATTCCATTTGGTACTAAAAGGGTTAATAAGGCAATTTTTATGAGCACCTAGTTTGGGAAATATGCAAGATTGCACTATGTACATGTGCATTGGTTTGTTATCAGAATGAATTTATTCACCTTATTTGCATTATCTGCTGGTTCCTAGTCTGAAGGTTATCAGCGTTGGAAAAGCAGGTAACCAGACCCCACTGACATTGAAAGGTCAGGGGGGTCTGGTTACCTGTTTTTCCAATATTGACAATGTGCAAGCTGGGGGCCAGCAAATATTGCAAATATGGTGAATAGAAAACTTACTTGAAGAAAAAGAAGATATCACATTCTTTAACCACCTTATCATACTGATCCCCAAGCTGATCTTTAGATGAACAAATGAGTAGATGCACCATCTTCTGGTCAATTTCATCTTTGATTGCAAGTAGCAGGCTTCTCAGGGGATGAACTGTGGCACTGTCCTCAAAACTGGAATGCTGCGACTGCAGGGAGGTTCTTTTAGGTTCTGATTGCTGAAACAAGACAATCAAAGTACTGTAAGCACTGCTGACAAGGGCTAGCTAATAGAGCTGAAAAGATCCATTATGATATCACATCTTCGCGACATATTGCAATTATTCTTATTGCCAAAACTGTTATTTTCAGATGAAAATTTGGGACAACGGTATTTTTCTTATATTTATTGCAAACTAAGGTTGCGGGTGCTAGTTATTTGTCTGTTTGATTTTAGGTTTAATGTCCCCATCAACACTGTAAAGGTCATTTTGGAGACGTAGCTTCCAATTTTATCGGACTTTTACCGGACACTGAGCTGTAATAACATCTCAAGCCCTGCCGCCCAATGAAACATATAGGGTATATTTGCATGGACGGTCCGACTCGCACCGCTTTGCCTGGGCAGACTTAGATCCTCTAAGCGGTTAACCAGTACTCGAGTGAGGGTCAGTCTCAGCTCTGTGTGGAAGCATCATGCAGTCCATCTATTTCTTCAAGCCGGGAGTGTGCTTGTTAGAACCGTACCCACAACCTATGTCTAGGAACAGAAATAAGAAAAATAATGCATACCCCTGTAAAACCAAGTTTTCTCTATATGAAGTGGGGTGTTTGTTTGTTTTATTTAACATCTCGGTCAACTTTGTTTAGGTAATTTTGGAGACGTTGCTTCCAATTTTGTGGGACTTTTATCTGACATTGTGAGGAAAAGACATCTCAAGGACTGTCGCCGAATGAAACCAAAAGACTCATACGGCTTTGCCTGGGCAGGCTTAGATCCTCTAAGCGGTTTACCAGTACTCGTGTGCGGTGGGTTTCAGCCCTGCATAGAACATCATGCAGCCCATATAATTCTTCAAGCCCCGATGGACAGGGGCGATGGGGTGAAGAGGGGTGTTCATTACACGGACTTGTTAACAGATGACTGATTATCAGTCCTGCCTTTGTAATCGATAATTGAATAGTAATCACTGAAGTTTTAGTAATAATGTTACATTTCGGTCTTACTGTCTGAGCATGACTCTAACCCTGTGTTACACTTAACTGTATAATATGTTTTTGGACAGACACACCTAAGCAAACAATGTAGACCCAGATGAAACACTGCAGAATGCAGCATCTCATCAGGGTGAACACTGTTTGCCAGTCACCTACCTATTTTTAGACATAGTAGTACTTTTTTGTTTTAGAACAAATGTGATAAGGAGGCGAGGTGTTCTAATACTTCGGGTAAACATAGCAACAGATAAGGTAAGTATTTTGTGATAATTGAGGGATAGTTTTGTCAATCATCCATGAAACCTATGTTGTGGGGTAGTTCTAATGAGTACCCACAACATATATTTATACAGAGAAATAAGAAAAACTATCCCTAAATTGTCACAAAGTGCTTACCTTACCTGCTGCTATGGGTTACTATGGTAAAGTAACAGACACAGAAATCAAATAATTTGCTATTAGCATCATCACGAAAACACGCCTATATCATTTAGACCCCCTTAAACCCCCAGTTTTAGATAGTAAAACTGGGGTTTCCGGGGGTATACCTTATTTTTCTTATTTCTGCTCTAAAATATCAATTGTGGGTACTCGTTAGAACCGCCTCGATGAGGCGGTTCTAACGAGTGCCCACAATCTATATTTTAAGCAGAAATAAGAAAAATATTGTGTCGGCCTTATATTCTATGAGTGTATGCTACCACTTTTGGCCCAAGAGCTTTAATATGACTTATCTTAGTAATAAGTCAACTAGATGAAGCTAATTACCAAATATAAAAGGCCAGGGCCTTCTGGTTTAAGACAATAAGATTCTTCTGAAAGTATATGTAAAACAAATGGATCCCTGAATGGGGCAATTTTTGGTACCAATGCAATAGTTTAAACAATCTTGGAAGAGGTCCATTACACAAAACTGTGTAACAAATATCAACTGACTGAGCCTTCTGGTTACCAGACAACAAGATTTTTAAAGGTTTTCCCTATATAAGTCTATGTAAAACGTGAGTCCCTGAGCGTTGCCCAAAACCTATTATTTGAACAATCTTGATTGAGGTCCACTAGAGGCAGTGGTCTACCAAATATCAAAGGCTTGGGCCTTCTGGCTTCAGAGAAGAAGATCTTTAAAGGTTTTCCCTATATAAATCTATGTAAAATATGTCGGTCCCTGGACGGGTGTATTTTTGGCCGCATGGATATACTCATAATTTGAACAACTTTGGTAGCGATACACTAGACAAAGATGTGTACCAAATATCAAAGACCTGGGCCTTGCGGTTTCAGACAAGAAATATTTTTAAAGCTTTTCCCCAGGTTTCAGACAAGAAAGATTTTTAAAGCTTTTCCCTATAGAGGTCTATGTATAACAAGTCACCCCGGGCACATCCATTTTTGACCCCAGGTCGAACAATCTTGGTAGAGGTCCATTAGATGAAACTACATTCCAACTATCAAAGACCTGTGCCTTCTGGTTTCTGACAAGAAGATTTTTAAAGGTTTTCACTATAATGGTCCATGTATAACAAGTCAGCCTTGGAGTGGGGCCTTTTTGTTATCTGAGAACTACAATTTAACATCTTTGGTAGAGGTCCACTAGGCCATGCTACATATCAAAGACATGGGCCTTCTGGTTTGGGAAAAGAAGATATTTTGAAGGCTTTCCCTACATAGGTCTTTGTTAAACAAGTTGAGCCCCAGGGTTGGTCCAGTTTTGGCAACAGGACTGTAATATGAGAGCTTCGGTTGAGGTCCATTAAGTGAAGCTATGTGTCAAATATCAAAGACCTGGGCCTTATTCACTATATTTGCTGGCTCCCAACTTGCACATTGTCAATAATGGAAAAACAGGTAACCAGATCCCCTGACCTTTCAAGGTCAGGGGGATCTGGTTACCTGTTTTTCCAACACTGATAACCTTCAGACTAGGAACCAGCAGGTAATGCAAATGAGGTGAATGGTTTCAGACAACAAGATCTTTAAAGGTTTTCCCTATATGGGTCTGAGTAAAACAAGTCGGCCTCTGGGTCATTTTGCCCCCATGGCTATAAATGGAACAACTTCGGTAAGGGTTCATTGGGTGAAGCTACACACCAAATACAGGGCTTTAGTTTGAACAATATTGGTAGAGGTCCAAATGTTTCGGACAAGAAGATTTTTAAAGGTTTTTGCTAATATTTCCCTATTTGTTGTCATGGCAACAAGAGTTTTGCATGGAATCGAATTCTCTGAACAACTCTGAAAGAGGACCATCTAAAGAGCATATTTGCCAAGTTGCTTAGAATTTGTACATTGGTTTAGGTGATGTTGTTTAAAGAAATTGTTGTCGGACGGCCGGGCGATGGCGACGATGACGGATGGTGAATGATCACAATAGCTCCACTAGAGCCATTGGCTCTGGTGAGCAAACAAAATGGGGTTTACAGTCACTTCACCTCACAAACTTGTTCATATCACATGCATTGTTTTTCTCTAGATTTCTAGACGCCATTGTTAAACCTTGATCTAAGATTCTTGTCTTGAGGAATATTTTCCCTGGCTTGTATCCAAATGTGTGTCCCAAGAAAGTACAAGTGAACTTCAATTGCTCACGGTAATCCATGCTACAGAGGGTTGATCACAATGCCATGTCGAGAGGCAGTATGATGCTTATTAAGGAAATTAAATGTATGTTGTGTGTACTGATTAGAACTGCCTCATTGCGACAATTCTAATATATACCAGTCCATAACATTTTCAAGATAAAATAATAAGTACACGTTTCTCCTTAAAGACAGGATTTTCATGCCGGGGGTCTGGATTCTAGCTTTAACATGTACATGTAACCAGCAGATAAAAGTAGGTGTGGCTTGATCTTGGTGGGCTGGATACCTAAAGGGGCCATAAAACTGATAAGGATTACAGGATATAATTGACTGTAATAAACAGCTGCTTTCCATATATTTATCAAACAAATTCCTTCAAAAATTGGAGATAAATTATGGTTCATAAACAGTTTTTATTATTATAATTTATGTATTAACATTTAAATACAAAAACTATCTAGTTTCGTGCATTAGAAAATAAAATGGCATACTTGACTGAAATCAGAAAATAATTTTAACCAAATGTCAATTTAGGCTTAGAGATATATATGTGTGTTTCCACATTTTTCTCTGTACACATTAGCCTGTCTGTAAAAAGGGTTTGGGATATAACACAGTTCTAACACACACCCCAAAATTTACAGATTATAGCGAGACCATTCGAATGAGTACCAACACTGTAATACTGTATATTATTATAGTATTATTATATTGTGGGTGCTTGTTAGAACTGCCTGATTGAACATTTTTATATGTAAAATGCTAGTCTTCGTACTCATTAGAAATGCCTAGAATAGATCAGCCTCAATGAGGCGGGTGTGTAGTAAATGCCATGTGGCTACTCGTTAGAATGGCCTCATTGAACATTTGCATATGCTAAATTTGTTAGTTCTGCCTCAATGAGGAAGTTCTAATGAATGCTGTGGGTACTCGTTAGAACCGCCTCATTGAGACCATTTGAACAAGTACCAACACTCTATATTATAATGTAGGTGTACGTTAGAACTGCCTCATTGAACATTTGTACATGAAAAATGTTCGTTCTAGTATTCGTCAGAAACGCATAGAATAGATTTGCCTCTTGCGGCAATAGATCAAGTACCAACACTCTATAGTATATTGTGAGGGGTCTCGTTTGAATTGCCTCATTACGGTCATACAAATGTACACCCTCACTTGATAGTATATTGTTGGTAATCGTTAGAACTGCCTCATTGAGACAATTCTAACGGGCACCCCAAATCTATATTTTATGAAAAAAAAAAAAATAAACCGAGCTTAGAATGAGATAAGCCTGGGCATCCGATTTATTCATTCAGTCTTTCCATCATTTATTTAGCTGAGCTAATTTTATTTTATTTATTTTACTGAGACTGTCTGTGTATAATTCAATTTACTTTTTTTTTCTTCTTCTATAAGAAGAAAAACAAGCAGATGAATGGAAAAAGCTTTCTATTATATCAAAATGAAAAGCAATTCTTTCATTCAAACACTTTGCTTTTTATCTTATCTTATTTTTTTTTCTACAGTGTCAACTGATAATTTTTCTTCAAATTTGAAACTTTAATTTGTTTGCTTATTACATTAGAACTAAATATGCTATTTAATTAACCTTTATGAAATATTTTGTATTTTGTTTCTTCGTAATTTAAAGCATAAAAATAAATAAATTAACTAGAACAGTGTTTTCAGAGGAAAACATATGTCCCCCCACCAGTTTGAAGTCCAGAGCATCAACAGTCTAAGTCCCTTGGTGACCTTGAAAATTAGGTCAAGGTCACCAAAATCTAATCAGTTCTAGAGAATATCCCACTTATCTTATGTACCAAATTTAAACCAAATCCATCCATTGGTTCAGGAGAAAGAGCACAGGTAAGCTTATATTTAACAGCCTAAGACCATTGGTGACCTTGAAAATTGGATCAAGGTCACCAAAATCTAATCAGTCCTTGAGACCATCACATTTATCTTATGTACCAAGTCTGAACCAAATCCATCCATTGGTTCAGGAGATAGAGTGCGGACAAGCTTATTTTTAACAATCTTAGTCCTGTGGTGATCTTGAAAATTAGGTCAAGGTCACCAAAATCTCATCAATTCTAGAGACTGTCCCACTTACCTTATGTACCAAGTTTGAACCAAATCCATCTATCGGGTCAGGAGATAGAGAGCAAACAAGTTTGAACAAAATCCATCCATTGGTTCAGGAGATAGAGTGCAGACAAGCTTTTTTGGCTTAAAATTAGACAATGTTTTGAGCACTGTGACCTTGAAAATTAGACCAAGGTCACCAAAATCTAATCAGTACTTTTCCCCCTCCCAATGGTGTATCTGTGTAAGTTTAATCAAAATCCATCCATCCATTCAGGAGATAGAGTGCAGACAAGAGGCAACGCCAACGCCAACGCCAACGCTGACGCCGACAGGATCCGCACCAAAACCAATATGTCCCCGTCCCTTTGAGGTGGGGGGACATAATTAATCATGACTAAACTATTATATCACAGGTATGTCTGTCTATTGAAGTGTTATTATGGAGTGTGTCAGCTGTTACATAATTGAGATAACAAGGTTAGCTTCAAATAGAGCAGAGCTGTCACTTACTTATGACAATCATTGTGGTGTCACAGCAGCTCTCCATTTACAGCCATTCAGATAAACAGAATTGATGTTAACCCTTCAAATGTCAGACAAAGAATGACCCAGGAACTAACCTGAACCAGTTTTTAAGGCAACCGGGCACTATAAGCACATATGGGCTACCCAAGAATGACCCAGGTTTTCCTGTGCTCCCTTATATAGTCCAGTCATGTCTTTAAGGGGAATGGGAGCACCTTCAGGGGAGGCAACTCCTGCAAAAGTATTTTTGTTTCCCATGTCAATAGGGGTCAACTCTTAAAGGAAAGAATTTGCTTTCTGTTACGAGTAGACCCCTTTATCAGTGGGACAGGGCTTATAGAAAAGCGAACAGGAATCCTAAAAGTTGTCTTCCTTTGAAAAATGGGGAAAATCTGCCAGGTGTTCCCATTCCCCTTAAATCAATCCAAATATATTAACCCTTCGACTGCTGATCACCACTAGCTGACATCATTTTCAAGATGTATTTTTAACATATTTCAGTGAAAATAATTAAGGGGAATGGGAGCACCTGGCAGATTTGTCCGTTGTTTTTCAAAGGGAGACAACTTTCGGGACTTCCTGTTCACTTTTTCTGTAAGCCCTGTCCCACTGAAGGTCTACTCTTAAAGGAAAGAATTTGCTCCCCAGGACCAATGTGCAAATTCTGGCTGCTTTCATACTGCTTTCACGCTGCCTTCATTACAAAAACACGCCTATACAAATTCACTATAAATTTTAGCGCCGCAAAAATGAAAAATTTAAGATGAAAAACAAATGCGACATTTTTCTTATTGCTGCTCAAAATATAGATTGTGTGTACACGTTAGAAACGTCTCATCGAGGCGGTTCTAACGAATACCCACAATCTATATTTTAGAGCAGAAATAAGAAAAGTAAGGTTTACCCCTGCAAACCCCAGTTTTACTATATATAAGTGGGGTTTAATGGGGTCAAAATTGTAAAGGCGTGTTAGCTATCCATGTAGGTGTTGGAGACATTAAAGTTACAGGTACACTTTACGCTGTGCTCGGTGAATCAATTACCATTTTGGAATAGCTCAAACTTTGTTAAGCTGGGTCAACCTGCTTTAGGGCTAAGAACACACCACAGCATGCCAATATAGATGGCAGCAGCTATTGATATCCTGAAAAAGAAAAGAGAAAAAAAAATACACAGAAAATAACAACAACAAGAAAATATAAATGAAAGGTATAATAAATCACTGATTTTGGTTCTAGAGCCATAACCAGGGCAGGCTTGAGATGTCCTATAACATTTAGAATTATGTATACATTACGATAACAAACCCGTGTGACATAGTGCATTTTCTCATATCTCCACAATGACTGCTTTTCTGGCGAAAACTGGTAATAATTGTCTTATTTATACTCGAAACATAAATTGTAGGTGCTCGTTAGAACCGCCTCATTCAGGCGGTTCTAATGAGTACCTACAGCCTATGTCTTGGAGCAGAAATAAGTAAAATAATGAATACCCCTGTAAACCCAAGTTTTCTCTATACAATGTGGGGTTTAGAGGGGTCTTCATTTCACAGAGTTGTTAACCTGATGGGTAGAGATTTTCAGTACTTGACCACCAATGAATAAATGATGGCGAATCAACAAAAAAATGAAGGTTTTTGTTTGTAGTTGTTTTTTGTTTCCACCCATAAGACACCGTTTTGGAAGGGAGAAAACTCATTTATATGGTAATATAGTGTGAAAGAACACACAAAGGAGTGACTGCAGATCTAATTCAATTCCTTTGTACCAGCAGAAAAAGAGTTAATAGTGATAGTATATGCCAGTAGGATCTTATACTGTAAGATGAGGTTATAGCTGTTTGCTGCCCTTAGCTAACGCAACTTAGACAAACTATGGTTACATAATCAAAATGGTCAACATTTCAGTTGTGCTTAAAACTTTAGAATATGTAAGTTATGCATAAGTGTTTTGTTTATGAAAGCCATTGATAATAATAACAGTAATAAAATTTGCAATTCTAAGACTTGTAATAATTCATGTTTAATATCATTTACGTCACTTGTGAGAAAACGTTGTATATATGCGGAAAATGACAAAGTTATATAGATAATAAAATATGCTTTCTTTTGTATGCTTCTTAGAGGTACCTAACATAAATATATATATCATTGTCAAAATGCTATTATAGAATAGTTTGAAACATACAAGTGCATCATTTTTATTTTGTTTTGGATTTAAGGCCCTTTCATGATTACTTCACTTATTTCGAACAGATTGTTAATCACAGGTGGGTGAAACCCGGAGTACCCTAAAAAAAAAACACAACACTTACCCTTCTGCTGCAGAACTTGGAGTCCCACATG
Source organism: Lucinisca nassula (assembly GCA_963580285.1). Lineage (NCBI taxonomy): Eukaryota > Metazoa > Mollusca > Bivalvia > Lucinida > Lucinidae > Lucinisca > Lucinisca nassula. The sequence continues at coordinate 125,564,695 of OY757013.1, read as the reverse complement.
TGACCTGAGCAGAGTTCGCTCAGGTCGCATGTGGGACTCCAAGTTCTGCAGCAGAAGGTCAAGTGTCTTTTTTTTCGGTGAGAGACCTATATGTAATGATCAAGAGTAAACGATCTTCACCACGTGGCCCGTTACATCATTATTATGAAATATGACAAATGGAATGATTTACCAGTTTCTACTGAAATGCAAAAGGCAAAGGGTGGAACAAACTGGAATTTTCAGATATAGAATATACAGCAGTCACACATAAGATTGGCAATGTGGAACTATGGTTTGCACCTGCCTTTGGAATATTCTATTAACAATAAGACCTGTCGCCGGACAGGATAGCTCACCGGAAGTCGCGCTTTGACTCAGTTGCGCAAAGGCAAATTTTCAGACCTATAACAGAAACAAAGTCACAAAGAAAGAATGCAGTGCTATATCAATATAGTTATATTAAAATCTTTCAATAAATGTAGCCGCTAGAGCAAAGACAAAGTTTTTTCTAAAAATAGCCACAGTGACTTTTGACCTTGACCTGAGGACCCTGAAAGTTAAACTCCCTTGAGGTATTATCATATCCAAGATTTGTATGAAGTAAGAGAGTGATGACAAAGTTTTTTTTTCTAAAAATAGCCCCACTGTCCTTAACATTGAGGTCATGACCTTAAAAGTTGAACTCGCCCGAGATATAATCATAAGCAACATTTGTGTAAAGTTATGGCAAAACTCATCAACAAATGTAGCCGATACAGCCATGACAAAGTTATTCTGAAAATAGCCAGTGAGCGTGAACTCTACCTCAGGACCCTGAAAGACAAACCTGCTCAAGATACTATCATACCCAACATTTGTGTGAAGTTATATTAAAATCTATCAATAAATATTGGTGCTACAGTGATGATAAAAGTTTTTTCTAAAAATAGCCACAGTGACCCTGACCTTGAGGTCATGGCCTTGAAAGTTGAACTCGCTTGAGATATTATCATATGCAACATTTCAGTGAATTTATATAAAAATCCGTTAATTATTGTAGGCCCTCGAGCGATGACAAAGTTTTTCTAAAAACAGCCATTGTGACCTTGAACTCGAGGTCATGACATTGAAAGTCAAACTTGCTGGAGCTATTATCATAAGCAACATTTATGTAAAGTTATATTAAAATCTGTCAATAAATGTAGGCGTTAAAGCAATGGCATTTTTTTTTAGATGGCCACAGTGACCTTGACCTTGAGGTCATGACCTTAAAAGTCGAACTCACTCGAGAAATTTAAAGCAGTATCTATCACCATTCCAAGTGCAAAGTAAATTCGTCTGAAGGCAATCAAGTAATGATCTTAAATCTTCATTGCAAAAACATTAGAGTCCTTAGTCTGTGACTTTGACCCAAAGGTATGATGATGCTGCTGATAAACACTTTTGACTAGTACCTATCACCAGCCAAAGTATGAACTAAATCTATCATAAGGTAAATAAGTAATGAGCGCCTAAAAACTTAAACACAAAAACTTTGACATAAGAATTCTAAGTCAGTGACCCTGACCCAAAGGTTATGGTCATGAACACTGATGCCGCTGCTAAAAATTGGAGAGAAGTATCTATAACCATACCGAATATAAACTAAATCCATCCAAAGATAAAGAAGTAATGAGCTCCTAAAAGTCTGTGACCTTGACCTTAAGGTCACAGTCATGTGTGCTGATACTGCAGAATATCACAATATCAAATATGAACTTAATCCATATTCACATAAAGAAGTTATGAGCAACTAAAAACTTTTGCAAAAACATTTAACATATGTGGACACCGACGCCGACACCGACGCCGGGGGTAGTAGAATAGCTTACCGCAACTTCGTTCCGGTAAGCTTAAAAGGTTAACCAAGTCAGTCAATCAGGGCATGGCAAGTCCACTGCCCAGTTGCCCGGGACAAGTTTAAATTTAACTGGGCAAGTGACTGTTTGTTTACCTTGGCGAATATACGAGGGTAGGCTGAAAAGTTCTGAGCCTGACCAAGAAGCAGGCATCGAACAGCCATGAAATTTTGTATTCATTAAATCATACCTTTATTACTTGAGTTGACTCAAATGAGTTCAAGTTTACCTGCAATAACGTAGAAATTCTAGACTTTGAAAATTGATACTAGCACGTTTTAGAGAAAATGGACAAAATCTGGCATCGTGGTGTCATCAAGTACCTCCATAAAAAGTGGTTAGCTCCTAAGGACATTCGTGCCGATATGGATGCTACATTAGGGGATGATGCTCCTTCGTATGCAACCGTGAAAAGGTGGGCAGCAAATTTTAAGATGGGCAAGGACAGCCTTGAAGATGATGACCGGTGTGGACGACCCATAACGGCAACAACTGAAGAAACCATCAGCCAAGTACACAGGGCCGTGATGGATGACAGGAGTTTAACTCTGAATCAGTTAGCTAACACTGTTGGCATCTCCCGTGAACGAGTAGAGAACATTCTACACCGTGAATTAGGAATGTCGAAGGTTTCCGCCAAATGGGTGCCACGGTTTTTGACGCCTGACCAAAAGTTGACCAGGCTGAACCTGTCCCAAGCCAACTTGGCTATTTTTGAAGCAGACCAAGATGGTTTTCTTGACCGTTTTGTCACTCAGGATCAGTGCTGGGTTCATCACTTTGAGCCAGAGACCAAAAGACAAGCCATGCAATGGAAGCACCCTGGCTCATCCCCTCCAAAGAAGGCAAAGGTCGTCTCCTCAGCAGGGAAGGTGATGGCATCAGTGTTCTTGGATGCCAAGGGTATAATATTCATAAATTACCTTCAAAAGGGCATAACAATTAATGGGGAGTATTATGCAGATCTGCTAAAACAATTGCGAAAAGTAATTAAGGCTAAACGACCCGGAAAATTGACAAAAAGGGTCTTGTTCCATCAGGACAATGTGCCTGCTCATCAATCGGTTGTCGCAATGGCTGCTGTAAATGACTGTGACTTCACACTTGTCGATCACCCTCCGTATTCACCTGATCTAGCTCCATCAGATTATTTCCTGTTTCCAAACATGAAAAAGCACTTGGCTGGGCAGCATTATCGGTCAGACGAGGAGGTGATAGCTGCTGTGGAGGAGTTTTTGAGGGACCAAGATGAGACCTTCTATACCACTGGGATCCAAGGACTCCAGCATCACTGGAGGAAGTGTGTGGTCAGGAAGGGAGACTATGTTGAAAAACAAGAATTCCGCCGAAGGCTATGTCGCGCCTGTGGTAAACTTGACCATAAGGGTGAACGCTAGGGTGGTCGCAAATGTTGACGCCTTGACGAACGGACGGACGAACGGACGGAAAACCGGGCGCCTATATCGCGCCATGCTTATAGCAGGCGCGACAATAAGGCACTTTCAGCATGGACAAACCATTGGATCTTGGTCAGGCTCAGAACTTTTCAACCTACCCTCGTATAGGGAATGCTGTCATTCCAAGCCACTGTGGAGATGCTGAGGACTGCTGGACAAGTAGCAGAAACTTGGCTCCGTCAGGCTCTGCACATAATTATATGAATTCAATTGTAACACAAACAAAGCTATAATGATGTATATGGTCAGTTGGTTCCGCTCGCTAAAAGGATGTGAAAGGCACGCTACCTAATCGTCTTGTGGAGTCAGCGAATTTGACATATACTGCAAACACCACAATACCCAACTTATCTGCTACTACAATACCCTCGACAACAAGTGTAAACGCCTATAAGGGAGTTTCGTTTTCTGGAATACGGCTACTGATGGTTAAAAAATTGCGCAAATAATGTGGTCCTTTTGACATTAAGTGGTGGAAATAGCAAGTATCTATAAGTAATCAGTATTACCAGATCTCTAGTCTAGCTAGAAATCTGCTACCGGGCACTAGAGAACCAGCCCCGATGGTCCAGGCGTACATCGTCAACTTCAGAATTGGGAGATTGCGGGTTCAATCCCTGGTTGCGCTGCGCCAGACCGAAGGCATAAAAAATGGTACTATGAGTTTCCTTGTCTGACAATCCCTTTATCAGGGGTAGTTCCAGGAAGATAAATGACGGTATGCGAGTATTTCTTAACGAATACCCTTTTGAATTATATCAGTCTTTGAATCGAATGCCTATTAGAAATTCGCAAAATTGCAGTATGTTTCCTCTGGCTTTCTTTGCCGGATCATTACAGGGTCACTGATGAGGCTTTATTAGCCGAAACTACGTAGTATGACCCATCTTCCTTCTTATGAATGTTTTCATTGCTCTTAAAGGAACTCATTTTTTATTTTTATTTGCCTTCACTGCAGCTGGTGTTGTGCCGTGTGGCGGCCGTAAAACGTCTCCCCGTACATCAACCATAGTGCAGTTCATATTTTACTTTTGGTCCTTTGAGATCAGAGTAAATATTCTGAGAAATCAGAAATAAATTATTGGTTTAGACTCCTATTCTAGATATGTTTTTAATTATTTGGACCCCATTTTGAATTATATCAGTCTTTGAATCGACTGCCTATTAGAAATTCGCAAAATTGCAGTATGTTTCCTCTAGCTTTCTTTGCCGGATCATTACAGGGTCACTGATGAGGCTTTATTAGCCGAAACTACGTATCATGGCCCATCTTCCTTCTTTTGAATGTTTTCATTGCTCTTAAAGGAACTCATTTTTGATTTTTATTTGTTTGTCACAGTAAAAACTCTACAGATAACGAAAAAATTCAGAATAGAGCTGCTAGAGTTGCTACTAGCAATTACCTATTTGAAACTGCGAGTATGACTGGAATACTAGACTAACTAAGATGGGAGTTTCACAAGAAAAGGAGAAGAGGCAATACGCTTATACTACTTTACAAATCATTTGGTTATGGAATGGGAGGGAAGACTCTCAAATGGATAGATTCCTTTCTTTGCTACAGAAAACAGCGTGTTGTTAATAATTATGAATTTGTTTGATTTGAGGTTTAACGTCCCTGTCAACACTGTAAAGGTCATTTTGGAGACGTTGCTTCCAATTTTGTGGGACTTTTACCCGACACTGAGATGAAATGACATCTCAAGCTCTGTCACCCAATGAAACCAATAGGGTTTATAAGCATGGACGGTCTGACTTGCAACACTTTGACTGGGCAGGCTTAGGCTCTAAGCGGTTTACCAGTACTGGTGTGCAGGTCGGTTTCAGATCTGCGTGGAAGCATCATGCAGCCCATCTATTTCTTCAAGCCCCGATGGGCGGGGCCGTGATAATCTTCAGTATGGGCTCCAGCTCTTGGTCCACTGTTATTCTCCCTGTACATTAATAATATTTCCCCTGACATTGACAATGAAATAAGACTGTTCGCAGCTGTGTTTGCTACAGGGAAATTAGAGATACAGAAGACTCACGGAAACAGAATGATATAGATAGATTAGGATTTTGTGTAAAAAAATAGGGCATGATATTTCAGCCCGTTAAATGCAATATTGAGCAGATAACTAGAAAGAGAACCAGAACTTGTTTTTCTACAAAAACCCAGATGCCTCCTCTATTTTGACCTCTAAGTATGACCTTGACATTTGAGGTATTGACCTGGGTCTTGTGTGCAACACATCAGCTAATGAAGATGAACATTTCTGAAAAGTAACTTTAAAAAGTTCATAGAGAAAAAAGAAAGTTACTGGCTGTACATAAAAAAGCCCTTTTTTACCTTTGACCTCTAAGTATGGCCTTGACCTTTGAGGTACAACACATATTTTCATGGGGTTAACATTTCTGCCAAGTAATTTCATAATCCATCAACAAATAAGAAAGTTATTGACTGTATACAAAAATGGCCCCTTTTTTACCTCTAGGTATGACCTTGACATTGACAGTATCGACCTTGGTCTTGCACACGACTCATTATCTAATGAAGGTGAATATTTCTGTATGGTTACTTTAAAAAGTCCATCCAGAAATAAAAACAAATATTGACTGGACACACACAAAAAAAGACTTTTTTGACAGTTGACCTCTTAGTATGACCTTGACCTTGTAGGTACTGACCTGGGTCTAACGCCCAACACATCGTCTCATGATGGTTAACATTTCTGCCAAGTAATTTCACAATCTATCCAGAAATAAGAAAGTTCTTAACTGAACACTAAAAAGGCCCCTTTTTTGACCTTTTGACCTCTTGGTATGACCTTGACCTTTGAGGTCCCAAATGGGTCATGCAAGAGACACATTGTCTCATTGTGGTTAACATTTCTGCAAAGTAACTTCAAAATCCATCTACAAATAAGAACATAGGGGCTTGAAGAAATATATGGGCTGCATGATGCTTCCACGCAGAGCTGAATCTGGCCCGCACACTAGTACTGGTAAACCGCTTAGAGGATCTAAACCTGTCCAGGAACCGCGGTGCGAGGCGGACCGTCCATGCTAATAAACCCCATTGGTTTCATTGGGCGACAGGGCTTGAGATGTCATTTCATCTCCATGTCGGGTAAAAGTCCCACAAAATTGGAAGCAACGTCTCCAAAATGACCTCTACAGTGTTGACGGGGACGTTAAACCTCAAATCAAACAAACAAACAAATAAGAAAGTTATGGACCAAAAAAGGAAAATAAGGCCCCTTTTTAACATTTGATCTCTAAGTATGACCTTGACCTTTGAGGTACCAACCTTCGTCATGCACGCAACACATCGTCTCATGGTGGTTACCATTTCTGCCAAGTAATTTCAAAATCCATCAAAAAATAAGAAAGTTATTGACCAAACAAGAAAACAGTCCCCTTTTTTGACCTTTGATCTCTATGTTTGACCTTAACTTTGAGATACCAACCTGAATCATGCGTGGAACACATTGTCCCATTATAGTTAACATTTCTGCTAAAATATTTCAAATTCTATCTAAAAATAAGAAAGTTATTAACAAAACATGAAAAAGGCCCCTTTTATACCTTTGACCTCTAAGTATGACCTTGACCTTTATGGTACCAACCTGGGTCACGCACGCAACACATCGTCTCATGGTGGTTACATTTCTGCCAAGTTATTTTAAAATCCATCTTAAAAACAAGAGGCCCATGGGCCACTACGCTCACCAGAGGTTATGTGGTTTATACCATATACAGGCAAGGTGCCCATCTTGGTCATGTGACAACAATACCAAGAATAATGTTTAATTGCCTCACCCCCATAGAGGCTTTTCATGTAATTTGGTTTCAATCAGCACAGCTCTTTTACTGGTGAAATAGATAAAAATACTGAATCTGAGCCATCCAAGACAAAGGTCAGTAATGACCTTGACCTTTGGAATTAATAAACTTCCATTCAGCTAACTATAAATATCATTTTTGATGTCATAGCCTACCAGGCAATCAGAAATATCCACTACTTTGCCATTTTCCATACAATGTCTAAGTGACCAAATTTGACCTTGACATAAAACAGGTCAAGGTCAACCAAAGGTCATCATTTGAACAAACTTGGTAGGGCCAGAGTCCTTGATGCTGCATACCTAGTTTCAAGATCATCGGCCGTTCGGTTCTTGAGAAGAAGATTTTTAAAGGTTTTATCATATATGGGCATGGCGGCCATATTGGTCATGTGACCAAGTCCTTACGAACAAACTTTCCTTCCCTCGTTCTATAGAGGCTCCACATGTAATTTGGTTTCAATTGGCCAAGTAGTATAAGTGAAGAAGAAGATAAAAATACTGAATCTGAGCCGTCCTGGACAAAGGTTGGTAAATGACCTTGACCTTTGAAACTGACAAACTTCCATTCAGCTGATTGTAAATACCATTTCTGATGCCACTAGCTAATATACAATCAGAAAAATCCACTGTTTTGCCATTTTTCCATACAAATGTCTAAGTGACCAAATTTGACCTTGACGTAAAACAGGTCATGGTCAACCAAAGGTCATCATTTGAACAAACTTGGTAGGGCCAGAGTCCCCAATGCTGCAAACCAAGTTTCAAGATCATCAGCCACTCGGTTCTTCGGAAGAAGATTTTTAAAGGTTTTTACCATATATGGGCATGGCGGCCATATTGGTCATGTGACCCAGTCCCCACGACCAAACTTTTGTACCCTCATTCCATACAGGCTCCACATGTAATTTGGTTTGGATTGGCCAAGTAGTTTAAGTGAAGAAGAAGATAAAAATACTGAATCTGAGCCGTCCTGGACAGAGGTCGGTAAATGACCTTGACCTTTGTAACTGATAAACTTCCATTCAGCTGATTGTAAATACCATTTCTGATGCCACTAGCTAATATACAATCAGAAAAATCCACTGTTTTGCCATTTTTCCATACAAATGTCTAAGTGACCAAATTTGACCTTGACGTAAAACAGGTCAAGGTCAACCAAAGGTCATCATTTGAACAAACTTGGTAGGGCCCGAGTCCCCAATGCTGCATACCAAGTTTCAAGATCATCGGCCATTCGGTTCTTGAGAAGAAGATTTTTAAAGGTTTTTACCATATATGGGCATGGCGGTCATATTGGTCATGTGACCCAGTCCTCACGAACAAACTTTCGTTCCCCCTTCCCATAGAGGCTCCACATGTAATTTGGTTTCAATTGGCCAAGTAGTTTCAGAGGAGATGTTGTTTGAAAATGTTGACGACGCAGACGCAGATGCAGACACAGACGACGACGACGACGGACGACGGACCAATGCCTATACTATAAGCTCCCCCGGAGCCTTCGGCTCTGGTGAGCTAAAAAAGAAAGGTATTGACCAAACATGAAAAAGGCCCCTTTTTGACATCTAAGTATGACCTTGACCTTTGAGTTACCGACCTGCCTCATGCAGGCCACACATCGTCTCATGGTTGTTAACATTTCTGCCAAGTAATTTCAACATCCGTCTGAAAATAAGAACGTTATTGACCGGACACGGTTTTCCCATACATACATACATACATACCGAGTATAAATGCGAGTTATAGTTCTTGCGCACTGCATGTCGTCTAATATTGATTAATATTTATATGAAGTTTCGTGAAGAAAGCTTGAACAGTTTTCAAGTTATAGAGCGGACACGATTTTGTGACAGACGGACAACAAACAGACAAACGGACAGACAAACAGACGCCCGGGGGAAAAACGATATGTCTCTCCGAAAAAAAAATTTCGGAGGAGACATAATAACAAAACTGAGGCTTCTTTCGCGTGGAAGCATCATGCAGCCCATATATTACTTCAAGCCCCGATGGGTCAGTCTGAAAGACAAATATTAATTGACATTATAAATTAGATTAGAACAAATTGTTAACTTCCCCATTCGTGATAAGAACACATTAGATTTGATCCTTACGACTTTGCCAGGACAGTTCGAAGATATTCAGTCTCCAGATAAACTAAGTGATCATGATATTGTCTCCGGATATTTAAAAATTCAAATTCCACCAAAAAAAAAAAAAAAAAACCTCGAAGGAAGGTGTACTACGAAACTATGAGGAAGGATGCGCTCAGATTTGCAAGGGAGAAATACTTTAATGGTCATTCAGATGCTCGGTCTGTCCAGGAGAACTTCGATTTGATAACTTCTTTCATTCATACTTCGGCCGAAAATCACATCCCCTCAAAAACTAGTAGGTCTGTACTTTCGATTCCCTGGATCACACCAGAGACAAGAAGAAAAATTCGCAGAAGGAATAAGATTCATGCAAAGGCAAAAAGGACAGGAAGTGGTAAACTTAGGGCAAAATTTGAAAACTTGAGACGTGAAATCAAGACTGATATAAAAAACAATCAGCATGATTTGTATGTGAACAACTTGGTAGGCGATGTTAGGGTGAATCCCAGGGACTTTTACAGATATATTTATAGCCAGAAGAAAGACAGGCAAGGTATCTCGCCCCTTAATAAAAGAGGAGGCAGCGGGATTGCTGAATCAGACTCTTGAAAGGTCAGAGGAACTTGTTGGTCAATTCAATTTCAATGATGCGTTTAATAAAACTGAGTTCACGGAGGTTCCATTGACTGGAAGATCAGTCCCATTCATGGATAATATTGTTGTGTCAGCTGCAGGAGTAATCAAGTTACTTCAAGGCTTAAACCCTAATAAAGCCTTAGGACCTGATAAACTTCATCCTAGAGTCCTGAAGGAACTAGCAAATGAGTTAGGCCCAGTTTTGCACACCTGTTTCAACAGTCTCTTGACACGGGTGAAATCCCCAGAGAATGGCTCTTAGCGAACATTTGTCCACTCTTCAAAAAGGAGATAGGGCTCTTGCCCGTAATTATCGCCCTGTGTCTCTGACTTGTGTTCTGTGTAAATTGCTTGAACATATAGTCTGCTCGAACATCATGGCCCACTTGGATGAACATAAACTTTTGTCAGACAGACAACATGCATATAGGAAAAGGCATAGGTAGTTGTGAAACTCAGCTGAGCACAGTTATTAATGACTGGACAAAAATCTTGGACAAAGGGGGACAGGTGGACACATTTATTCTGAACTTTGAGAAGGCTTTTGACACCCCAACTCATGGACTTCTTAAATCTAAGTTATTTGGTTAAGGAATTGGGGGGGGGGGGGGGGGGGGAGGGGAGACTCTCAAATGGATAGATTCCTTTCTTTGCTACAGAAAACATGTGTTGTTGTTAATGGTCAATCTTCAGAGTGGGATCCAGTTCTGTCTGGAGTCCCACAAGGAACTGTTCTTGGTCCTCTTGTTCTCCCTGTACATCAATGATATTTCCACTGACATTGACTCAGAAATAAGACTGTTTGCAGACGACTGTGTCTGCTACCGGGAAATTAGAGATACAGATGACTCACTGAAACTTCAGAATGAGACAGATTGATAAGGATGTTGGGCCCGAAAATGGGGCATAAGATTTCAGCCAGTTAAATGCAACATTATGCAGATAACTAGGAAGAGATCTAATAAAGTTGAGGCTTCTTACACCTTAGAGGGAACGGTCCTCGAGAATGTGGACTCCATTAAATACCTTGGTGTGACAATCACACAAAACTTGAGATGGAATACTCATATTAGCACCATGTGTACTAAGGCAAATAGAACACTTGGTTTCCTGAGGCGTAATCTTCATCAGTGCCCACAGGATGTAAAAGAGGCAGCATATAACGTAGAAGTAAAACAAAGAACAGGAATATATACAATTAACTTACTCCAATCATCAAAGACACCAAAGGGAAAGAAACATAAACATTAAGCGACCAGACCATAATGGAAACCTAAACAAAGGAAGGCCATAAGGACAGTTACTTTCCCACAAAATGGCCATATGGCCATCCAAAATAAAAAGACACAAATGATACACACAGTAAGTGACAAACAACAACATAAATAAATCGCCACAGAAGAACCGCCTTGACTCGGTCAGTGGGAAGATTTCCACTGGGTGGCTTAAATCGATTTTACGTGGCCACAATCCTCGCCCTTACTTCCGTCGCAATTTAGACAAATAATTTGTTCAGTCCGCATGAAGGCCTCCTAACTCATCAGTGCAACATCTCCGTGAACACAAATAATCAAAGAACTTCAGAGGTGATACAACGGCGAGGACTCGACAGCAAGAAACCACTGAAATGCTGGAGCAAAAGAAAACCAACAGTTAGACCCCGATAAGCCCGACCAGAGACGGAGCATCAGGCACCAGCCAACATTACCTTGAATTAGATCTCTCTAATTGTCAATAAGCCTTTACGTTGGAACCGTCATAGAATCTGAGGCCTGACCCACCGGCGTGCAATTAAAGAGGGGAGCAAAGTTGCCAACCGTGATTGGGTTAACTACCATGCATGCAGTCTATCGTATAATATCCATGTTGTACCCAATCTTTTTATATCGAAGAATGATTTTACGAAATTGGGTGCTAAAGTCATTGCAGTTATATATTTTTCTGAATTTATATACTAAGTCGCCATAAAATTCGGGTTCCGATAGACCTTGTTGCCCAATACTGAATTTTGAAATTAAATCAGAATGGCGTCTATAAAATTTTGAAAAGGCTTTGCGCAGTTTATGGTACCGATAACCCTGATTAAGAAGTTTAGCCGTTAATAATTTATTACAAGTGTTGAAGTCAGTTACAAGACTACACACTCTAGCAAATCGAATTAGTTGCGAAATATAAACGCCATAGGATGGCGCACGAGGAACATCACCATCCCAAAAAGGAAAATTTACAATCTCAAAATCAAAGTCATCGCGTTTATCATAAATTTTGCACGAAACAAACCATCTACAATAGATAGATGTAAATCCAAAAACGGGGCCTCGGTATCAGAAGAATTTGCTTTATTTAACTCAAGTTCTGGGGGGGGGGGGTTTAAATCTGACTGACCAAACCATCGAAATAGGTATTGTCAATATTTAGTATATCATCTAAATATCTAGAAGTGGAGCTAAAAGCTTCAATAATTTCAGATTGATTATCAATGGAAAGCGACAACATGAAGTCTCTTTCATAACAATACAAGAATAGATCAGCCACAAGAGGTGCGCAATTCGTACCCATCGGAATGCCCACAATTTGTCTAAATAACTTAGTAACGAATCTAATATAAATATTGTCAAGAAGAAAGTTGAGGGCATCACACACTTTCTGGCATGACCAAAGTGTATAATTCTTATGCTCTTTAGAAGTGAAAAATGCATTTCTGACATTACATGCAAGATAGAGAGAATCTTCTCTGTGAAAAGCCCATTCAATTAAATCATTAAGCTTTTCTTTTATAAGATTATGAGGAAGTGTAGGGTAAAGAGTGGAAAAATCGTAAGTAGACAGACGGTCGGGCTCATCGGAGTCTAACTGTTGGTTTTCTTTTGCTCCAGCATTTCAGTGGTTTCTTGCTGTCGAGTCCTCACCGTTGTCTCACCTCTGTGGTTCTTTGATTTCTGTGTTCACGGAGATGTTGCACTGATGAGTTAGGAGGCCTTCATGCGGACTGAACTAATTATTTGTCTAAATCGCGACGGAAGTAAGGGCGAGGATTGTGGCCACGTAAAATCGATTTAAGCCCCCCAGTGGAAATCTTCCACTGACCGTTCCAAGGCGGCTCTTTTGTGGCGATTTATTTATGTTGTTGTTTGTTACTTACTGTGTGTATCACTTGTGTCTTTTAATTTTGGATGGCCATATGGCCATTTTGTGGGAAAGTAACTGTCCATATGGCCTTCCTTTGTTTAGGTTTCCATTATGGTCTGGTCGCTTAATGTTTGTATTTCTTTCCCTTTGGTGTCTTTTATGGATGGAGTAAGTTAATTGTATCAATTCCTGATCTTTGTTTTACTTCTACTTTGAAGCACGAAAATGTCTGGATTTCAATTTATTTAAAACCTCATTCGAACTTTCTATAGACCAAAACAGATTTCTTCCTGATCTTTCAAAGACTTTATCACAATATTTAATCACATGCGTTTTAATAGCAGTGAGACACGATGTTAATAATTTAGAAAGTTCAGTGGTAGTGCAAGAGCTAGAATTTGCAATAAACCGTGCTTTGTAAGGTCTTTTATGAAGTTTTGGTAACCAGTATAGCGTAAGAAGCTTGTCTTGGCCTTCGGTAACACACACAGCAAACTTGGTGGCTGAATGACAAATATGTTTATCTACTATAACTCTCTCTTCAGCTAAAGGCTGAAGTTCATAGGCCTTAGTACCACCATGCTCCTGCTTAAGCCTGTTAACATAGTGGAGCCGTCACACGACGACGACGTTGTTAGCCCAATCTTGGAATATGGCAGTTGTATCTGGGACCCCAGTGGGGTGGTCCTTAACGAAGAAATTGAAAAAGTTCAGAATAGAGCTGCTAGATTTGTAACAGGCATTTTCTGCTTTGAAACTGGGAGCATGACTGTAATACTTGGAAAATTAAAATGGGAGTCTCTCAAGAAAAAGAGGAAAGACAGTAGGCTCATTCTTTTATACAAAAGTCTAAAAGGTGCTGCTAGCATTCCAACAGATGACCTTGTCCCCCCGACTAGGCACTGTAGAAATCACCCTTCATTGGCGTTTCAGACCCTTACTGCAAGAACTGACATCTAAAAAGAATCGTTCTTCCCCCGAACCATTAGAGATTGGAATGCACTTCCCGATTCGATAATTTCGACAGCTGAAGGTGCTGATGACTGTGTAACTAACCTCTTTGGTTAGAGCTAGGGACTAACTTTCAATATCACAGGTCCTGGAGTATGAATGTCATTTGACGTGTCACCAGTAACAATTCTGATTCTGATGGGTGGGGGCGAGATAGATTGGTATAAATGAAGTCGGTCATCCGGGTACTTCTCGAAAGTCACGTGACTTTCTGCACAGCAACCAAAACCGGAGGTGAAAAGCTACGCCATTTTGAGTTACCTTTTAATTGAATACGAACAATATTCACACGTAAAATTCTAAGAGACTGAAAAGAAAATGCCTAAAATATGCAGTGCAGGTGGTTGTACAAATCACCACTTAGTACGGGATAAACAGTTGTCAAATGTCCGAGTCGGGAGAAATACCCTGACAGACAATCGAAGCGGATCAGGGCCTGCAATCGCCTCCTTAAATATAGCCGATGTCCATTTAAAAAATTAGGGTTGTCTCGCTGTTTTTCTTCAAAACTGATTTGGAAAATGGCTGAACTTTATGTAAACAGTGGAGGTTCTGATCTGGGCCTGCACTGTTTGCCAGGGCAATTGGTTAAACACTTATGAGCAGTACAAATTCTAATGCTTGGCTGCGTTTAGCTTGAAAAAAAATGTTTGTTCGAATTCAGGTTTAACGTCCCCATCAACACTATTTAGGTCATTTTGGAGATATTGCTTCTTTTACCCAACATTGAGATGAAATGACACCTCAAGCGCTGCTGTCCAATAAAACCAATAGGGTTTATATGCATTGAGGGTCCAACTCACACCACTTTGGTGGTCAGCATAGGTTTTAATTTTTTTCAAAACAGTGACAAGACTTCTCAACAAGAATAAAAGTACTTGTTGAGAAGTCTTGTCACTATTATGGAAAATATTAAAATCTATGCTGACCACCAAAGTGGTGTGAGAATAAAAATACTTTTTACCAGGACACGCTCCATTGGCATTGGTGTCCGAACACGCTCCATTGGCATCATTTGTAGGGATGAATGTCATAAAGTGCGCTGTTCTTCGGCTCGGGACGTTAATTGGAGTAGAGCCACGCCCCCCCCCCCCCCCCCCCCGTACAGGGACTGAGAGCAATCTCCTCTGCAGGCTAAAGAGAAACGTAGAAGAAAAAACAAAGATCAGGAATCGACACAATTAACTTACTCCACCCATCAGACACCAAAGCGAAAGAAACCCAAACATGAAGCGACCAGACCATAATGGAAACCTAAACAAAGGAAGGCCATAAGGACAGCCTAACGTAATAACAGGGTTACCTTCACATTCGCCGAGTCTATCTATTCATTATTTTTATGTAGCCAAAAGCCATATTTTTGTATTTAATTTTGCATGTTCACATTCAACTAGATCAATCAGTATTAAAGAAGAACAGATTTATAACCTTTATGCACAGGGAAATATATCCAAGGCATTTGATTTACTTGTCAAGATCAATGTCAAGTTTCCTTGACACTTGGGGTATTCTGTCCGATGACATGTTTCTTCTGAATAAACAACACCTGACACTTTCACCTGTTCACTATCGCCGCTAAAATTATCAATATTTTTTATAATTACTTATCATTATTATTATGTTTCATCATTTTTTTTATAATTAATTACTACAGTTATACTAATTTAATTAATATAACTGTAAATTTTAAAATAACAAACTTGAAAGATACATTTAAGCTAAAAAAAACGATAGCATGTAATGGAATATTGTTGTTGTTGTTGTTTATCCACAAAGCATTTTAACGCTGCATATTAACAATGGGTACTTAAGAAAATCTCATGCATTGCCCAAAGTACAAATCACATGCTGCTATATGTGCGCATGCGTAAATATATTGCACTTCAAAATCTTTTTGTGCTACTGGTGAATTCCATCAGTGCATTCGTAAGTTCTACTTTTGTCTTCAATCATGCCTGTCAACACTTTCAGGTTAATGTCTGTTACCAATTTCAGATCCTCCCTGCCCAGAATCTCTTCAACTGTATACTCTAAAGTATCCCTTTCTGATTTAAATCTCTGACAGTGGAACAGAAAATGATTTACATTCTCTGTCATGTTGCATGTCTCACACAAACTTGACAGATCTTTGTTTATCCTTGCCTGGTGATCATTTAAGATTGAGTGTCCACAAAGCAACTGATTCAATGCGGAGAAAGTCCTTCTGTCCCTATCTCCATGACAGATCCTTTTTCCCACTTCTCCAAATATTTCCTGCAATATGTTCACTTCGTCTGAGCACTTGTATCTTTCTTCCCATTTTTTCCTTGCCCTGTGATTCACACTCCCGTACTGCTTCTTTCGTGTCCAGAATTGGTTTTACCTCATTGCTTTTAATCATTTCTGATGCTGCTGCCCTTGCCAGTTGATCTGCCAACCCATTCCCCATATCTTTGTGTCCCGGTACCCAATGAACTTTGACAATATTCTCCATGCTCCTTACCTTTGCTAAGCTCTCCTAGATACTAAGAATTGTTTCTATCTTGTTAGATGGTATTTCAGTACTGGAAGCAGTCTTAATAGTTGGTTGACAATCGGTCAGAATATGGACCACTCTGCCTTTGAAGTCTAGATCAGCCAAGAATTCTAGCCTGATTGGTATACCTACCAATTTTCCAGTATAATTGTTACCTATAGGAGAAACTCCCTTGTTCATAAAAACTGGTGTGCTGGAGTAACCCTCTAGATAGCTAGAGCACCAGCTCCAGTCGGACCGGGATTACCTAAAGCTGACCAATCTTCGAACATTAGTACATCATTTTTATCACAATTGCTTAGTAGCTCTAATATACTTTCTTTTTGTTCTTCATTGGAGAATGTGAATTCTACACTTCCTGTCTCTTTGATGAGCCCTATCAATTCCTTGGTATACCTGAATTCTTTCTCAATATTTTCAAACTCTAACATTTCCTTCATTACCCTAAACCTAGACATCAATAAATGAAAAATAGTAGCTCTTCTACCCACAGTTTTATCCCCCTCTATCCATTCATCAAAGTCTTCCCTGAGAGGGTCATTTTCATAGTTGGCACTGATTTTGATGACTTCTTGTGCTTGTCTTATCTTCAGGTCTATAGGCATGGTGTTTGTCAAGACTTCCAAAGCTTCTGTGCTGGTACTGTTCAAACAACCTGATGCTTTTAGCATCGCTGACCTCGGAACCTTTCCAAACTCCGTACTGCTTTCTGCAAGAGACTCGACTGTCACTGCTGCTCCATACTCCATCACAGGTAGAACCAAGGATTTGTAGAGTCTCATATACACTCTTTGGCTGCATCCTCTATGTCATTCAACGAAATTATCAGGACATTTCAAGGTATTGAAACCAGCCTTTGTTTTCTGTTGAATATGTTTGTGAAGTTTTAGTTTATCGCCTACTGTGACACCCAGAATTTTCTTTGAACTGGTTGTTTTCAAAATACTCTCGCCTAACTTCACCTCTGCCTCTACTTCTGAATCTCTGCCGTTAGGTTTAAATACCATTATCTTATGTCTTATCCGGTGCAATTAACATATTCCATCTCCTACACCAATCTACCACAGATTCCAATTTATCATTCAATATAGCACAACTTTCCACTACTTTTGTATTACTTTCCCAAACACAGCTATCATATGCAAATTCTGTATGATTACCTACCACTTCCTTCATAGAATCACTCGTATACATATTACAAAGCACTGGACTGATAACTGATCCTTGTGGTGTTCCTACTGCAGACTGGAATGTAGGAGATGTAAAGTTGTTCAGTTTCAGGAAGTACTTCCGGTCTATAAGGAAGTTTTTAGGTATAGCCATAATCTGCCAGTAATCCTAACTTCAAATGGCTTTTTCAATAAGCCTGCTGTCCATATTCTTTCATAGCAAGACTCATAATCCATCACTGCCAGCACTTTACTTTCCTCCCTATTCCTTGCTTCTGAAACTAAATTACACAGCCTCAAAAGAAACTGAACACATGACTTTTGCTTTCTATATGCATACTGAGTTCTTGCTATTCCACCTTCAATTTCCAACTTCCAAATCAGTCTTTTGCTGATAACTCTTTCCATTACCTTACCTATCACACTTTCTAAAGTAATTGGCCTATACTATCTAACACTATTGTAGTTTGTCTTTCCGGGTTTGGGAAGCATTACCTTGGGGTCTAACTTGGAATCCTCAGGCAGTACGCCTTTGGACCAGCATTTCTGTATTAAATAGTGTAAACCTTTCACAATGCCTTCACCATCCCTTTTCAATAAAATATTAAACACTTTTCCTTCTGGACTAGGTGCACTATTATTTTGCAGTTGAGAAATTGCTGCTTCCACTTCGTCAATGGGAATATCACTAGTTTCATGAACACATGTTTCTGAGAATTTTTCCTCTTGAATCACCATTTCCTCAAACCTTAATCTATCCCTCATATTCTCTTCTACTGAATTGAACCACTTTTCATCAAAATCTTTCACGTCTAAGGTCTCCTTACCATACCTGCCTTTTAATTCTACAAAAATCTCTTCATCGGACACAGCCAATCTAACAACTGGTTGCACAACAGACTTTGACTTATTTTTTCTCACTGCATTTATCACTTTCCAAAACTGATCAGGCTTGTGAGGATCCATCATATCACCCATCTCACTCAAATAATTTTCTCTTGCCTTGATTTCCTCCTCTTTAAATAATTTATGCAATTATTGTACTCTATTCTCATTAGCTTCATCTTTGCCTTTTGCAAACATTCTTCTTGCCCTCTGGAAATCCTTCGCTAATTTGCTCAATGTTGAGTTCCACCACCCTTTACTGTGACAACACACTTTATTCTTTGTAATACACTCTTCCACATTCTGATGTAACACCTATATGAGGTCTTTGTAGTCATCATTCACATCTGTGTCATTCGTTCTGTTGTCCAGCCATTCATCAATAGAATCTGTGCAAACACTTTCCCATTTCTCCCCATCAGTATTTTTGAAATCCAACTTCTAACAAATCTCATCTTCCATATCCACACCAAGTCCAAATGTGATCAAATTGTGGTCTGTATTAAGATACACTTCCTGTTGTACTCTCCATTCTGATAATTTATTCCTTAAAATTGTACTTGTTATGGTCAAATCTATGATTCTATCCTTTCTAGTAGATGTTGAATTGTTAGCAACAGTCAGATCTTTATCCACCAAAAATTCAAACAACTGATTCCCCAACTTATTTGCGTCTCTGTCAAACCAGTATGGATGATGCACATTGAAATCACCAATAATAACAACTGGTAAAGACTCTGTCATCAGCTTGCTCACAATTTTCATTAACACATCTAGGCTCTTTGCATCATTTGGTGGAATATAGACTGACCCTAATACAAAGTTACACTCCTTTGAATAGATATTACACCACACAGTCTCTACCTTCTCCTTGTTGAACTCTTTCTCTCTCGAAAACTTTAATATTTTAGCTATCAGAATTGCTGCCCAACCCCCTCCTTCTTGATTTCTTTCTGTAGCTATCCAATTTCTTTCTGTAGCTATCCAATTCCACTTTCTTTTTATGTTGTCTTTGATAGTATTTTCAGGATGCCAAATTTCAGATAGACCTAATATCTGAATTTTCTGTTTCTCACGTGCCTGTTCAGCTAAACTGAAAGAAGTATTTAATGATCTAATATTTGCATATGCAATTTTCATGTTTACCTATCTATGTTTGCAGAACTATACCAAACCAAATGTGCATGTATACACGAATTTTGATTTCCTAAAATAATATCATAGGAGGCCAAGAAATGGTGACTGACCTGTTTCGGTGACAATAAGTTCCCTCGCATTATTTTCTAAGAAAGGAGTTCGGTGACGTCATCACATCCAAATATTAAAAGTACACATAAAGACCTGTCACTTTTGTCAACAACATCGAAAAATTATGTTCAAAGACGTCAGTTAAAAATAAATTGATATTTCCTTGCATATTTTGGCTGTTTTTCTAATACCTTTTTTAAATATGTTCTGATGTGCCTCCCAAAAGCCATAGATTATTTTATTGAAATATTTTCCCCATCACAACATTTTCTGTCGTCTGCTACTTCAAGTCAAATGACCTGTTGGAGCCAGCATGTTTTATCTACAGGAACTGCCCCAAATTTGATGCTAGTGCTTAACTTTTGTCTTAGCTGTGCAGTTCAAAAGTGGAAAACATACCTTGTTTTAGTTTAGCTCCCTTTTCTTTTTCGGATGCAGCCCAATAAAAGCTGTGGTGACTAACAAAAATACTGATTCTTTAGTCATAAAAAAGCGGACCAAGTGTTACATACCCCTACGAAAACAATGAATACATCTCATATATTACTACAAGCAACCCATTGAAAAATGGCATGATAGATTTGCGTGTCCCGGACATGCCAAAAAGATACACTCTGATTCAGTGTCTATTGATAAAGATAGGTACTTGACCCCTGTAACAGTGTCGACCCAAACAAGGGCATCAAAAGTAAACGACTCACAATATCGTAGATACCAGTCCTATAGTGATGCCCTGAAGAACTCGTTCTTTTCTAGAACTATTCCCCAATGGAATAGTCTTCCCTCCTCTGCGGTGAATGCCAAGTCTGCAGAAGAGTTTAAAGCCCGCACAGTGTAAGATTGGGACTCAGAGGTACGTGTTTTAGGATACCTCTGTTATGCAGATTGTAAATAGTTTTAAGGATGCATCCAGTGCCTCTATTTTTTCCCAGCTAAATTCTAAATTTAGCCACCCAATCAACTGAGGTAATTGCCAGATATGACCGACTCACTATAAGAAGATAGATAGATAGAAAAGGAAATCAATTTGAATATATATTATACCATCTGTGAATATGTTTTTTGGAAGTTAACAGTTTCTAGTAATGTTGTTTTAACCATCACAACATTTTCAATACATAATTTTGCACAGTTACTGTACCAGAAGGCAAAGTTCAAAGGTCACTGTTTCTGTTCACTTGCAATTTCTGGTTTTGAAATATGTAGGTCAAAACAATGGCTGCCTCTGTAGCGTGAGATCTTTAAACCCGTGAGAACCTTAATACCAAGGTATATCTGCGCATGCGCAAGAAGGCCGTGAGAAATTTCATCCATTTCCTGTTAGTCCTTGCCATTTCATCTTCAGCCTATGTTTAAAATGTCTAAAGAAATCTACGAACTTTAAATAGAACACTATTTATTACAGGCTTTATTTTTATTTATTTATTTATTTATTTATTTATTCGAAAGATACCTGTATTAAATACGCCATAAATAGGTTTCCATGTGTTCAAAAAGAAAAAAATATATATTTATACGGGTACATGCATTTTCTTGAAATTATTACGAAAACACGCCTATATTTTAAACCGCATTAAACCTAACTTTTATACAGTAAAAATGGGGTTTCCAGCGGTGTATATTATTTTCATATTTCCACTGGAAAACATAGATTGTAGGTACTCGTTTGAAACGTCTCGGCGAGGCGATTTTAACGAGTACCTACAATCAATGTTTTCCAGTAGAAATATGAAAAATATCAGAATTTTTTATCTAAAAATTTGATGGTAAATTTCATTATATTTTTAATAGGCGTGTTCTCGCAATTAACACCTTAAACAGCAAGTTCGTTGGAAATTTTGAAATTATTATTCTGCCTAAATGGATTGGAACACTGTAGCATAAGCCTCAATATAAGTGCCCTTCTACAATAATAATAATAATAATAATAATAATAATAATAATGATTATAATAAATAATAATGATAATATTAATCACACATTACGAAAACACGCCTATACAAATATGTTATAAACTTTACCGCCGATAAAACGAATATTTTAAGATGAAAAATCGTGATATTTTTATCATTTCTGTTCAAAATATAGCTTGTGAGTATTCGTTAGAACCGCCTCATCGAGGCGGTTCTAACGAGTACCCACAAACTATATTTTAGAGCAGAAATAAGACAAATAAGGAATAACCCTGTAAACCCCAGTTTACTATATAAAAGTGGGGTTCAAGGGGGTAAAAATTATATAGGCGTGTTTTCGTGATGTAATCCGAGGCTTAGAGAAAACATGTACACTCTTACCTTTTCAGTTCTACTTCGGTGTATTCCTAGCTTCCAAAGGATATTGAACGCTTTTAAACATGGGTTTCGTGGAATTTAAATTTTCGTTCTGTACAAAGGTGATTACCATGTGTGATTTATGGTTTGTTATTTCCTGTTGTCCCCATGCTTATCAAAACACACTGACTAATTTTCACACCTTTCTGCTTATAATGTCTAATGTCAACCGAACAGGTTTTCTCTTAACCGTTACAATTATAATAATATTAATTTGTTTGTTTGTTTGATTTGAGGTTTAACGTCCCCGTCGACACTGTAAAGGTCATTTTGGAGACGTTGCTTCCAATTTTGTGGGACTTTTACACGACATTGAGATGAAATGACATCTCAAGCCCTGTCGCCTAATGAAACCAATAGGGTTTATTAGCATGGACGGTCCGCCTCGCACCGCGGTTCCTGGACAGGCTTAGATCCTCCAAGCGGTTTACCAGTACTAGTGTGCGGGCCAGATTCAGCTCTGCGTGGAAGCATCATGCAGCACATATATTTCTTCAAGCCCCTATGGGCGGAGTCTTATAATAATAATAATAATAATAATAATAATAAAAGGGAGGGATTACCGAACCCACTGCTCACTATCAACCAATCAAAATCGATCCCACCAACCGGAGCTTGAAGAAACAGATGGGCTGCATTGTTGCTAGGTAGGCAGGTTGGTAGGTATGCAGGTAGGGTGAATGGTCTGGTTGGTGCGTGACTGGATGGGCAGGTAGGTAGGTAGGTAGGTAGGCTTACTTTGAACTTCTTCATTCGATATTGTTTGATATGAGGTTTAACGTCCCCATCATCAAGGTAAAGGTCATTTTGGAGACGTTGCTTTCATTTTGTGTGCCTTATGCCCGACATTGAGATGAAATGACACTGCAAGCCCTGTCGCCCAATGAAACCAATAGGGTTTATAAGCATGAACTGTCCGACTCCAACCGCTTTGCCTGGACAGGCTTTATGCGGTTTACTAGTACTCGTGTACGGTCGGTTTCTGCACTGCGCAGAAAAATCATGCGGCCCATAAATTTCTTTAAGCCCTGATGGGCGGGTGCGACAGGTCGGTAGAGTGGAGGCATGCATGTAGTTAGGTTTATTACGAAAACACGTCCATCCAAATATATTGACAACATTTTACAACCAAAAACAGAATTTTTCAGATAAAAATCGAGATATGTTTTCCTATTTCTGCATAAAAAAATATATTGTGGGTACTCGTTAGAATCGCTTCGGCGCGTCGGTTCTAACGAGTACCCAAAATCTATGTTTTTGAGCAGAAATAAGATGAATAATAAATATCCCTGTAAACCCCAGTTTTACTATCTAAAAGTGGGTTTAAGGGGATCAAAATTATACTTGCGCAAACACCTCGGTTCTGCAATATTCAAGTGCCTTCATAGTATACCTTGATAAGACTACCAAAATGCATTCAATGATTGGATCAGAAGACTGAAAGTTTGTATATCTGTTAGAGGGGAATACTTTGAGGGGACAAAATAAATTTTTCATCGAAATCTATCACGGAATCATTTTTATGTGCTTAGTTGCATTCATATTTGAACAGTCCTCATAAGCGGTTTACCACTACTCATGTGTGGTCAGTTTCAGCCCAGTGTGGAAGCACCATGCAGTCCATCTATTTATTTAAGCCTCGATCGGCGAGGGTGACTTAAGTGGGTATGTACTTAGGTAGGTAGGTAAGTAGGAAGGTATGCAGTCAGGCCCCGCCCATCCGGGCTTGAAGAAATTGATGGACTGCATGGTAGCTAGGTTGGTAGGTAGGTATGTAGGTAGGGAAATTGTCTGGTGGTCTCGTGGCTCGGTGGGTAGGTAGAGAAAAGTGGGTAGGTAGGTAGGTAGGTATGTAGGTAGGTAGGTAGGGTGGAGGTAGGTAGGAAACCGGTAGTTATTGGTAGGAATGACAGGTTTGGGTTGGTGGTGAGGAAGGAAGGTAGGTAGGTAGATAGGTAGGTGCGGGATGGTAATGTGGTAGGTAGGTAGGTAGGTAGGTAGCGAGGTACAGACGGAGGAAGGCCATAGGTAGGTAGGTATGTTTTGGTAAGTAGGTAGGTTGGTGTGCAGGTATGTAGGTAGGTGTGGGGTGGTTATAATGTAGATAGGTAGGTAGGTATGGGATGATGATGATGTAGGTAGGTAGGTTAGTAGGTAGGACAGTCATAGTGGGGATCGTAGGTAGGTAGGATCATAGTTATATATGTTTTGGTAGATTGATAGGAGATAGGTGTATAGATAGGTAGGTAGGAATGTAGCTAAAAAAAAAAGCTAAAATAAGTAGGTAGGTAGGTAGGCAGGTAGGTAGGTAGGTAGGTAGGTAGGGTGGTTTGTAGGTAGAGTTGTAGAGTGGCTAAGTATAGGTGGGTAGGTCCGGACTGACGGCCGGACTGACAGGCAGGCAGACAGACAGACATTAATTTTCTAATTTCGAACTTCTTATTTCTTACTTCTTTTTATTTATTCTTTTCGCTTACTTCAAACCTTCTATCTTCTAAATTCGACGTCGTGGGTAGGTACGTACCTACGTTCGTAGGTACGCACGTACATACGTAGGAAGGAAGGTAGGTGTGGTGTGTGTGTGGCTTGGTGGGTGGGTGGGTAGGGAGAAAGGTATCCATATGTGAAGATAGGTAGGAGGGTGTGGGTTATTGGCAAGGTAGGTAGGAATGTAGGTAGGTACGTAGGCAGGTAGGTATGTAGGCAGGATCGCAGGTAGGTAGGGAAGTTAGTATATGTTTCGATAGGTAGGTGTGGGATGGTGGTGCGGTAAGTGAGAAAGTAGGCAGGCAGGCCGGCAGATAGATAGGTGGGTAGCAAGGTAGGTAGGATTGTACGTAAAATAGAAGTGAAGGCAATGGTCAGGGATCCATACAATTAACCCACAGACCCTGTTCAGTAAGATCAGTAGCAGAAAGCCAAAAGGGCAATTACTTTCATACAAAATGGCCAATTGGCTAGCCAAAACAAAATAATATAAGCGGTACACACACTCAAAGACAAGCCATAACAAACTTAAACCACGACAGAAGAACCGCCTTGGAAAGGTCAGTGAAACGAATTCCACTGGGGGAGTAGGGTGGGTGGGGGGGGGGGGGTTACAGGGGGCTTGAATCGATTTTACGTGGTCACAGTCCTCGTCTTTACTTCCGTCGCGATTCAGACAAATAATTTGTTTATATCTGCATGAAGGCCTCCCAACTCATCAGTGGAACATCTAGTCAGACCGCAGCGATGAAACAACGGTCAGGACTCGACAGCAAAAGTTTATCACTCAGTTTTACGTCCACTCCTACCTACGGAGATGGGTACCCGGTTAACAGACTCATCAGAATGTCTGTGAAAACCTGGGATCGAATATGTGACCCCTGGTCTATGAGGCCAGTAACATAGCCACTACACCGCGGAGGCTTCTTTCCGTATGAAAATATCCTTCTACATTCTATAATATCTGTTTGCCATTGGGCCCCCGCCAATCAGGGTTTGGTGAATAAATAAATGAATAAATAAATAAAAATAAATAAATAAAATCACTAGTAACACAGCTTCTAATTTACTTAGATAGGCTTCTCCAGAAGAAAATTAACGTTTAACTGGAATCGCGCAGTCGATGGCACGCCAAGCTTCACCACGGGCCCCATCCCTGGGCGCACCCCTAGGGGTGTGATTAAAATTTCGAAAGTGTCATGCACTCCCTAGACCAAAGATGTAACAGTTCCCATAGTTTCAAATTTCTATCTATAAAGGTTTAGGGGAAGTTATCCGGTAACAGCAATGTGTGGGGCCAAAGAGGCCAAAATCAGTTTTTGACATCTGGTGACCTCAAAAATTGACACCAGAGTCAAATTCTGGTTGTAATGTTTTCTACTCATCATGCCGTTCGCTTTGATATATTACACGATCATGTTCTGGAAATTTTTATTTTTGACCCCCCCGCGGGCCCCGACCCCTGGGCCAACCCCTAGGGGTGTGATCAAAATTCCGAAAATGTCATGCACTCCCTAAACCAAAGATGTAACAGTTCTCCTAGTTTCAAGTTTCTCTCTATAACCGTCTAGGAGGAGATATCCGGTAAGACGGACGGACGGACGTACGTACGGAGGGACGACGAAGACCATTACAATTTCCCCATTTTTTCTTCGAAAAGCGTGGGGATAATTAATGTGCCAGCACAATTTATCATTTTATATACTAAGAGAGTTTTGATACCCCAGTCTCTTATAGTTATCGTATTACAATTCTCAAGGTTGAATTCTCTCACACCCCTCCGTGAGGGATTTCAGCCACTTCCGGTGCGACTGAAGAATCTCACGGGATCAATAATCTCACGCTACACCTCCAACGCACTACTGATGTTTTGAAAACAAAATTTGCCAGGATGGAAAGGGAATAAAACAGACAAAATGAAATGCAGTTTTTATATATTTGTAAGGCATTTAATCATTATACCAAAGAAAGTGCTTAGGGTCACTGAAACTGGTCACTTATCTCAACGATACTGTTGTCAACAGGTCAACTGTTGTCAATATTCTGATTCTGTCTGTTTGGCATCAATAACAGGCCTATAAATCTTTCCGATTAAAGGTTCAATATCTTCAAATTGGGGTAGGCCATCGTCCCAACTAAACATTTTGTTTTTCAGAAAAATAGACATAGAGTCACTGACTTACTGAAAAAGTTTCTACCATTTTCTTTTTTACTTTCGCTTTCAATTTCATCTATTGACTCAGTTATCGTGTCACTAAAAGGGTGCGTTTACCAACCGGAACGGCCCCAATAACCGGTACGTATGGACCTGCAACACTATGACCTGCAATAACCGTAACGGATTTTTTTTTTTTTTTTTTTTTTTCATCTCCCACCTACCGTTCTGTTTGCTATTAAAATGCTTATGGAAGTTCCCCAAACCACCATATATTATATTATTTTTGGAATCTGTATTTGACTTTTTTTTTTTTCAAGGAAATGTGTCCTCGCCCATCGGGGCTTGAAGAAATAGATGGGCTGCATTATGCTTCCACGCAGAGCTGAAATCGACCCGCACACGAGTACTTGTAAACCACTTACAGGATTTAAGCCTGCCCAGTCAAAGCGGTGCGGTCCGTCCATGCTTATAATCCCTATCGGTTTCATTTGACGGCAGGGCTTGAGATGTCATTTCATCTCAATGTCTGGTATAAGTCCCATAAATTTGGAAGCAACGGCTCCAAAATGACCTTTACAGTGTTAACGGGGACGTTAAACTTCAACTCAAACAAAACAAACAAATCAAGGAAATTATAATAAGTCCATGTTTTTCTAGCAGAAAACAGTGCCAGTATATATTGCAATAGGTCTCTTGAAATGTTTATTTATCAAAGTGAACTAACTATTATAGCACCAGATTAGACAGTTTATAAGGTCTGGGCTAAGTCTACAACAGTTGAATTTTAAGTCTGCATAGCTACACCATTTATCAGAGTTTATTCTTAATTAGGAGGCCTCCATGCGGACTGAACAAATTATTTGTCTAAATCGCGACGGAAGTAAGGGCGAGGATTGTGACTACGTAAAATCGATTTAAGCACCCCCCGACCCCCCCCCCCCCCGCCCATTTTATATTCAGAAAATTACCATTTTTGTTTTTTTTTTAGTTGGTGGCAATTTTTTAATTTATTTGAATAGACGTGTTTTCATTACGCGGCGATACTCCAGTGCGACAAGATTTTTAATTCTTTCTATTGAAAAAGAGCAGAATTCATATTCTATCAATTTAATATTTGTTCTTTAATCTATTCTTTGTAACAGCTTAACATCAGTCATATAGCTTTGTATTCTCCCTTCGGACACATAGTGTTGAAATAATGTAATCTCGACGTCGATGCGTCGGCAAGTTGACACATCGGCGTTGATACGATATTTTGATGTTGTTTGCCCGCCTGGATTGAAATTGCATCATTATCATAAACAAAAAACGTATTAACACACAAAGTAGTACAAACACATGACCTGTAAAGAACATATAATATTATTAAGGCTAATATAACGCACTCTAAACATGAATTAATACATATGACAATGTATTTCATCGGTTTATAGAGGAATATGACATGGCCGTCCCTACCCCACCGGGCTTCCCAACATTGAAAAACGATACATGCTTCAAAAAAAAGGTTGCCTTTGGAAACAGAACGAAAATCGGAGACTCGGTTTTATTGAGTCCTTTCATATACAACAATGTAGTTTGCAAGACTGTATACGCCCCTAGCGCCGGCTTGAGCGGTATTCGATATTCATTGAAACCAGGGGCCAGTTTCATCAATAAACATCGTACGATTAATCTTAAATTGCTCGTACGCACTTTTTAAAGAACTGCGTACGTCAGTTTCATCAAAACATCGCAAAGTCGTCGTACGAGCTAAATTTGCGTTTCACTAAAATAAGTCGTAATTTTGAATATGCGCTTAAACAGGGCCACTAATTGTCACATGCGTGATTACGTGCCGTCTTGAAATAGCCGTGTAAGGTAGATTACACGCTTTAAAATTATTGTTCCAGTGGACCTAGATGCGGCCCCGCCCATTGGGGCTTAAAGAAATATATGTGCTGCATGATGGTTCCACGCAGAGTTGAAACCGACCCGCACACAGGTACTGGTAAACAGCTTAGAGATGTCATTTCATTTTAGTGTCGGGTAAACGTCCCATAAAACTGGAAGCAACGTCTCCAAAATGACCTTTACAGTGTTGACGGGGACGTTAAACATCAAATCAAACAAAAAGTGGACCTAGATGAATGAATATTCAGTACAAACGTTGAATCAACGTTGATTTTATGTTGTTTCAAACTTGTGTTACCATTTCGTTGTCGTAAGATACAGATGTTAATTATCTGGACCCCTTCCCCCTTTACCACTGGCGAGTTGTCTGTTTGTGGACGTCGTGATGTCAGATAAACGTTGATTTAACGTTATAATGGACCTTTCACAAGCACGGTTGTCAGTTAATGCGGGCGGGCCTCTTCCATGAGTGCACGTATATTGTTGAGTTTATAATATTAGTTGATGAAAAGGGATGACATGTGAGACTTCGCTGAGCATTTTATGACCTTAATCAATCCAGTAATGCACGGGCATGAATAGAAGATTCAATTTATCGTATGAACTTAAAACACAGTTTATGCACGATTTTAACACAAAACGTCAATATATTGTTTAATAAGGACGCCGCACATAACGTTACGTGACGTAGTCTTTGTAAGTGCTTGCAATGAAAAATAAATTCATTTAATTTGCAACATAGATCCTACAGCATGACTGATTTTAAATTACAAAGAATCTGACTTGAAACAAAGTTCTATAGCTACATATATGTATACACAATTACACAATCGCCTGCAAAATTATACTCACTTACATATACGAAATGGAAATACGCAGGACAATGACCCCACCACCTACCCCACACACGTGCCATCGGCATAATGCCGTGAAGGTTTTCGCACATA
Organism: Lucinisca nassula; assembly: GCA_963580285.1. Taxonomy (NCBI): domain Eukaryota; kingdom Metazoa; phylum Mollusca; class Bivalvia; order Lucinida; family Lucinidae; genus Lucinisca; species Lucinisca nassula. Next base: position 125,535,048 of record OY757013.1, on the reverse strand, counting down.
CGAGCGTACACACATGTACGTACGTCCTTCCATATGGGGTGTACGTACGCGATCCTGTAACCCCAGGTAAAGGCATTGTACCAGCGGGAAGAACCTAAACTTTTAAGAGCTCATATTTTCCAGACCATATGATGGAAATGTGATGGTAGGTATAGGTCAAAAGGTTTATTCAGCAATACACTGGCCCTTACCTATGACCTCTAGGTCAAGGCATAGACATAGAAAACTTTAAATGTTGAAATTATTTAAGAGCTCATATTTTTAAAACCATAGAATGGATTTGCTTCATATTTGGTACGATGATCGATACTCATTTGAAGTTTTATTCAACATACCCGCGCCCATACCCATGACCTCGAGGTCAAGGTCCCGGACTCAGAATTTTCCGCATACCCACGCCCATGCCCATGACCTCAAGGTCAAGGTAACGGACACAGAATATTTTAATGTCAACGTATTTAATAGGAGCTCACATTTCCCCATCCATATCATGGATTTAGTTCGTATTTGGGATGATGAAAGATACAGGTCGTTTCTCCGGCTGCTCCGTTTAGTTTTCGCCAACATCTTATTAATGATCGGCTCGAAATAAAAGAGGCCGTAAAACCAAATTTAAACTCAAGGACAATGTCACAGATTTAGTAATTTATCTTTTATGGATTTGGTTCATATTTGGTATGATGATACTCACTTTTTCCAAGATTCAAACGACATTACCCCCACCTACGCCGATGCCCTCAAGGACACTAGTTATTATTATTATTATTTTGCAACATGCTTTATTTCCTTGGTTCCTTATGTTCCCCGGACGGAGGCATCTGTGTCGCATTGACAATTCTAGTTTGAAGTGTCGATTTTAGGTACACTGAGTCTTCGTTGCAATCAAAAGTATAATCGCAGATTGTGGGTAATCGTCGCGTCGGTTCTTTTGCTGTTTGTATGGAGGTTTTAAGCCCCCGTCAACCGTTAATAAATCTATATAGGTCATTTTGAGACGCTGCTTCTGATTTTGTGGGGCTTTTACCCGACCTTGAGATGAAATAGCATCTTAAGCCCTACCGACCAAAGAAACCGCTAGAGTTTAAGGAGCGATCCCACTCGCACTACTTTTCTTGGACCGGCTTTTACATTTTAAACGGTAAACCAGTAATCAAATCGTCACGTCTGTTTAATTTTGAACCCCTTGAACCCCACTTTTATATAGTAAAACTGGGGTTTACAGGGGTAAACATTATTTTTCTTATTTCTGCTCTAAATATAGATTGTGGCTATTCGTTAGAACCTCCTCATCATGCAGTCTCGGTGAGGCGGTTCTAACGAGTACCCACAATCTATATTTTGAGCAGAAATAAGAAAATATCACAATTTTTATCTGAAATTTTTCATTTTTCGGCGATAAAGGTTACAATGTTTTTGTATAGGCATGTTTTCGTAATGTTGGCCAGTTTCAGCTCTGCTCGGAAGCACTATGCAGGCCAATCTATTTCTCCAAGCCCCGATGGGCGAAAGCGAACGTTGGTTCTAGGTTATACCATGAAATATAGATTCTGGGTACTCGTAAGCACAACCACAACGAGGTGCTTCTAGCGAGTACTCTCAACCTCTATTTTTAAAGAAAAAAAAACTAAGAAACCTAAAGATTATAACAAAGGGGTCAGTTTCGAGGGCTCTTCATTGTGTGGGCTTGTATAAGTAATGGGCGTGATCTGCGAGGGTAACCAAAATGACATGTTGTGTACCATCCTTTTAACAACGTTACTCAAGGGATAAGCGTAGGTTTCTTTGTCATCTTCTTCAACTATGGCTGTGATAAGACGAAAATTTCAATGTGCGATGTCTAAATATGCATCTCAGAAATACGACAAAATGTGCGAACATCGCAGATCTCGAGCATTTGATGAAACAGGATTTTTGTCGTAAGAACTTCGTACGATCTTTTTAAGACGAAAATACGTCGCAAATGCTTTGATGAAACTGGCCCCAGGATGGGCTCAATGATACCAAGGAAAAGAAAATATAATCTGCACTATGATTATATAGGCATGTTTTCATAATGCACTAAGTCACCCTGTTAACACCAATGTAATGAACATCCTCGTAAACCCAAATTAATATAGAGAAAACTGTCGTAATGTGGACAATACTGGGTATGCAGACTGATCTGAGGTCTCGCTGAGCGTCATATCTGTATACACACTTTCATCTGACGCGGGTCCCTTATTAAGATGTCAAAAATATATGTGACCGCACTGTATGCCTTTCAAATTCCAGTATTTCTAGAGAACTTGTATATGAACCCTGTCAGAGAAAAATCCAAGCACTGAGAGTACTGGTGGGTCGATTGTCTCTGGGTGTAGTTAGGAAATATGGACATGAGCGTGGACTGTTTCGTTTAACCCTTAAACCCCTTTACTGAAAGCAAACCGTGTAGACCCTGATCAGACGCTGCGCTTTTCGGCGCCTGACCCTTAAATTCCTATACTCTAAGCAAGCATTGAAGACCCTGATCAGACGCCGCGTTCTGCGGCGTCTGATCTGGGTCTACAATGTTTGACTAGCTCAACCCATGATTCCAGCCCAGATTTTACAGTTAACCTTTTCACGTAAACACGCTGACCTCACTGCGATAAAATTCTATAAATAATCTGCGTGGATTCCTACAAATCAGTGATAGTCACGTGGACTCCAGCACTAATAGAGGTTTTGTCCTTTATACCTTTGGGTCGATTGATAAACAGTCGACCCAAAAACTGAATTCTGAGTCAGTTTGTGACATGGTTAGACTCAGACTGGGCTGTTCAGAGCATTCCGACAACATATCATATCTCAAAAACTGTATATATATATTTTTTTTCAGTTACATTTTTTATACATTGAAACTGGCTCGAACAACTTTGGGACCATGAAAATGGCTTCAAAAAAGGCGTGGTTCGAGCCACTGGGAGTTATTTATAGAGCCATGCCAGGAAGCATAATGCTTATCTGAAAGCAAGGTATGCTGCATGTACTCATTAGAATCGCCTCATCGAGGCGATTCTATTGAGTGCACACAGCATACCTTTTCACAATGAGAGATATTTTTAAATTATATTCAATGATTTATCAGGTCCTACGGAAAGTATTTTCTAAGGACTCAAGAATGTTTTTTGAATTAACCATGGTTAACGAGCCATCAGTGTTCGAGCCATCGAAGTTACACTGTAAATGTCTTAATAATTACCCAAGTCCTCGTTAGAACCGCCTCAATGAGGTGAATGAGGCGGTTCTAACGAGTATCCACAACCTTTGGAATCGGGCGGTGTCTGCCAGATTTTTGCGGAGACGCATCGGCATATACCCGAGCGGAAATCGGCCGGTGCACTGCAGGTTACCGGCCGTTCGCCGGCCGTATACCTGGCGATTGTTACTAGCCGTACAAGCATCGGTCGATGTTCCGCAGATGTCCGTCCAGTACCCGACCGGGCATGGCCCGTCGCCGGGCGAGGGACCGGTTTACATCCGCTGGGAATAGTTCAGTTGTCCAGGGGTATATAAACTGCATCTTCTCTTGTCTGTACAACAAATCCGTCAGCTCGGTTGGTGGGTTAACAACCTTCAATTTGTTGACGTCGAAGAACCCTTTCTTATCCCTACTGGTCTGCTAAAAACTGGCTCGCATCGGAGATCGGGCACTTACATAGTCGAGCGTCAATCAGTGGGACGCCGGCAGGAAACCGGTCGGCGATCGAGCGGCGACAGCCGAAACAGGATACGTCGAGCGGATTCCGCTTGATAACCTGTCGGGCATCGGTCGATTATTGACCGATTATCTGATTGGTCGGGGTCCGCTCTATACGACCATCGGATGCCAGCCGATGTCAGCTCTGCTCAACTTTAATTCGACCTAGAAGTCGTTGAGAATTTTATGTGCGAGTTAAAATTTCACCGGGCCCCTCCCGACCACCACCGATGCCTCAACATCCGGCGGGACGCCGGCCGGACTCCAGCCCGATTTCACTCCAAATCAGTCGCCAACTAGTCGGGCGGGGCTCGAAAAGTGATTTGTGACCGTGGCATTAACCGCAGATTCCTCTTTCTAAAGTGGGATTTACGGGGGTGTTCATGTGGTCTAGTGGATAAGATCGCTGACTCTTAATCATAAGGTATCTCACAGCTGTGGGTTCGAGCCTGGCTCGGGTCATATGTGAGACACCAATTTCTACAACCGAAGGTCAGGTGGTTTTTCTCCGAGTACTCCGATTTTCGCCCAACTCCCGGATCAACGATCTGCTCGATATGAGTGAACAAAATCTTGAAAGGGCCATAAAACCAAAACCCCGCAAAAAATAAATAAATAAAGAGACTGCTCGGATGCGCTCAATCGATATGTGCTCTCAATAAAAGTTTATGATCTGTATTATTTTACCGTTTAACCATTAACCGCTTGACGCTTATGACCCACACAGAGGGTTGACGCGTCGTTAAACACGAAATCATCATCATCATATCTGTATTATGTAGGCTAATGTAACGATGTCAAGTTCAAGTTTGTCTGTTATCACAAACATGGACCCCTGTCAGTCAGGGTTACACAATGTCAGACATTCCAAGGCTGTCTGAATTCAAATATCTCTAAGGAAAAGGGAAGCAGTATAACATTCAATGACACAATAAAACTGTGGGTAATGTGTGAGGAGGCAATGAAATTATTGCAGTTCAGTTTTATCCCCGGTTGCCTGGAATAGCATGAGTTCTATATAATTCAGTGGTTGTCTGCTCCTGCTCATCACGAAAACACACCTATATAAATCTTACTCCCTTGAACCCCACTTTTATATAGTAAAACTGGGGTTTACAGGGGTAAACCTTTTTTTCTTATTTCTGCTCTAAAATATAGTGTGGGTACTCGTTAGAACCGCCTCGGCGGTTCTAACGAGAGCCAACAATCTATATTTTGAGCATCAATAAGCAAAAAATATCACAATTTTTCATTTAAAACTTTCCATATTTTTATTTGTGGTAAAATTTCCAATATAATTGAATAGGCGTGTGTTCGTAATTTATAATTCAGTGGCTGTCTGCTGGACATGCAGTGTCTGCTTCAGTTGCCACACCAACTCGATCAGTAACGACTGATAACTTTTGAGTGAAACGTTATGTCAGAGGCCCTGTGTTCGATTCCCCGTCGGACCACGTCCTACATCGACATATATCGACATATCAAAAATATAGTCCATACAATCACAGAAGAATTTTAAAATTCACATTAAGTGTTTAAAATCACGTGACCTACCTCATGTAAAAATTCCATTATTTTATTCAAAGCACTCAGGGTACTGGTGGGTCGCGGTCCCCGCGCATCGGGGAACCACGTAGAGCTGAAGCCGACCGCACACGAGTACTGGTAAACCGCTTAGAGAATCTAAACCTGTCCAGGCAAAGCGGTGCGAGTCGGACCGTCCATGCTTATAAACACTTGATTTCATTGGGCGACAGGGCTTGAGATTTCATTTCATCTCAATGTCGGGTAAACGTCCCACAGAATTTGAAGCAACGTCTCCGAAATCACCTATACAGTGTTGACGGGGACGTTAAAAACAAACAGAACTGTGGGTCGATTGTATCTGAATGTAAGCTGAGAAAATATTTCTGGACTGAGACTTAAACCGTTTCGTTGAATCCTTAAATTACAGTTGTTAAGCAACAAACGAATACCCTGATCAAACGCCGCGTTCTGTGGCATCTGATCTGGGTCGTCATTGTTTGCCAAGCCCAGTCTAGATTCTACAGATAACACTTATGTGAAACTATCACCTCACATCGATTAGAATAGCCGCTGAGAACAACGCGTCTATTTTCTATAAATATCCGTTGCCAAGTCGCTTTATAGCTTTAGGTCGATTGATAACAATCGATCAAAAGTAGAAATAAGCTTTTGTTTTGTTTGATTTGAGGTTTAACGTCCCCTTCGACACAGTATAGGTCATTTTGGAGACGTTTCTTCCAATTTTGTGGGACTTTTACCCGACAATGAGATGAAATGACATCGCAAGCCCTGTCGCCCAATGAAACCAATAGGGTTTATAAGCATGGACGGACCGACTCGCACCACTTTGCCTGGTCAGACTTAGAACCTGAAAGCGGTTTACCAGTACTCGTGTGCGGGTCGGTGTCAGCTCTGCGTGGAAGCATCATGCAGCCCATCTATTTCTTCAAGCCCCGATGAGTGGGGGCCGCGACCCACCAGTACTCTCAGTGCTTTGAATAAAATAATGGATTTTTGCATGAGATAGGACGGTGACCGTAACTTCGTCAATATATGTTCAACAATCGTGTATTTTTTTTCTTTCACGAAGCTATCTCGCGGGGTCTCCACAAGTTTGCAAGTAACAAAGGTTTTGGTTTGGCAAGATGGCGCATATGCGAATGCTTGCATGAGCCTATCGTCTTTGCAATAATTAGCCTTTTATAATGTGCTGGCCCAAGCTTGCTGACAACGGGCAACACCTATTACGAAAACACGCCTATTATTCAAATCATTGTAATTTTTTTCCGCCGAATAAACAAAAAAATTCAGATGAAACATTTTGAGATGTTTTCTTATTTCTGCTCAAAATATTGATTGTGGGTACACGTTAGAACCGCCTCGATTAGGCGGTTCTAACATGTACCCATAATCTATATTTTAGAGCAGAATTGAGAAAAATAAGGTTTGCCTCTGTAAACTCAAGGGGGTCAGAAATGTAAAGGCGTGGTTTTCGTGATGTTGGACTGGAAACCCAAAAAGGACACTGACAATCATTGCAGGCCAAGATCGTGTTCTGTGACATCTGATCAGGGCATTTACTTTATGCAGATAGTTCAGTCATTTTCTAAAACATTTTCTATAAATAACGCAATTGTTCCAAGTCTGACACCCATGACATTGAAATTGTTCTCATTTGAAAGCTGAAAGATTTCGGTACATTTTAAAATTTAATTATGCCATGTATTGAAGGCAGTAATTAAAGATCCTAAAATGCAACATTGCATAGTAAATCTTCAGTTACTTGAACAACTTTTACTCGTTTACCACTTGCCCAGGCAAAGCGGTGCGATGAGTGTCGGACCGTCCATGCTCATAAACCCTATTGGTTTCATTGGGCGACAGGGCTTGAGATGTCATTTCATCTCAATGTCGGGTAAAAGTCGCACAAAATTGGAAGCAACGTCTCCAAAATGACCTTTACAGTGTTGACGGGGACGTTAAACCTCAAATCAAACAAATTCACTCGTTTACCATGACTGATTCGAAAATGTTCCCAAGCTTTTAGGGAAATCTTCAGATAGGTTATGATAACAAATATTCAAGTATATTTTGTATATGTATTTTGAGTTTAACGGCGCGCGAGAGACAGGTAGTGACTTTTACACCTCTGCTACACTTTTACACTTGGGTTGGGTGGAACAGTGGCATTACGTGTCTTGTCTAAGGACACACCTCGCGTCCGGTGGCCGGATTCGAACCCACAAAATCTCGATCATAAATCGAACGCGCTAACCACTGAGCTATCGAGGCTGCCAATCTATGGTTGAAGCAGAAATAAGAAAAAAATGTCAGATTTTTTTTTTTTTTTTATCAGAAAAGTAGTATTTGGAGGCATGAATAAACTGACAAAGTCACAGGGACGTTGAGTGTGTGAACCTGGCTTGGGATTCGCGGCTTGGAATATCGATTTTGCCTAACATTCGCTAATAATTTACTATACTTTACTACTACGGAATAAATCGAATTCCAAACTCCATACTCCAGACTCCAAGCCAACTTCATACACTGACGGACGTTACTCTATCGTTGTAGTTTTATCACATTTCATACTGTAGCCAAATCCAACGGGAAGATATTTATCATTTGATGTGGTGGCGAGTCCACAGTCTGAGGGTGTGAAGGGACACCAAACCATTCTCCATAAACTTCCACTATTGGTAAAGGGATGCCATTTTCGTGGTAAAGGATACTTTATGGCATAGGTTAGATTTGACAAGTCTGGTCCCTGTTCTAACTCGGATGACCCAGTAGGCTGCTCTGTCAAGCAACTATCCCAAGTCGAACCAATTTCTGGATGTAGCTCATCAATATTGACAACCGTTTTTGAAAGGAATTTCCAGAAGTTCAGGAAAATGTCTTCCTGGTGGGAAATATGATTGCTCACCCAGTCTGAAAATGAGATCGGTTTGGGCGCACATGTTATTTTGTTGTTCCGCGCGTTACCTATAGTGGTAATTTATTAAAACAATCAAAAGAAACGCATTTTACTGTGTCACATGCACTATTTATATTGTGTTGTGCAGTGAAACAGTCAGGAAAATTTACTAACATTACGAAATCACGCCTATACAAATACATTGTAAATTTTACCGCCGAAAAGCGAAAATTTTAAGCTGAAAAATTGTGATAGTTTCTTATATATGCTCAAAATATAGATTGTGGGTACACGTTAGAACCGCCTCATCGAGGCGGTTCTAACGAGTACCCAAAATCTAAATAAGAAAAAATAAGGTTTACCCCTGTAAACCCCAGTTTTACTATATAAAAATGGGGTTCAAGGGGGTCAAAAGGATATGATGTAAAATAATTGGCTTCGGCGTAGCCACATATGACTTAGAATTAAAACTGGTAGCAGCGAGTGAGGCTCAATTCCTTCCTGCTGATATGGTGCCTTGCTGCTGATATGGTGCCTTCCTGCTGATATGGTGCCAGCAGTTGCAGTTATAAATATTTTGTTAAGAGTTGCCTAAAATCGTACTTCACGGTGTCTAACCGTGCATATTTCTCGGATTGCGACCGACTTAGTTGCATAAGAGGATTTGTTTGTTTGATTTGAGGTGGGGTTTTTTGGCGGGGGGTGGTTTACGGCCCTTTCAAGATTATTTCCCTCATATCGAGCCGATCGTTAATCATACGTGGGCGAAACCCGGAGTACCCGGAGAAAGTCCACCTGACCCTCCGTTGCAGAACTTGGCGTCTCGCATGTGACCCCAGCCAGGCTCGAACCACAGCGGTGAGAGACCTAATGATTAAGAGTTGGCGCTCTTACCCACTAGGCCGCGGTGGCCCGTATTTGATATAAGGTTTAATGTCCCCGTCAACACTGTAATGGGCGTTTTGAGACGTTGCTTCAAATGTTGTTGTACTTTTACTCGACATTGAGATGAAATGACAGCTAAAGCCCTGCCGCCCATGAAACCAATAAGGGTCACAGTGTAGTTTATATGTACATCATAGTGTAGTTTATATTTTCTTGTCCTTTGGGATCATTGATTCCATTGTGAAATTTTGAAAATATTTTGAGGGTCACTGACGAAGCCAAATTGGCCGAAACTAGCTAGTCTGGCCCAGAAAACATGTACACTCCATATTGTCCAGTTTTGTGGTGTATGCCTTGCTTCCAAAGGATAACCCTTTTATAGAACATATTTATAAGCATGGACGGGTCCGACTCGCACCGCTTTGCCTGGGCAGGCTTAGATCCTCTAAGCGGTTTACCAGTACTCATGTGCGGGTCGGTTTCAACTCTGCGTGGAAGCATCATACAGCCCATCTATTTCTTTAAGCCCCGATGGGCGGGGGCCGTTTATCAAGAGGAGGTTTTGTTTGTATTGGAGTTTTACGGCCCAGTCAACACTATTTAGGTCATTTTTGAGTCGGTCATTTTACCTATCAACACTTTCCTGGGCAGGCTTATACGTAACTGGTTAACCAGTACAGTGCACATTCTTTCGCCAGAAACTGACAACTGCCCTTCTGGAATCTGCGGAAGGGAGAGAATGGCCGTAGAAAAGATTTCATAATCAATCTCCACGAAAGAATGTTGCCGACCCCGGCGGGAGTCGAACCCGCACCAGTCAGACGCGCATCCGACTGAGCCACTGAGGCCTCAAGAGGTGGTAAAACTGTTAACAAACGTGTCATAACAGAAACATTCTTTATTACATTCAGTAATCCGTACATGACCAGACTGATTTACTTACTTGAAAGTCCTTTTCGGACCAAATCTTTTCAATGTTAAATACTGGCCCCAGTTACATTTTATATTTGCATTCTGGCCTACAACTGGGGCCTTTTGCTGATAATTGCTAATATAACTGAGTATGTCTTCTTTGTTTGTTTGTTTGATTGTGGTTTAACGCCCCCGTCAACAATATTTCGTACATTTTTGGAGATGTTGCTTCCAATTTGGTGGGACTTTTACCTGACATTGAGATGAAATGACATCTGAAGCCGTGCTGCCCAATGAAACCAAAAGGGCTTATCCAAACGGTCTGACTCGCATAACTTTGCCTGGGCAGACTTAATCAGTCTAAGCGGTTAACCAGTACTCATATGCGGTCAATTTCAGCTCTGCCGGGAAGCACCATGCAACCTAATCTATTCCTCCAAGCCCCGATGGGCGGGGGCTCTTGGTTTGACTCCTGTGCAACGAAGCATCAAAGCCAAGTTACACGACATAAGAGTCTGAGAAAATAATTGTTCAAGTGATACTTAATTTGTACTAACACGCCAGTTTCTGCAACGGAAGGTCAGGTGTGTTTTTCTATGAGTACTGCGGTTTTGGCCCACATCTTATTAACGATTGGCTCGAAATAATTGAAATGGACGTATATCTAAAAAAAAATAACAGCAAAAACATGCTTCATTTGATTTTTGTACAATGCTCAACAGTCTTAACCCGTCAGTGACCAATAGAACCATTAGAGAACCATCCATCTTATAGCTTCGGACAAGTACATACAGAATTTATGGAATGTCAAGATATTTTTATTTGTTGTAAGTTTTACGACAGTTTCCCTACCTTTTAAGCAAACAGTAAGCAAACATATGCGGAGTCTGATCAGGATCTTCACTGTCAATGTCCCATTTTGAGACGCTAGCCATAAATGGGATAATTTAACTTCTTTCTTTCTTCTTTCTTTCATTTGTGAAAACCTGGCTCGGGTCCGTCACGTATGAAATATAGGTGCCGGACTCGGTAGCTCAATCGGATGCGCGTCTGATTGTAGACCAGGAGGACGCGGGTCCGATACCTACCGGGGTCGGCAACATTCTTTCGTGGAGATTGATCATGACATTTTTTTATGCGGTCATTCTATCCTTTCCGCTGATTCAAGAAGGGCAGTTGTCAGTTTCTGGCGAAAGATTGTGCACTGTACTGGCCAACCGCTTACGTATAGCCTGTCCAGGAAAAGTGTGAATAGGTAAACAGACCGGCTAAAATGACCTAAATAGTGTTGACTGGGCCGTTAAAACCCCAATACAAACAAACAGACAATGAAATATAGGTTTATCTAGTTGACCTGAACGATTTATTTTTATCAGTCATGGCCCTGGGGTCAAAATACCCCTGTCCCTAGATGCTTTACAAAGGAATGTCCAGGCCTTTGATATTTTATGTACGTACAACTTTAACCTCTAACAGCTTGTTTTAAAATTATCACGATAGGTGCAAAAGTTATCACTTTTTTTCCATCGGAAATTTGAAAAATCTTCTCATTATATACCACACTAGTTATCTATATAGAAGCATCGTCGCACTCTCGAATATACACTTGATACAACGCTGTTAAAGCAATACATCTGCTTGTTTTAAATTTCAGTATTAAGGAATCAAAATATGTTAGCTGATATGTCCGATTTAGGAAAAATCATGATTTCTTCAGTTGTAGTTGAAATGGAGCTTTTTCTTCTTCAAACACAGTTTGCATGTGTTGGTTATAACATATCCTGAGTCGGCTGGGAGAGGCAAATGTGTCGTGTAGCTTTCGACATTAAATAGGTCCCAAACAATATTTGAAAAGGCCTGTTGTCCTTGCAGCAGGGTAAGGGGGAATGCTATGAAATCTACCCACTTTTATTCTCCTTTCTCCTTAATTTCCTTACATGTTTCAGCGATCTTATAGTCGTATAATATTTATGTTGTACCCAATCGAGATCTTTTTATATCGAATAATGATTTTAAGAAATCAGGTGAATCATTGCGCGTACAGGTATATATTTTTCTCTGAATTTATTTACTAAGCCACCATAAAATTCGGGTTCCGATAGACCTTGTTGCAGAATAGATTAAAGTTCAACATTGAAATTAGAAGTTTAATCGGTATGACATCTATAAAATTTAGAAAAGGCTTTGCTTAGTTTAAGATACCGATAACCCTGATTTATAAGTTTAGCAGTGTACAATTTATTACGAGTGTTGAAGTCAGTTACATGACTAGACACTCTGGCAAATTTAATTAATTGCGAAATATAAACGCCAAAGGATGCCGCACGAGGAACACCATCCAGGAAAGGAAGATGTATAATCTCAAATTCATCGCGTTTATCATAAATTTTGCAGGAAACGAACCCGTCTACAATAGATAGATGTAAATCCCAAAACGGGGCCTGGTATCAGAAGAAATTTCTTTATTTAACTGAAGTTCTTGGCGGATGTGGGGTGGGGGTAATTTGACTGATCAAACCATCGAAATAGGTATTGTCAATATTGAATACATAATCTACATATCAAGAAGACGAGCTTAAGGCTTTGGTTTTCAACGGAAAGGAACATCATGAAGCCTCGTTCATAACAAAACAAGAACAGTCCGCCACAAGGGGAGCGCAGGCAAAGTGGCGGGATTCAGACCGCGCAATGCATATACTCATTTTGGTTTCATTGAGCGACAGGGCTTGAGATGTCATTTCATCTCAATGTCGGTTAAATGTCCCACAAAATTGGAAGCAAGGTCACCAAAATGACCTTAATAGCATTGACGCGGATGTTAAACATCAAATGTTTCAATGATGGCAACGTATGTATGTTGGGATAATGTTGTCAAATTGTATTTCTTAAGTGTTGTATCTCAAATACTGGTTTCAACTATATCTATATATAAAACATGCTGTAAACAGTACCACTTGGAAAGGACCAAAATAGGCAACGCCTACGTCCAATCCAATGGTACATATATATACTCTTTTTGTGTGTATGTATGTTACCATGAAATTTCTAATAAATAAATAAAAAACATCAAATCAAACTAAATGCAACTCGATAGGACTTGCTGTTATGGTCCCTGTAGGTATGTAACTGGATAGAGCTTGCTGTGATGGTCTCTCCAGTGATGCAAATAGACAGGACTTGCTGTACGTATGTAGCAGGATACGATTTGCTGTTATTCTGCCTGCATGTATGTACTGAAAAGGACCTGCTGTTACGGTCCCTGTAGATATGTAACTGGATATGACCGGCTTTTATGATCCCTGTGGCTATGTAACCTGAGCGGAGCTGCTGTTATGGGCCCTGTACGTATGTAACTGGATAGCATCCGCTGTTATTCTCCCTGCAGGTATGTAATCTGAGCGGACCTCTTGTTACAGTAACTGTGGGAATGTTATCTTAGCGTACCTGCTGTTATGGTTCCTGTAGCAGTGTAACTTGATCGGAACTGCTGTTATCGTCACTGATGATATGTAACTCGAGTGGACCTGCTGTTATGATCCCTGTAGTTATGCAACTCAATGGAACGTGCTGTTAAGGTAACTGCTGGTATGTAACCGGATAGGAATTTGCTGCTATGGTCCCTGTAGATATGTAATAGGATAGGGATTGCTGTTATTCTCCTATAGTAAGTAATCTGAGCGAAGTGTTGTTACAGTCTATGTAGGTATGTAACTTAATTGGACAGGCAGTTATTCTCCCTGTAAGTATGTAACCTGAGTGGACCTGCTGTTATGGTCCCTGTAGGTATGTTACTGGAAAGGACTTGCTGTTACGGTCCCTGTAGGTATGTAACCTGAGCCTATCGACTGGTATGGTCCGTGTATGTATGTAGCTGGATAAGACTTGTTGGCATGGTTCCTGAAGTTACGTAACTGAATAGGACCTGCTGTTATGGACCCTATATGTATGTAACCTGTTCGGGCCGCCTGTTATGGGCCCTTTAAGTATTGTACTGGAAAGGACCTGCTGTTTATGTGTTTGATTTGAGGTTTAATGTCCAAATATATAGGTCTTTTGGAGACGCTGCTTCCAGTTTTGTGGGACTTTTACCCGACATTGAGATGAATTGACATCCCAAGACCTGCCACCCACGGAAACCCAAAGGGTTTATAAGAATGAACGGTCCGACTTGCAGCACTTTGCCTGGGCAGGCTTACATGTACACTCCATGTTTTTCAGTTCTGTGGTGTATTCTTTGCTTCCAAAGGATAATCATGAATATATTTAATGTCACTACAGTTGGTGACTGGGAATGTGTGGGGCCGTAAAATGTCTCCCTGCCCTACACCATAGTGTAGTTTATATTTTCTTGTCGCTTGGGATCATTGATTCCATTTCTGAATTTTGAAAATATTTGAGTGTCACTGATGAGGCCTAAGTGTCCGAAACTAGTCTGGTCAAGAACACATCTATATACATATATACCTTTAGGAACGTTAATGGATAGGACCTGCTGAAATTGTCCCTGTAGGTATGTAACCCATGCGAACCTGCTGTTATGGTCCCTGTATGCATGTAACGGGAAAGGACCTTCTGTTGTGATCTCTGTACTTATGTAACTGAGTACAACCTGCTGTTATTCTCCCTGCAGGTATGTAATCTATGGAGACCTGCTGTTACAGTCCCTCTAGTAATGTTACCTTTGCAAACCTGCTGTTGACTGGATTGGCCCTGTTGTTATGTTTCCTGTGTAAGACTTTTTATTGCCCCTGTAGGTATGTATCCTGGACAGACCTGCTGTCATCGTCCCTATAGGTAGATAGACCCTATAGGTAGATGACGTTATGGTCCCTACAGGTATGTAACTGGATAGGACCAGCTGTTATGGTCCCTGTTGGTATGTAACTGGATAGGATCCGCTGTTATGGTCCCTGTAGGTAATTAAGTGGATAGGACCCGCTATTATGGTCCCTGTAAGTATGTTATCTGAGCGGTCCTGCTTTTTTGTCCCTGTAGGTATGCAAAAGGATAGAACTTGCTGTCATGTTGCCTGTGGGTATATAGCCTGAGCGGTCAAGCTGTTATGGTACCTGTAGGTATGTAAGTGGATAGAACCTGTTGTTATAGTCCCGTAGGTACATGTATCGGACTGGATAAGACCTTCTTATATGATCCCTGCTATATATGACTGGAAAAGACCTGTTGTTATGCTCCCTGTGCGTATGTTACTGGATAGGGCGTTTACGGTTCCAGCATAAAAAACATAAATTGAATTTTATTTTAGTATTCTTTATGTTGGTTGGCGCCTGATGCTCCATCGTTGGTCGGGCCCCTTGGAGTCTAACTGTTGGTTTTCTTTTGCACCAGCAATTCTGTTGTTGTATGCTGTCGAGTCCTCAACCTTGTTTCATCTCTGTAGTTTTTTTATTTGTATGTTCTCGGAGATGTTACACTGATAAGTTAGGAAGCCTTCATGCGGACTAAACAAAATTAGTGTATACCGCGACAGTGGTAAGGGCGAGGATTATGGCCATGTAAAATCGATTTAAGCACTGGCCGTTCCAAGGCGGTTCTTCTGTGGCGGTTTATTTATATTGTTGTTTGTTACTTACTGTGTGTATCACTTGTGTCTTTTTATTTTGGATGGCCATTTGGCCATTTTGTGTGAAAGTAACTGTCCTTATGGCCTTCCTTTGTTTAGGTTTCCATTTTGGTCTGGTCGCTTCATGTTTGTGTTTCTTTCCCTTTGGTGTCTTTGATGGGTGGAGTAAGTTAATTGTATCGATTCCTGATCTTTGTTTTACTTCTACTTTGCTGTTGTTGTCCCGGTTGGTATGTAACTGGATAGGACCTGCTGGTATGGTCCCTGCATGTATTTAACTGGATAGGACTTGCTGTTAATGTCCCTGTAGGTATGTTACCTGAAAGGACCTGCTGTTCTTGTACCCGTAGGTATGTAACTGGATAGGACCTGCTGTTATGGTACCTGAAATTATGTAAGCTGAACGGACCCGCTTTTTCTGTCCCTGTAAGTATGTATCCTGAGTGGACATGCTGTTATGTCCCTGTACGTATATTACCTGAGCCGACCAACTGTTATGGCCTTGATGTTTAATCAGAGCGGACCTGGTGTTATGGCCCCTGAAGGTATGTAGTGAGTGAGTGAGTTTTATTTTTACGTCCCACCAACAGCTAAGGTCATACGGAGACGGAACCTCGGTTTAAAGACTCATCCGAAAGTCTGGAGAAGCCCGGGATCGATCCTGCGATCCCTGGTTTACAAGGCGAGTAGCATAACCACTGCGCCACAGGGGCTTCTCCTGAAGGTATATAACTGGACAGGACTTGTTGTTATGGTACGGACATGTAACTGGATAGGACTTAATGTTATGATCCCGAAGGTATGTAACAGAGTAGGTATGTAAGTCAATATGTTACCCCGCCCATAGGGGCTTGAAGAAATATATGGGCTGCATGATGCTTCCACGCAGAGCTAATACTGGTAAACCCCGTAGAGGATCTAAGCCTGTCCAGGAACCGCGGTGCGAGGCGGACCGTCCATGCTATTAAACCCTATTGGTTTCATTGGGCGACAGGGCTTGAGATGTCATTTCATCTCGATGTCGGGTAAAAGTCCAACGAAATTGGAACCAACGTCTCCAAAATGACCTTTACAGTGTTTACGGGGATATTAAACCTCAAATTAAACAAACAAAACAATGTAAGTCAATATGACCTGCTGTAATTTTCGCTGTAGGTATGTTACAGTATAGGACCAGCTGTTAATGTCCCTATAGGTAGGTAGACCCTGACGTTATGGTCCCCGTAGGTATGTAACCTGGGCGGATCTGCTGTTATGATCCCGGTAAATATTAAACTGGATAGGCTCTGTTGATAATTATATAAACTTGTCGAACTTGCTGGTTTGGTCCCTGAAGATATGTAACCTGAGGGGACATGCTGTTATGGTACCTGTAGGTATGCAACATGAGCGGATCTGTTATTTAAATGAATAGAACCTGCTGTTATTCTCCCTGCAGGTATATAACCTGTGGAGACCTGCTGTTACAGACCCTCTAGTAATGTTACCTTTGCAAACCTGCTGTTAATGTCCCTGTAGCATTTTAACTGGATTGGCCCTGGTGTTATGTTCCCTGTGGGAATGTATCTGAATAAGACTTTTTATTGTCCCTGTAGGTATGTATCCTGGACAGACCTGCTGTCATGGTCCCTATAGATAGATAGATAGAACCTGACGTTATGGTCCCTATAGGTATGTAAATGGATAGGATCTGCTGTTTTGGTCCCTGTTGGTATGTGACTGGATAGGATCTGCTGTTATGGTCTTTGTAGGTAATTAAGTTGATAGGACCTTCTATTATGGTCCCTGTACGTATGTAATCTGAACAGACCTGCTTTATTTGCCCCCTGTAGGTATGCAACTGGATGGAACTTGCTGTCATATTGCCTGTGGGTATGTAGCCTTAGCGGTCTTGTTGTTATGGTACCTGTAGGTATGTAAGTGGATAGAACTTGTTGTTATAATCCCGTAGGTACATGTATCTGACTGGATAAGACATTCTGATATGTCCATATATGACTTGAAAAGACCTGTTGTTATGCTCCCTTAACGTATGTTACTGGATCGGGCATGCTGTTGTTGTCCCCGTGGGTATGTGACTGGATAGGACGGGACGGTATGGTCCATGGAGGTATTTAACTGGATAGGACTTGCTGTTAATGTCCCTGTAAGTATGTTACCTGAGCGGACCTGCTGTTCTTGTACCAGTAGGTATGTAACTGGATTGGACCTGCTGTTATGGTACCTGAAATTATGTGAGCTTAACGGATCCGCTTTTCTGTCCCTTTAAGTATGTATCCTGAGTGGCCATGCTGTTATGGTCCTTGTAGGTATATAACCTCAGCGGACCAGCTGTTATGGTCTTTTTGGTATATAACAAGAGTGGACCTGGTGTTATGGCCCCTGCAGGTATGTAACTGGATAGGACTTGCTGTTATGGTGCAGAAATGTAAGTGGATAGGACTTGCTGTTATGGTCCTGGAGGTATGTAATAGGATAGGACTTGCTCTTATTGTCCTTTACGGTATGTAAGTCAACATGACCTGCTGTAATTGTCGCTGTAGGTATGTTACAGTATAGAACCAAATGTTATGGTCCCTGTAAGTATGTAACCTGAGCGGACCTGCTGTTATGATCCCGGTAGATATTTAACTGAATACGACCTGTGGATAATTATATAAGCTGATCGAACTTGCTGGTTTGGTCCCTGAAGTTATTTAACCTGAGGGGACATGCTGTTATGGTACCTGTAGGTATGCGACATGAGCGGATCTAAACTTTTTAGGCCCCTGTGGGTATGTAACTGCATAGACCCTGCTATTATAGTCCCTGTCATTATTTAAGCTGGCCGCACATGCTGTTATGGTCCCTGTAGGTATTTAAAACATGTTCGGACCGCCTGTTGCGGTCCCTTTAGGTGCGTTACTGGACAGGACCTACGGTGATTGTCTATGTAGGTATGTATCCTCGGCGGACCTGCTGTTATGATCCCTGTTAGTATGTAACTGGATTGGACCTGCTGTAATGGTTGCTGTAGGCATGTTAATGGTTTGGACATGCTGTTATGGTCGATCCCTGTACGTTTGTAAGTGGATAGAACCTGCTGTTAATCTCCCTGTAGATATGTTACATTAGCGGACCTGCTGTTATAGACCCTCTAGTAATGTGATTTTGCACACCTGCTGTTATGGTCCCTGTAGCAATGTAACTGGATTGGACCTGCTGTAATGTTCCCTGTAGGTATGCAACCTGGATGGATCTGCTATTATTGTCCTTGTAGGTAGATAGGACCTGCCGTTATGGTCCCTGTGGGTATGACCATGTTCGGACCGCATGTTACGGTCCCTTTAGGCACGTTACTGGATAGGACCTGCTGTAATTGTCCCTCTAGGTATGTAACCCCGGCGAACCTGCTGTTATGGTCCCTGTAGGTATGTTGCTGGAAAGGACTTGCTGTAATGGTCGCTGTAGGCATGTAACGGAAAACGACATGCTGTTATGATCCCTGTACTTATGTATTTGAATGGAACTTGCTGTTGTTCCCCCTGCAGGTATGTTACCTATGGGAACCTTCTGCTACAGTCCCTCTAGTTATGTTACCTTTGCAAACCTGCTGCTAATGTCTCTGTAGCATTTTAACTGGATTGGACCTGCTGTTGTGTTCCCTGTGGGAATATATCGGAATATGACTTTTTATTGTCCCTGTAGTTATGTATCCTGGACAGATCTGCTGTCATTTGTCCCTATAGGTATGTAACTGGATAGGACCTGCTGTTATGGTCCCTGTTGGTATATAACCGGATATGATCTGCTGTTATGGTCCCTGTAGGTAATTAAGTGGATAGGACCTTCTGTTATAGTCCCTGTACGTTTGTAATCTTAGCGGACCTGCTTTATTGGTCCCTGTTGGTATGTCAGTGGATAGAACTTGCTATCATGTTGCCTGTGTTACTGGATAGGGCTTGCTGTAGTTGTCCCCGTAGGTATGTAACTGGATAGGACCTGCTGGTATGATCCCTGTAGGTATTTAACTGGACTGGACTTGCTGTTTATGTCCTTGTAGGTATGTTACCTGAGCGGACCTGCTGTTCTGATACCCGTAGGTATGAAACTGGATAGGATCTGCTGTTATTGTACCTGACATTATGTTAGCTGAACGGACCCGCTTTTTCTGTCCCTGTAAGTGTGTAACCTGAACGGACATGCTGTTATGGTCCCTGTAGGTATATAACCTGAGCGGACCAGCTGTTATGGCCTTGTTGGTATTTAACAAGAGTGGGCCTGGTGTTATGGCCCCTGTAGGTATGTTGATGGATAGGACTTGCTGTTATGATGCAGACATGTAACTGGATAGGACTTCCTGTTATGGTCCTGGAGGTATGTAATAGGACAGGACTTGTTGTTATTGTCCTTAACTGTATGTAAGTATATAGGACCTGCTGAAATTGTCGCTATGGATATGTTGCAATATAGGACCAGATATTATGGTCCCTGTAGGCATGTATCCTGAGCGGACCTGCTATTTTGACCCCGGTTGATATTTACCTGGATAGGACATGTGGATAATTATATAAGCTGATCGAACTTGCTGGTTTGGTCCCTATAGGTATGTAACCTGAAGAAACATGCTGTTATGGTACCTGTAGGTATGCAACCTGAGAGGATATATAGTTTTCAGGTCCCTGTGGGTATGTAACTGCACAGACCCTGCTATTATGGTCCCTGCCATTATGTAAGCTGGCCGTGTATGTATGTAGCTGGATAAGACTTGTTGGCATGGTTCCTGAAGAAGTTACGTAACTGAATAGGACCTGCTGTTATGGACCCTATATGTATGTAACCTGTTCGGGCCGCCTGTTATGGGCCCTTTAAGTATTGTACTGGAAAGGACCTGCTGTTTATGTGTTTGATTTGAGGTTTAATGTCCAAATATATAGGTCTTTTGGAGACGCTGCTTCCAGTTTTGTGGGACTTTTACCCGACATTGAGATGAATTGACATCCCAAGACCTGCCACCCACGGAAACCCAAAGGGTTTATAAGAATGAACGGTCCGACTTGCAGCACTTTGCCTGGGCAGGCTTACATGTACACTCCATGTTTTTCAGTTCTGTGGTGTATTCTTTGCTTCCAAAGGATAATCATGAATATATTTAATGTCACTACAGTTGGTGACTGGGAATGTGTGGGGCCGTAAAATGTCTCCCTGCCCTACACCATAGTGTAGTTTATATTTTCTTGTCGCTTGGGATCATTGATTCCATTTCTGAATTTTGAAAATATTTGAGTGTCACTGATGAGGCCTAAGTGTCCGAAACTAGTCTGGTCAAGAACACATCTATATACATATATACCTTTAGGAACGTTAATGGATAGGACCTGCTGAAATTGTCCCTGTAGGTATGTAACCCATGCGAACCTGCTGTTATGGTCCCTGTATGCATGTAACGGGAAAGGACCTTCTGTTGTGATCTCTGTACTTATGTAACTGAGTACAACCTGCTGTTATTCTCCCTGCAGGTATGTAATCTATGGAGACCTGCTGTTACAGTCCCTCTAGTAATGTTACCTTTGCAAACCTGCTGTTAACTGGATTGGCCCTGTTGTTATGTTTCCTGTGTAAGACTTTTTATTGCCCCTGTAGGTATGTATCCTGGACAGACCTGCTGTCATCGTCCCTATAGGTAGATAGACCCTATAGGTAGATGACGTTATGGTCCCTACAGGTATGTTACTGGAAAGGACTTGCTGTTACGGTCCCTGTAGGTATGTAACCTGAGCCTATCGACTGGTATGGTCCGTGTATGTATGTAGCTGGATAAGACTTGTTGGCATGGTTCCTGAAGTTACGTAACTGAATAGGACCTGCTGTTATGGACCCTATATGTATGTAACCTGTTCGGGCCGCCTGTTATGGGCCCTTTAAGTATTGTACTGGAAAGGACCTGCTGTTTATGTGTTTGATTTGAGGTTTAATGTCCAAATATATAGGTCTTTTGGAGACGCTGCTTCCAGTTTTGTGGGACTTTTACCCGACATTGAGATGAATTGACATCCCAAGACCTGCCACCCACGGAAACCCAAAGGGTTTATAAGAATGAACGGTCCGACTTGCAGCACTTTGCCTGGGCAGGCTTACATGTACACTCCATGTTTTTCAGTTCTGTGGTGTATTCTTTGCTTCCAAAGGATAATCATGAATATATTTAATGTCACTACAGTTGGTGACTGGGAATGTGTGGGGCCGTAATATGTCTCCCTGCCCTACACCATAGTGTAGTTTATATTTTCTTGTCGCTTGGGATCATTGATTCCATTTCTGAATTTTGAAAATATTTGAGTGTCACTGATGAGGCCTAAGTGTCCGAAACTAGTCTGGTCAAGAACACATCTATATACATATATACCTTTAGGAACGTTAATGGATAGGACCTGCTGAAATTGTCCCTGTAGGTATGTAACCCATGCGAACCTGCTGTTATGGTCCCTGTATGCATGTAACGGGAAAGGACCTTCTGTTGTGATCTCTGTACTTATGTAACTGAGTACAACCTGCTGTTATTCTCCCTGCAGGTATGTAATCTATGGAGACCTGCTGTTACAGTCCCTCTAGTAATGTTACCTTTGCAAACCTGCTGTTGACTGGATTGGCCCTGTTGTTATGTTTCCTGTGTAAGACTTTTTATTGCCCCTGTAGGTATGTATCCTAGACAGACCTGCTGTCATCGTCCCTATAGGTAGATAGACCCTATAGGTAGATGACGTTATGGTCCCTACAGGTATGTAACTGGATAGGACCAGCTGTTATGGTCCCTGTTGGTATGTAACTGGATAGGATCCGCTGTTATGGTCCCTGTAGGTAATTAAGTGGATAGGACCCGCTATTATGGTCCCTGTAAGTATGTTATCTGAGCGGTCCTGCTTTTTTGTCCCTGTAGGTATGCAAAAGGATAGAACTTGCTGTCATGTTGCCTGTGGGTATATAGCCTGAGCGGTCAAGCTGTTATGGTACCTGTAGGTATGTAAGTGGATAGAACCTGTTGTTATAGTCCCGTAGGTACATGTATCGGACTGGATAAGACCTTCTTATATGATCCCTGCTATATATGACTGGAAAAGACCTGTTGTTATGCTCCCTGTGCGTATGTTACTGGATAGGGCGTTTAAGGTTCCAGCATAAAAAACATAAATTGAATTTTATTTTAGTATTCTTTATGTTGGTTGGCGCCTGATGCTCCATCGTTGGTCGGGCCCCTTGGAGTCTAACTGTTGGTTTTCTTTTGCACCAGCAATTCTGTTGTTGTATGCTGTCGAGTCCTCAACCTTGTTTCATCTCTGTAGTTTTTTTATTTGTATGTTCTCGGAGATGTTACACTGATAAGTTAGGAAGCCTTCATGCGGACTAAACAAAATTAGTATATACCGCGACAGTGGTAAGGGCGAGGATTATGGCCATGTAAAATCGATTTAAGCACTGGCCGTTCCAAGGCGGTTCTTCTGTGGCGGTTTATTTATATTGTTGTTTGTTACTTACTGTGTGTATCACTTGTGTCTTTTTATTTTGGATGGCCATTTGGCCATTTTGTGTGAAAGTAACTGTCCTTATGGCCTTCCTTTGTTTAGGTTTCCATTTTGGTCTGGTCGCTTCATGTTTGTGTTTCTTTCCCTTTGGTGTCTTTGATGGGTGGAGTAAGTTAATTGTATCGATTCCTGATCTTTGTTTTACTTCTACTTTGCTGTTGTTGTCCCGGTTGGTATGTAACTGGATAGGACCTGCTGGTATGGTCCCTGCATGTATTTAACTGGATAGGACTTGCTGTTAATGTCCCTGTAGGTATGTTACCTGAAAGGACCTGCTGTTCTTGTACCCGTAGGTATGTAACTGGATAGGACCTGCTGTTATGGTACCTGAAATTATGTAAGCTGAACGGACCCGCTTTTTCTGTCCCTGTAAGTATGTATCCTGAGTGGACATGCTGTTATGTCCCTGTACGTATATTACCTGAGCCGACCAACTGTTATGGCCTTGATGTTTAATCAGAGCGGACCTGGTGTTATGGCCCCTGAAGGTATGTAGTGAGTGAGTGAGTTTTATTTTTACGTCCCACCAACAGCTAAGGTCATACGGAGACGGAACCTCGGTTTAAAGACTCATCCGAAAGTCTGGAGAAGCCCGGGATCGATCCTGCGATCCCTGGTTTACAAGGCGAGTAGCATAACCACTGCGCCACAGGGGCTTCTCCTGAAGGTATATAACTGGACAGGACTTGTTGTTATGGTACGGACATGTAACTGGATAGGACTTAATGTTATGATCCCGAAGGTATGTAACAGAGTAGGTATGTAAGTCAATATGTTACCCCGCCCATAGGGGCTTGAAGAAATATATGGGCTGCATGATGCTTCCACGCAGAGCTAATACTGGTAAACCCCGTAGAGGATCTAAGCCTGTCCAGGAACCGCGGTGCGAGGCGGACCGTCCATGCTATTAAACCCTATTGGTTTCATTGGGCGACAGGGCTTGAGATGTCATTTCATCTCGATGTCGGGTAAAAGTCCAACGAAATTGGAACCAACGTCTCCAAAATGACCTTTACAGTGTTTACGGGGATATTAAACCTCAAATTAAACAAACAAAACAATGTAAGTCAATATGACCTGCTGTAATTTTCGCTGTAGGTATGTTACAGTATAGGACCAGCTGTTAATGTCCCTATAGGTAGGTAGACCCTGACGTTATGGTCCCCGTAGGTATGTAACCTGGGCGGATCTGCTGTTATGATCCCGGTAAATATTAAACTGGATAGGCTCTGTTGATAATTATATAAACTTGTCGAACTTGCTGGTTTGGTCCCTGAAGATATGTAACCTGAGGGGACATGCTGTTATGGTACCTGTAGGTATGCAACATGAGCGGATCTGTTATTTAAATGAATAGAACCTGCTGTTATTCTCCCTGCAGGTATATAACCTGTGGAGACCTGCTGTTACAGACCCTCTAGTAATGTTACCTTTGCAAACCTGCTGTTAATGTCCCTGTAGCATTTTAACTGGATTGGCCCTGGTGTTATGTTCCCTGTGGGAATGTATCTGAATAAGACTTTTTATTGTCCCTGTAGGTATGTATCCTGGACAGACCTGCTGTCATGGTCCCTATAGATAGATAGATAGAACCTGACGTTATGGTCCCTATAGGTATGTAAATGGATAGGATCTGCTGTTTTGGTCCCTGTTGGTATGTGACTGGATAGGATCTGCTGTTATGGTCTTTGTAGGTAATTAAGTTGATAGGACCTTCTATTATGGTCCCTGTACGTATGTAATCTGAACAGACCTGCTTTATTTGCCCCCTGTAGGTATGCAACTGGATGGAACTTGCTGTCATATTGCCTGTGGGTATGTAGCCTTAGCGGTCTTGTTGTTATGGTACCTGTAGGTATGTAAGTGGATAGAACTTGTTGTTATAATCCCGTAGGTACATGTATCTGACTGGATAAGACATTCTGATATGTCCATATATGACTTTAAAAGACCTGTTGTTATGCTCCCTTAACGTATGTTACTGGATCGGGCATGCTGTTGTTGTCCCCGTGGGTATGTGACTGGATAGGACGGGACGGTATGGTCCATGGAGGTATTTAACTGGATAGGACTTGCTGTTAATGTCCCTGTAAGTATGTTACCTGAGCGGACCTGCTGTTCTTGTACCAGTAGGTATGTAACTGGATTGGACCTGCTGTTATGGTACCTGAAATTATGTGAGCTTAACGGATCCGCTTTTCTGTCCCTTTAAGTATGTATCCTGAGTGGCCATGCTGTTATGGTCCTTGTAGGTATATAACCTCAGCGGACCAGCTGTTTTGGTCTTTTTGGTATATAACAAGAGTGGACCTGGTGTTATGGCCCCTGCAGGTATGTAACTGGATAGGACTTGCTGTTATGGTGCAGAAATGTAAGTGGATAGGACTTGCTGTTATGGTCCTGGAGGTATGTAATAGGATAGGACTCGCTCTTATTGTCCTTTACGGTATGTAAGTCAACATGACCTGCTGTAATTGTCGCTGTAGGTATGTTACAGTATAGAACCAAATGTTATGGTCCCTGTAAGTATGTAACCTGAGCGGACCTGCTGTTATGATCCCGGTAGATATTTAACTGAATACGACCTGTGGATAATTATATAAGCTGATCGAACTTGCTGGTTTGGTCCCTGAAGTTATGTAACCTGAGGGGACATGCTGTTATGGTACCTGTAGGTATGCGACATGAGCGGATCTAAACTTTTTAGGCCCCTGTGGGTATGTAACTGCATAGACCCTGCTATTATAGTCCCTGTCATTATTTAAGCTGGCCGCACATGCTGTTATGGTCCCTGTAGGTATTTAAAACATGTTCGGACCGCCTGTTGCGGTCCCTTTAGGTGCGTTACTGGACAGGACCTACGGTGATTGTCTATGTAGGTATGTATCCTCGGCGGACCTGCTGTTATGATCCCTGTTAGTATGTAACTGGATTGGACCTGCTGTAATGGTTGCTGTAGGCATGTTAATGGTTTGGACATGCTGTTATGGTCGATCCCTGTACGTTTGTAACTGGATAGAACCTGCTGTTAATCTCCCTGCTGTTATAGACCCTCTAGTAATGTGATTTTGCACACCTGCTGTTATGGTCCCTGTAGCAATGTAACTGGATTGGACCTGCTGTAATGTTCCCTGTAGGTATGCAACCTGGATGGATCTGCTATTATTGTCCTTGTAGGTAGATAGGACCTGCCGTTATGGTCCCTGTGGGTATGACCATGTTCGGACCGCATGTTACGGTCCCTTTAGGCACGTTACTGGATAGGACCTGCTGTAATTGTCCCTCTAGGTATGTAACCCCGGCGAACCTGCTGTTATGGTCCCTGTAGGTATGTTGCTGGAAAGGACTTGCTGTAATGGTCGCTGTAGGCATGTAACGGAAAACGACATGCTGTTATGATCCCTGTACTTATGTATTTGAATGGAACTTGCTGTTGTTCCCCCTGCAGGTATGTTACCTATGGGAACCTTCTGCTACAGTCCCTCTAGTTATGTTACCTTTGCAAACCTGCTGCTAATGTCTCTGTAGCATTTTAACTGGATTGGACCTGCTGTTGTGTTCCCTGTGGGAATATATCGGAATATGACTTTTTATTGTCCCTGTAGTTATGTATCCTGGACAGATCTGCTGTCATTTGTCCCTATAGGTATGTAACTGGATAGGACCTGCTGTTATGGTCCCTGTTGGTATATAACCGGATATGATCTGCTGTTATGGTCCCTGTAGGTAATTAAGTGGATAGGACCTTCTGTTATAGTCCCTGTACGTTTGTAATCTCAGCGGACCTGCTTTATTGGTCCCTGTAGGTATGTCAGTGGATAGAACTTGCTATCATGTTGCCTGTGTTACTGGATAGGGCTTGCTGTTGTTGTCCCCGTAGGTATGTAACTGGATAGGACCTGCTGGTATGATCCCTGTAGGTATTTAACTGGACTGGACTTGCTGTTTATGTCCTTGTAGGTATATTACCTGAGCGGACCTGCTGTTCTGATACCCGTAGGTATGAAACTGGATAGGATCTGCTGTTATTGTACCTGACATTATGTTAGCTGAACGGACCCGCTTTTTCTGTCCCTGTAAGTGTGTAACCTGAACGGACATGCTGTTATGGTCCCTGTAGGTATATAACCTGAGCGGACCAGCTGTTATGGCCTTGTTGGTATTTAACAAGAGTGGGCCTGGTGTTATGGCCCCTGTAGGTATGTTGATGGATAGGACTTGCTGTTATGATGCAGACATGTAACTGGATAGGACTTCCTGTTATGGTCCTGGAGGTATGTAATAGGACAGGACTTGTTGTTATTGTCCTTAACTGTATGTAAGTATATAGGACCTGCTGAAATTGTCGCTATGGATATGTTGCAATATAGGACCAGATATTATGGTCCCTGTAGGCATGTATCCTGAGCGGACCTGCTATTTTGACCCCGGTTGATATTTACCTGGATAGGACATGTGGATAATTATATAAGCTGATCGAACTTGCTGGTTTGGTCCCTATAGGTATGTAACCTGAAGAAACATGCTGTTATGGTACCTGTAGGTATGCAACCTGAGAGGATATATAGTTTTCAGGTCCCTGTGGGTATGTAACTGCACAGACCCTGCTATTATGGTCCCTGCCATTATGTAAGCTGGCCGGAAATGCTGTTATGGTCCCTGTAGGTATTAACATGTTCGGACCGCCTGTTACGGTCCCTTTAGGGGCGTTACTGGATAAGACCTACGGTGATTGTCTCTGTAGGTATGTTTCCTCGGCGGACCTGCTGTTATAATTCCTGTAGGTATGTTACTGGATAGGACTTGGTTACTATAGGTTTGTTAATTGATAGGACCTGGTGTTATGATCCCTGTACGTATGTAACTGAATAGAACCTGCTGTTAATCTTCCTGTCTGTATGTAGGTTAAATGTTGCTACAGACCTCTAGTAATGTTGCCTTTGTACACCTGCTTTTATGGTCCCTGTAGCCATGTAACTGGATTGGACCTGCTGTTATGTTCCCTGTAGGTATGTAACCTGGATGGATCTGCTGTAATGATCCTTGCAGGTAGATAGGACCTGCCGTTATGGTCCCTGTAGGTATGTTACAGAATAGGACCTTCTGTTTTGGTCCCTGTTGGTATGAAACTGGATAGGACCTACAATTGTTGTCTCTGTACGTATGTAACCTGAGCGGACCTGCTGCATTTGTCCCTGTAGGTATGTAACTGGATAGAACTTATTTAGTCTAAGCGGTTTTGCTTTTACGGTACCTGTATGTATGTAATGGGATAGGACCTGTTGTTATATTCCCATAGCTATCTAACTGGACATTTTGATAGGTTCCCTGCTATATGTGACTGAAAAAAAAACAACTTCTGCTATGCCCCCTGTACGTATGTAACTGGATAGGTATTGTTGTTGTTGTCCCCGTAGGTATCAAACTGGATTGGACCCAATGTTATGGTTCCTTCCTTTATGTTAGCTGAGCGGACCTGCTGTTACGCTCCCTGTACGTATGTCACCTGTCCGGAACACCTGTTATGGTCCCTGTTGGTATGTAACTGGATATGATCTGCTGTTATTGTCCCTGTAGGTAATTAGGTAGATAGGACCTGTTATAATGGTCCCTGTACGTATGCTGCAATCTGAGCGGACCTGCATTATTGGTCCCTGTAGGTGTGCAACTGGATAGAACTTGCTGTCATGTTGCCTGTGGGTATGTAGCCTGAGCGGTGTTGCTGTTATGGTACCTGTAGGTATGTAAGTGGATAGTACCTGTTGTAATAGTCACGTAGGTACATGTATCTGGCCGGATAAGACATTCTGATATGTTCCCTGCTATATATGACTGGACAAGACCTACTGTTATGCTCCCTGTACGTATGTTACTGGATTGGGCTTGCTGTTGTTGTTCCCGTAGGTATGTAACTGGATAGGACCTGCTGGTATGGTCCCTGTAGGTATTTAAATGGACAGGACATGCTGTTACTGTCCCAATAGGCATGTTACCTGAGCGGACCTGCTGTTCTGGTACCCGTAGGTATGTAACTGGATAGGACCTGCTGTTATGGTACCTGAAATTATATAAGCTGAACGGACCCGCTTTTTCTGTAAGTAAATAACCTGAGCGGACATGCTGTTATGGTCCCTGTAGGTATATAACCTGAGCGGACCAGCTATTATTGTTGGTATTTAACCAGAGCGGACCTGGTGTTATGGCCCCTATAGGTATGTACATGTAACTGAATAGGACTTGCTGTTATGGTGGAGAAATGTAACTGGATAGGACTTTCTGTGATGGCCCTAAAGGTATGTAATATGATAGGAATGCTGTTATTGTCCGTTTAGGTATGCAAGTCAATATGACATGCTGTAATAGTATCTGTAGGTATGTTACAGTACAGGGCCAGATGTTATGGTCCCTGTAGGTATGTAACCTGTGCGGACATGCTGCTATGATCCCGGTAGATATTTATCTGGATAGGACCTGTGGCTAATTAAATAAGCTGATCGAACTTGCTGGTCTGGTCACTGTATGTATGTAACCTGACGGGACATGCTGTTATGGTACCTGTAGGTATGCAACCTGAGCGGATCTAAAGTTTTCAGGTCCCTGTGGGTATGTACCTGCATAGACCCTGCTATTATGGTCCCTGTCATTATGTAAGCTTTAGGTACTTTAGTAATGCAACTGAGCGGATCTAAAGTTTTCAGGTCCCTGTGGGTAGGTAACTGCATAGACCCTGCTATTATGGTCCCTGCCATAATGTAAGCTGGCCCGACACACTGTTATGGTCCCTGTTGGTATTAACATGTTCGGACCGCCTGTTACGGTCCCTTTAGGTACGTTACTGGATAGGACCTACGGTAATTGTCTCTGTAGGTGTGTATCCTGGGCGGACCTGCTGTTATGATTCCTGTATTGGATAGGACTTGCTGTAATGGTCGCTGTAGGTATGTAAATGGATAGGACATGCTGTTATGATCCCTGTACGTATGTAGCTGAATAGAACCTGCTGTTATTCTCCCTGTAGGTATGTTACCTTAGCGGGCCTGCTGTTACAGGCCCTCTTGTAATGTTACCTTTGCACACCTGCTGTTATGGTCCCTGTAGCAACGTAACTTGAATGAACCTGCTGTTATGTTCCCTGTAGGTATGTAACCAAGATTGATCTGCAGTTATGGTCCTTGTAGGTAGATAGGTCCTGCTGTTATGGTCCCTGTAGGTATGTTACTGGTAGGACCTGCTGTTATGGTCCCTGTTCGTACTTTACTGGATAGAACCTGCAATTATGGTCTCTGTACGTATGTTACCTGAGTGGACCAGCTGGCCCCTGTAGGTATGTAGCTGGATAGAACTTGCTATCATGTTCCCTGGAGGTATTTAGCCTAAGCGGCTTTGCTTTTATGGTATCTGTAGGTATGCAATTGGATAGGACCTGTTGTTATAGTCCCATAGCTATCTAACTGGACATTCTGATATGATTCCTGCTATATGTGGCTAAAAAACTGCTATTATGCTCCCTGTACGTATGTAACTGGATAGGTCTTGCTGTTGTTGTCCCCGTAGATATGAAACTGGATAGGACCCACTGTTATGGTTCATTCCTTTATGTTAGCTGTGCGGACCCATGTTACGCTCCCTGTAGGTATGTCACTTGTTCGGAACACCTGTTATGGACCTTTAGGTATGTTAATGGATAGGACCTGCTGTAATTGTCCCTGTAGGTATGTAAACTGAGCGGATCTGCTATTATGGTCCCTGTATGCAGTCTAAATGCAGAAAAATATATAACGGCTATGACTTCAGCACCCAATTTCGTAAAGTCATTCTTAGATATTAAAAGACTGGGTAAAACATAAATGTTATACGACAGACTGCATGTATGGTAGTTAACCCAATCACGGTTGACAACTTTGTTTCCCTCTTTAATTTCACGCCGGTGGGTCAGGCCTCAGATTCTATGACGGTTCCAACGTAAAGGCTTATTGAGAATTAGAGAGGTCTAATTCAAGGTAATGTTGGTTGGTGCCTGATGCTCTATCTTTGGTCGGGACCATTAGAGTCTAACTGTTGATTTTCTTTTGCTGCAGCATTTCAGTGGTTTCTTGCTGTCGAGTCCTCACCGTTGTTTCATTTCATCTCTGTGGTTGTTTGATTATTTGTGTTCACGGAGATGTTGCACTGATGAGTCATGCGGACTGAACAAGTTATTTGTCTAAATCGCGACGGAGGTAAGGGCGAGGATCGTGGCGACGTAAAATCGACTAAAGCCCCCCCCCCACACCCCCCCCCAAGTGGAATTCGTTTCCGCTGACCGTTCCAAGGCGGTTCTTCTGTCGCGGTTTATTTTGTTATTGATTGTCTTTGGGTGTTTGTGTCACATATATTATTTTATTTTGGATAGCCTATTGGCCATTTTGTGGGAAAGTAACTGTCCTTTTGGCTCTCCGCTATTTATGTTTCCATTAGGTATGTTGTTTCATGTTTGTGTTTCTTTACCTTTGGTGTCTCTGATGGGAGCTGTGGGTTGATTGTATCGATTCCTGATCATTGCCTCCACTTCTCTTTTTCCTGTTATTGTTGCAATAGGTATGTAACATGAGCGTACCTGCCGTTGTGGTACTTGTAGGTATGTAATCTGAGCGGACATGCTGTTATAGATTCTGTAGGGACGTTACATTAGCGTACCTGCTTTTATGGCCCCTGTATGCATGTGACTATATAGGACCTGCTGTTAAGGACTCTGTAATGATGTTAGGCTCAGCGTACCTGCTGTTGTGGTCCCTGTAGGTATGTAACATGAGCAGACATGCTTTTATGGTCCCTGTAGGTATGTAACCTGAGCGGACCTTCTGCTGTAGTCCCTGTAGATATGTAACTGGCTAGGTCTTACTGTTTTGTTCCATGCAGGTATGTTAGTGGATAGGACCTGCCGTTATGTTCATGTAGGTATGTTACCTGGGCGGACCCCCTATTAGGGTCCCTGTAGGTATGTGGGTTAATTGTATCGATTTCTTGTCATTGCCTCTATTATCGTCCCTCGATAGAAATTGCTAACACATGTTACAGGATAGAACTTGCTGTTATGGTCCCTGTAGGTAGATAACAGGATAGGACTTCCTGTTATGGTCCTTGTAGCTATATAACCTGAGTGAATCAGCTGTTACTGTCCCCTCAGGCATATAACTTGACCAAAAGTAATGGTCCTAGTAGGTAAGTTACGTGAATTCGCCTGTCGTTAGAGGGAGAGGACCATGTCTCTATTATTTTGTAACCTGAGAGGACCTGCTGTAATGGTCTCTGTAGATCTATTAGTGTATAGGACTTGCTGTCATGGTCGCTGTAGGTATGTAGCCGGAGCTGTCCTGCTGTTGTGGTCCCTTTACGTATGTAACTGGATAGGACCTGCTGTTATAGTACCCGTAGATTTGTATCCTAAGCGGATATGTTGTTATGGTCCAGGTAGGTATTTTGTTTGTTTGATTTTAGGTTTAACGTCCCCGTCAACACTGTAAAGGTCATTTTGGAGACGTTGCTTCCAATTTTGTTGGACTTTTACCCGACATTGAGATGAAATGACATCTCAAGCCCTGTCGCCCAATGAAACCAATAGGGTTTATTAGCATGGACGGTCCGCTGGTCCGGGTAGGTATGTGACCTGAACGGATCTGCTGTTATGGTCCCTGTAGGTATGTACTTGATAGGACCAACTGTTATGGTTCCCTTCATTATGTAAGCTGAGCAGAACTGCTGTTTTGCTCCTTGTAGGTATGTAAACTGTTCGGACAGCCTTTATGGTCCCTTTAGGAATGTTACTGATTAGGACCTGCTATAGTTGTCCCTGTAGGTATGTTACCTGGACTGGCTGTCATTGCGGCCGTATGTAAGTAACAAAAGTGGACCTGCTATTTTGGTCCCTGTAGGTATGTAATTTGAACCGAAATGCTGTTATAGTCCCTGCAGGGAGTGAGTGAATGAGTGTTTGAGTTTTACGTCCCACCAACAGCTAAGGTCATACGGAGACGGGACCTCGGTTTAAAGACTCATCCGAAAGTCTGGAGAAGGCCGGGATCGATCCTGCGATCCCCGGTTTACAAGGCGAGTAGCGTAACCGCTACACCATGGAGGCGTCTAGTCCCTGCAGGAACGTAGCCTTAGCGTACCTGTTGTTATGTTCACTATTGGTATGTAACGGGATAGCTTGTTTGTTTGATTGGGGTTTTAAGTCCCCGTCAACACTGTATGGATCATTTTTTAAACGTTGCTTCCAATTTTATGGGACGTTTACCCGACATTGAGATGAAATGACATATCAAGCCCTGTTGCAAATGAAACCAATGTGGTTTAAAAGCATGAGCGGTCCGACTTGCGCCGCTTTGCCTGTGCGAGCTTAGATACTCTAAGCGGTTTACCAGTACTCGTCTGCGGTCGGATTCAGATGTAGCTGGACACCATCTGCTGTTATGGTCCCGGTATTGATGTAAACTCAGCGGACCTTCTGATGTTCTCCCTGTAGGTATGTAACCTGAGCGGCCATGCTGTTATTGTCCCTGTACGTATGTAACTTTTGCAGACATGCTGTTATGGTCCCTGTAGGTATTTAACCTGAGCGGACTTAGGGTATGGTCACTGTAGGCATCTAACTGGATAGGGCTTGCTGTTATGTTCTCTGTATGTGTGTCCCTGCAGGTATGAAACTGGACAGAACTTGCTGTTATGTTCCTTGTATGTATGAAACAGGACAGAACTTGCTGTTATTGTCCCTGTAGGTATTAAATTGAACAGGACCTGCTGGTAAGGTCCCTGTAGATATATAACTGAATAGGACCGGCTGTTATGGTCCCTGTAGGTATGCAATCTGAGCTGACATGTTGTTATTGTCCGTGTTCATATGTAACTGGATAGCACCTGCTGTTATTCTCCGTGCAGGTATGTAACCTGAGCTGACCTCAAAGGGATATGAATTGCTGTAATTGGCCTATAGTTAGTTAACCTGAGCGGAACTGTTGTTACGGTCCCTCTAGGTATGTAACCGAATACGACCTGATGTTATTCTCACTGTAGGCATGTAACATGGGTAGACCTGCTGTTATGGTCCCTGTAGGTATGTAATTGGATATAGCTTGCTGTTTTGGTCCCCGTCGATATGTAACCGGAGCGGACCTGCTGTAATAGTCCCTGTATATATGTAGCTGAACAGGACAGGCTTTCATGGTCCCTGTTGGTATGTAACTGGATAGGACCTGCATTTATGGTCCCTATAGTCATGTAGCCTGCTCGGACCGCTAGTCATGGTCCCTTTAAGTGTGTTACTGAATAGGACCTGCTGTTTGTTTGTTTGATTTCAGGTTGAACGTCCTCGACAAGACTTTATAGGTCATTTTGGAGACATTGCTTCCAATTTTTGTGGGACGTTTACCCGACATTGAGATGAAATGACATTTCAAGCCCTGCCGCCTAATGAATCCAATTGGGTTTATAAGGATGTATGTCCGACTTGCTCCACTTTGCTTTGGCCGGCTATCACCATCTAAGCGGTTTACCGGTTTACTTTTACTTATCTGCGGTGGATTCCAGCTCTGGGTGGAAGCAGTGTGCAGTCTAATCGATTTCTTCAAGCCTCGATGGGTGGGGCGGTAGGAACTGCTGTAAATATCCATGTAGGTATGTAACCTGGGCGGACCTGCTGTTATGGTTACTGTAGGTCTCTTACTTGATATGACCTGCCGTTATGGTCCCTGTAGGTACGTAAATGGACAAGATATGCTGTTGTGGTCCCTGTACTTATGTACCCTAAGCGTACCTGCTGTTATGGTCCCTGAAGGTATGTAACTGGAACTTGCTAGGTACGTAAATGGATAGGACTTGCTGTTATGGTCCCGGTAGGTATGTACCCTGAGCGGTCCTGCTGTTCTGGCACCTGTAGATATGTAAGTGTATAGGACCTGCAGTTATGGTAACTGTACTTATGTAAGCCGAGCGGACCTGCTTTTTCTGTCTCTGAAGGCATGTAACCTAAGCGCACATGTTGTTATGGTCCCTGTAGGTATATAACCTGAGCAGACCAGCTGTTATGGTCCCTGTAGGTATTTAACCAGAGCGGACCTGGCGTTGTGGACCCTGTAGGTACGTAAATGGACAGTGCATGCTGTTATGGTCCCTCTACTTACGTACCCTAAGCGGACCTGCTGATATGGTCCCTGAAGGTATGTAACTAGAACTTGCTACCATGACCCTAGCCTGATTGTCCTTGTTGTTACCGCCTGTTACAGTACCAGTAAGTATGTAACTGGATTGGACCTGCTATAATTGTCCATGTAGGTATGTTACCTGGACGGACCTGTGGTTATGGTCTCTGTATGCAGATATGCCCTGCCTTTATGGCCCCTGTAGGTATGTTGCTGGATAGGGCCTGCTGTTGTGGTCCCTGTTGGTATGTAACAGGATAGGACTTGCTGTTATGGTCCCTGTAGGTATGATACCTGAGCGGACCTGCTGTATTGTTCCCTTTAGGTATGTTACTGGATAGAACTTGCTGTCATGTTCCCTGCAGGTATATAGCATGAGCGTTCTTGCTGTTATGGTACTTGTTGGTATGTAATTGGATAGGACCTGTTGTTATAGTCCCGTAGGTATCTAACTGGATAAGACATTCTGATATGTTCCCTGCTATATGTGACAGGAAAAAAACTGCTGGTGAGCTCCCTGTACGTATGCTACTGGAAAGGACCCGCCGTTGTTGTTCCGGTAGGTATGTAACTGGATAGTACCTGCTGTTATGCTCACAGCAAGTATTTAACTGGATAGGACTTGCTGTTATGGTCCCGGTTGGTATGTACCCTGAGCGGACCTGCTGTTCTGGTACTTGTAGGTATGTAAGTTTATAGGACCTGCTGTTATGGTACCTGTAATTATGTAAGCCGAGCAGACCTGCTTTTTCTGTCTCTGTAGGCATTTAACCCTAGCGCACATGTTGTTATGGTCCCTGCAGGTAAATAACCTGAGCGGACTAGCTGTTATGGTCCCTGTAGGTATTTAACCAGAGCGGACCTGGTGTTACGGTCCATGCAGGTATGTATCTGGATAGGACTTGCTGTTATTGTGCATAAATATAAACGGATAGGACTTGCTGTTACTGGTCCTGAAGGTATTTAACAGGATAGGACTCGCTGTAATTGTCATTTAGGTATGAAACAGAATAGGACCAGCTGTTATGGTCCATGTAGGTATATAATCTGAGCGGATCTGCTGTTATGGTCCCTGCAGGTATGTAACCTTAGCGGAACTTTTGTTAAGTCCGTCTAGTAATATAACCTTAGCAACTCTGCTGGTTTGGTCCCTATAGCAGTGTATCTGGATTGGACCTGCTGTTATGCTCCCTTTAGGTATGTTCTCTTTAGGTGATGATCCATGTAGGTATGTTACTTGCTAGGACTTGCCGTTATGGTCCCTGTAGGTATGTAACCGGAGCGGACCTGCTGTGATAGTACCGTATGATTTTAGCAGGACAGAACAGGCTGTTATTGTCCCTGTAGGTATGTAACTAGATATGACCTGCTGAAATGATCCCTGAGGGTATTTAACCTGCTCGGGCCGCCCGTTATAGTCCTTTAAGGTATGTTACTGGGTAGGACCTGCTGTCATTGTCCCTGTAGGTATGTTACCTCGGCGGACCTGCTGTTATGGTCCTTGTAGGTATGTAACTGGATAGGATTTGTTGTAATGGTAGTTGTATGTATGTAACTGGATATGAACTGTTGTAATGGTCCCTGTGAATTTGTAACTGGATAGGAGCTGCTGGTATGGTCCCTGTTCTTTTCTAACCTAAGCGGACATACCGTTATTGTCCCTGTAGGTCTGTAACTGGATAGGACTTGCTGTCATCGTCCCTGTAAGTGTGTAGCTTGAGCTGCCCTTCTGTGGTGGTTCCTGTTAGTATATAACTGGAAAGGACCTGCTCTTTTGGTCTCTATTATTAAGTTAGCTGAGCGGACCTGCTGATTTGGTCTCTGGAAGTATGTTACCTGAACGGACCTGCTGTTATGGTCCGGGTAGGTATTTAACTGGATGGGATCCGCTGTTTTGGACCATTTCTTTATGTAAGCTGATGGGAACTGCTGCTATGCTCCCTGCAGGTACGTAACCTCTTCGGACCACCTGTTATGATCCCTATAGGTATGTTTCTGGATAATACCTGCTGTAATTGTCTCTGTGGGTGTATAACCTGAGCGGACCTGCTGTTATGGTCCCTGTATATAGACATGCTGTCATTGTCGCTGCCGTATGTATGACCTGCTGTTTTGGTCCCTGTAGGTATGTATTCTGAGCGGATGTGCTGTTATAGTCTCTGTAGGGACGTTACCTAAGCGTACCTGATTTGATGGTCCCTTTAGGTATATGACCGGATAGGACCTACTGTTACAGTCCCTGCAATGATGTAAGCGGACCTGTTGTTGTGGTCCTTGAAGGAACATAACATGAGCGGACATGATTTTTACGGTCCCTGTAGGTATGTTACCTGAGCGGACCTGCTGTCAAAGTCCCTGTAGGTTTGTAACTGGCAAGGACTGCTGTTTTGTTCCCTGCAGGTATGTAACTGGATAGGGCTGGCTGTTATGTTCCTGTAGGTATGTAATCTACGCGGACCTGCTGTTAGGGTCCATGTAGGTATGTAATCGGATAGGACTTGCTATAATGGTCACTGTGGGTATGTAACGGGATATGCCCTGCTGATTATGTTCCCTGTACGTATGTGACTGGATACGACCTGCTGTTATCGTAACGTTAGCGGACCTGCTGTTACAGTTCCACTGGTAATGGTACCTAAGCGGACCTGCTGTTATGGTCCCTGTAGCAGTGTAACTGGATCGGACCTGCTGTTATCGCCCCTGTAGGTATGTAACGGGATAGGAATTGCTGTCATATGTAACAGGATAGAACATGCTGTTATGGTCCCTGTAGCTAGATAACACGATAGGACTTGCTGTTATGGTCCTTGTAGGTAGATAACCAGAGTGAACCAGCTGTTACTGTCCCCTCCGGTTATATCTGGACCTGCTGTTATGGCCCGTGTAGGTATGTTACTGGTTAGGACTTGCCGCTATTGTCCCTGAAAGTATGTAACCGGAGCCGACCTGCTGTTATTGTCCCTGTTTGAATGATACAGGAAAGTACCGGCTGTTATGGTCCCTGTAGGTATGTAAATGGATAGGACCTGCTGCAGTGGTCCCTGTAGATGTAACCTGTTTGGATCACATGTTATGGTCCCTTTATATATGTTACTGGATAGTACCTACTGTAATTGTCCCTGTAGGTATGTAGCCTGGGCGGACCTGCTGTTACAGTCCTTGTAGGTATTTAACTGAAAAGGTCTTACTCTAATGGTAATTGTAGGTGTGTAACTGGATAGGACCTGGTCCATGTTCGTTTATAACCCGAGCGGGTCTGCTGTTATGGTCCCTGTGGGTCTATTACTGTATAGGACTTGCTGTCATGGTCGCTGTAGGTATGTAGCCGAGGCTGTCCTGCTTTTGTGGTCTATGTAGGTATGTGACCTGGGCGGACATGCTGTTAAGGTCCGGCTGGGTATGTTACCTGGACAGACCTGCTGTTATTGTCCCTGTAGTTATGTAACTTGAAAGTACCAGCTGTTATTGTTCATTTCATTATGAAAGCTGAGCGGACAAGCTGTGATCCTCCCTGTAGGTATGTAACCTGCTCGGATCGTCTTTTTGGCCCTTTATGAATGTTACGAGATAGGACCTACTGTAATTGTCCCTGTAGGTATGTAACCTGGGCGAACCTGTTGTTTTGGTTCCTGTAGGAAGTCTGGCTGCCATTGCCGCTGTATGTATGTAACATAGGCGGACCTTCTGTTTTGGTCCCCATAGGCATGTTATCTGAATCGAAATGCTGTAATAGTCCCTGCAGAGACGTAACATTAGCATACCTGCTGTTATGTTCCCTATGTGTATGTAACTGGATATGACCTGCTGTTATGGTCCCGGTAATTATGTCAGTTCAGTGGACCTGCTGTTGTTGCCCCAGTAGGCATGTAACCTGTACGGTCTTGCTGTTATGGTCCCTGTAGGTATGTAACCTTCACGGACCTGCTATTATGGTCCCTGAAGGTATTTAACCTGAGCGAACCTGGGGTATGTTTCCTGTAAGCATGTAACTGGATAGGACTTGTTGTTATCTTCTTAGCCTATTGGCCATTTTGTGGGAAAGTAACTGTCCTTTTGGCTTTCTGCTGTTGATGTTTCCATTGGGGTCTGTTGTTTCATGTTTGTGTTTTCTTTCCCTTTGGTGTCTCTAATAGGAGCTGTGGGTTAATTTTATCGATTCCTGATCATTGCCTCCCTTTCTATGTTGTATGTTTGTTACTGGATAAAACATGCTGTTATGTTCCTGCAGGTATATAATTAGATAGGGCTTGCTGTTATTGTCCCTGCAGGTATGTAACTGGATAGAACTTGCTGTTATGTTCCCTGTAGGTATGAAACAGCACAGGACTTGCTGTTGTGTTCTATGTGTGAATGTAACTGGAAATTGTTATGTTCCTGTAGGTATGTACTTGATAGGACTTGCTGTTATTGTCCCGGAAGATACGTAAGTGAATAGGACCTGCTGGTAAGGTCTCTGTAGGTATATAACTGAATAGGAACGGCTGTTATGGGCCCTGTAGGACCTGCTGTTGTTCTCCCTGTAGGTATGTAACCTTAGAAGACCGGCTGTTACAGTCCCCGTAGGAAGGTTACCTTAGCGCACCTGCTGTTATGGTCCCTGTAGTAGTGTAACTGGATAAGACCTGCTGTTATCGTCCCTGTAGGTATGAAATTAGATTGGACTGCTCTTATGGTCGGTCCCTGTAGCTATTTAACTGGATAAGAGTTGCTGTTGAGGTATCTGAAGTATGTATCTGGATAGGAAATGCTGTTATGGTCCCTATAGAACATAAACCGGAGCGGACATGTTGTTAGGGTTCCTGTAGGTATGTTACTGGTTTGGACCTACTGTAATCCTCGCTGTCACCTGAGCGAACCTGTTGTTACAGTCCCTGAAGGGATATTTCTTATGGGACCTGCTGTTGTGGTCCCTGTAGCTATGTAACTGGATAAGACCTGCTGTTATGGCCCATGTAATAATGTAAGCTCAGCGGACCTGCTGTTGTTTTTTCTGTAGATATGTAACCGGAGCGGACCTGCTGTTAAGGTCCCTGAAGGTATTTAACATGTGCGGACCTGTGGTATTCTACCTGTAGACATGTAACTGGATAGGACTTGCTGTTATGTTCCCTGTAGGTAGGTAACTGGATAGGACTTGCTGTTATGTCCCTGTAAGTATGTAATTGGACAGGACTTGCTGTTATTGTCCCTGCAGGTATGTAACTTGATAGAACTTGCTGTTAAGGTCCCTGTAGGTATGTAACTGAATAGGACCGGCTGTTATGGTCCCTGTAGGTATGTAATCGTTGCAGACCCGCTTTGATCCCTAAACGCATGTAACTTGATGAGACTTGCTGTTATACGCCCTGTAGGTATGTAGCCTGAGCGGACCGGCTGTTACAGTCCCTGTACGAATGTAGCCTTAGCGGGCCTGCTGTATTGATCCCTGTAGCAGTGTACCTGGATAGGAACGGCTGTTATAGTCCCTGTAGGTATGAAACCGGATTGGACCTGCTCGTTTGGTCCCGGTAGCTATTTAACTGGATGGTGATTGCTGTTATGGCGTCTGTAGTATGTAACTGGATAGGCTGCTAAGGTCCCTGTGGTTATGTAACAGGAAAGGACTTGCTGTTATGTTCCCTGTAGGTAAGAAGCCTGAGAGGACCTGCTGCTACGCTTCCTGTAGGTATATGACAGGTTAGGACCTACAGTTATCCTCGCTTTAGATATGTAACCTGCGCGAACCTGCTGTTACAGTCCTGGCAGGGATATTCCTTAGAGGACCTGCTGTTTTGGTCCCTGTAGGTATGTTACTTGATAGCACTTGCTGTTCTAGTACCCGTGACAGGATAGAAATTGCTGCTATGGTCCCTGTAGGTATGTAACAGGATATGATCTGCTGTAATGATCCCTGTAGGATGGAAACCTGAGAGGACCTGCTGTTACTGTCTCTGTAGGTATTATCTTGATATGACCTACTGTTATCCTCGCTGTAGATATGTAACCTGAGCCAACCTGCTGTTGAGTCCCTGAAGGCATTTTCCTTAGAGGACCTGCTGTTATGGTCCCTGTAGGTATGTTACATGAAAGGACCTGCTGTTATGGTCCTTGTATACATGTAACTGGATATGTAACTGGACGAGACCTACTGTTTTTCGTAACCTGAGCGAACCTGCTGTTACAGTCCCTGTAGGGATATGTCTTAGAGGGTTTGCTGGTGTGGTACTTGTAGGTATTTTCCTGGATGGAACTTGCTGTTATTTTCCCAGTTGATATGTAAAGGGATATGACCTGCTGTTATGGTACCTGTAGGTATTTTACTGTATAGGACTTGCTGTTATGGTCCCAGTAGGTATTTACCTGAGCGGACCTGCAGTAATGGTCCCTGTAGGTATGTAACTTGATATGACCTGCTGTTATGGTTCCTGTGATTATATAAGCTGAGCGGACCTGCACCTTTTATCTCTGTAGGTATGGAACCTGACGGACATTCTGTTATTGTCGCTGAAGGTATGTAACCTGGCCGGACCTCCCGTTTTGGTCCCAGTAGGTGTGTAACTTGATTGGACATGCTGTTATAGTCCCTGTAGGTATGCAAATGGATAGGGCTTGCTGTTATTGTTCCCATAGGTATGCAGCTGTATAATACCTGCTCGTTGGTTCCTGTAAGTAAATACTTGATTGCACATGCTGGTGTGGTCCCGGTAGGTATGTAAACTGAGGTGACATATGGTCTTAGTCCCTGTAGTTATGTGACTGGATAGGAATTGTTGTTATGGTAACTGTAATTATGTATATAACCTGAGCGGATATGCTGTTATGATCCCTGTATTTATATAACCTGAGCGGACCTGCTTTTATGGTCCCTGTAGGTATTTATCCAGAGCGGACGTTGTGTTATGGCCCCTCTAGGTATGAAGCTGGATAGGACTTGTTGTTGTGGTGGAGGTATTGAACTGAATAGGACCTGCTGTTGTGGTCCCTGAAGGTACGTAACAGGATAGGACTTGCTGTTATTGTCCCTGTAGGCATGTTAGCTGAGCGGACCGTCTGTTTTGATCCCCGTAGGTTTCAAACTGGATAGGACCTGGTGTTAAGTATATTCTGAGCGGACTTGTTGGTTTGGTCCTAAGCGGACGTTGTGTTATGGCCTCTGTAGGTTTGAAACTGAATAAGACTTCGTGTTGCAGTGCAGGTATTGAACTGAATAGGATTTGCTGTTGTGGTCCCTGAAGGTACATAACAGGAAAGGACTTGCTGTTATTGTCACTTTAGGAACGTAGGTTAATAGGACCTGCTGATGTGTTCTCTCTAGGTATGTTAATGAATAGGACAGGCTGTTATGGTCCCTGTAGGCATGTTACCTGAGCGGACCGTCTGTTTGAATCCCCGTAGGTTT
The DNA here is from genome assembly GCA_963580285.1 of Lucinisca nassula. Taxonomy (NCBI): domain Eukaryota; kingdom Metazoa; phylum Mollusca; class Bivalvia; order Lucinida; family Lucinidae; genus Lucinisca; species Lucinisca nassula. The sequence goes on along the minus strand of OY757013.1, from coordinate 125,492,395 downwards.
TAAACTGAATAGGGCCTGCTGTGAAGTATATTCTGTGCGGACTTGCCGGTTTGGTCCCTGGAGATATGTATCCTTAGCGGACATGCTGTTGTGTAACTTGAGTGGATCTGCTGTTATGGTCACTGTGGGTATGTAACTGGATAGACTCTGCTATTATGGTTCATGTCATTATGTAAGATGACCGGACCTGCCCTGCTGTTATGGTCCTGTAGGTATGTAACATGTTCGGACCGTCTGTTACGGTTACTAGATAGGACCTGCTGTATGTATGTTACCTGGGCAGACCGGCTGTTATGGTCCCTGTATTGTGTAAATAAATAGGACTTGCTGTAATGGTCCATGTAGGTATGTTACTGGAAAGGACCTGCTCTTGTGGTCCCTGTGCGTATGTAACTGGATAGGAACTGCTGTTATGCTCCCTGCAGGTATTTAAGCCTACCGGAACTGCTATTACAGTTCTTCTAGTAATGTTACCTAAGCGGACCTGTTGCTATTGTCCCTGTAGCAGTGTTACTGGATCGGATATGCTGTTAACGTCCTTGTAGTTATAGAAGTGGATTGGACCTGCTGTTATGTTCCCTGTAGGTTTGTATCTGAATAGGAATTGCTTTTATGTTCCCTGTAGGTATATAACGGGATAGGAATTGCTGTTATATGTTAGAGGATAGAACTTGATGTCATGGTCCCTGTAGGTTGATAATACGATAGGACTTGCTGTTGTGTGCCATGTAAGTAGATTACCTGAGCAAACCTGCTGTTACTGTCCCTGCAGGTATGTAACTGGGCCAAATGTTATGCTCCCTGCTAGTATCTCACCTGAGTGGACCTGGAGCATGGTCCCTGTATAACTGTAGCGGCATAGGTCTGGCTGGCATGGTGTCTGTAGGTATTTTACTGGATAGGACATGCTGTAATGGTCCCTGTAGGTATGTCACCTATTCGTACCGCCTGTTATGGTCCCTTTAGGTATTCTACTGGATAGGACCTGCTGTAATTGTTCCTGTAGGTATGTATCGTGAGTGGACTCGCTGTTATGGTTCTTATAGGTATGTAGCTGGATAGGACTTGCTGTAATTGTCATTGTAGATATGAAACTAGATAGGAACTGCTGTTATGGTCCCTGTAGATATGTAACTGGATAGGACCTGCTGTTATAGTCCCTGTGTTTTTTAACCTGAGCGGACCTGTGGGTCTGTAACTAGAAAGCACTTGCTGTCATAGTCGCTGGAGGTATGTAGCCTGAGCTGGCCAGCTGTTGTTGTCCCTGTAGGTATGTTACTGGGTAGGACCTTTTGTTATAGTCCCTGTTTTGTTTGTTTGATTTGAGGTTTAACGTCCCCGTCAACAATAAAAAGGTCATTTTGGATACCTTGCTTCCAATTTTGTGGGACTTTTACCAATAGGGTTTATTTGCATGGACGGTCCGCCCCGCACCGCGCTTCCTGTACAGGCTAAGATACATTAAGCAGTCTACCAGTACTAGTGTGCGAGCATCATACAGCCCATATATTTCTTTAAACCCCTATGGGCGGGGGCAAGCTATTGTCCCTGTAATTATGTTAGCTGAGTGGACCTGCTGATTTGGTCCCAGCAGTAATGTAACCAGAGCGGACATGCTGTTATGGTTCGGGTAGGTATGTTTCCTGTAGGTATGTTACTTGATAGGACCCGATGTTATGGTTCCTTTCATTATGTAACCTGTTCGAACCCCCTGGTATGGCCCCTTTATAAATCTGACTGTACAGGTATGGTTTAGTTTGATTTGAGGTTTTACATCCCCGTCAACACTGTATAGGCCATTTTGGAGACGTTGCTTCGAATTTTGTGGGACTTTGACCCGACATTGAGAAGAAATGACATCTCAAGCCCTGTCGCCCAATGAAACCAATAGGGTTTATAAGCATGGACGGTCCGACTCAAACCGCTTTGCCTGGACAGGCTTAGATCCTCTAAGCGGTTTACCAGTACTCGTGCTTGGTCGGTTTCAGCTCTGCGAGGAAACACCATGCAGCCAATCTATTTATTCAAGCTTCGATGGGCGGGGGCGCCTGACTGTTCAGGACTTGCTCTTATTGAAGCTGTAGGTATGTATCCTGGGCGGACCTGCTGTTATGGTTTCTGTAAGTAGACTTGCTGGCATTGTTGCTGCAGGTATATAACATGAGCGGACCTGTTGTTTTGGTCCCTGTAGGTATGAAATCTGAGCGGACATGCTATTATTGTTAATACATTAACGCACCTGCTGTTATGGTCCTTTAGGTATGAAACTTGATAGGACCTGCTGTTATTGTCCCTGTAATGATGTAAGTTCAGCGGATCTGCTGTTGTCCCTGTGGGTAAGTAACTTGAGTAGACATGCTGTCATGGTCCCTAAAGGTATGTAACCTAAGCGGACCAGCTGTCATGGTCAATGTAGGTATGCTACCTGAGCGGACATGGGTTATAGTCCCTGCAGGTATGTTTTTAGATAGGACTTGCTGTTATGTTTCCTGTATGTATATAACTGGATAGGACTTGATGCTATTTCCCTGCAGGTATATAACTGAATAGGACTTGCTGTTATGTTCCCTGTAGGTATGGAACAGGGTAGAACTTGCTGTTATTCTCCCTGTAGGTATGTAAGTGGAAATGACCTGCTGTTATGGTCCCTATAGGAATGTAATTAAATATGACCGGCTGTTATGAACCCTGTAGGTATATAACCCGAGCGGACCGGAATTTATTGTCCCTGTTTGTATGTAACTGGACAGGACTTGCTGTTATTCTCCCTGTAGGTGTGTAACCTGAGCGGGACGGCTGTTACTTTCCCGTTAGGAATGTTATCTCAGCGGACTTGCTGTTATAGTCCCTGTAGCAGTGTAACAGGCTAGTATCTGCTGTTATCGTCCCTGTAGGAAGGCATCTGGATTGTGCCTGCTCGTATGGTCCCATGTAAAATCGATTTAAGCCCCCCCCCCCCACCACGACCGTTCAGAGGCGGTTCTTCTGTGGCGGTTTATTTATGTTGTTGTTTGTTACTTACTGTGTGTATCACTTGTGTCTGTTTTTTTGATTGCCATTTGGCCATTTTGTGGGAAAGTAACTGTCCTTATGGCCTTCCTTTGTTTAGGTTTCCATTATGGTCTGGTCGCTTCATGTTTGTGTTTCTTTTCCTTTGGTATTTTTGATGGGTGGAGTAAGTTAATTGTATCGATTCCTAATCTTTGTTTTACTTCTACTTTTCTGTTATTGTATCCGAAGTTATATAACTGGATAGGAACTGCTGTTATGGTCCCTGTAGGTAGGAAATCTGAGCGGACTTGTTGTTACCTGTTTTACGGTCCCTAGAGGTATGTAATTGGATAGTACTGTTATTCTTCTTGTAGATATCTAAACTGAGCGGACCGCCTGTCACGTTTTCTTTAGGAATGTTACTGGATAGTTCTGCTATAACTGTCCCTGTATGACTCCTGAGCGGACCTGCTGTTATGGTCCCTGTAGGTATTTAACAGGAGCGGACTTGGGATATGGTCCCTGGTACGTTATTAGACAGGACTTGCTGTTATGTTCCATATAGGTTATAACTGGATAGGACTTGATGTTATGTCCCTGCAGGGATGTATCTGGATAGGACTTGCTGTTATGTTCCCTGTAGGTATGAAATAGGATAGGACTTGCTGTTATTGTCTGAAATGTAATTGGATAGTACTGTTATTCTCTTTGTAGATATGTAATCTGAGCGGACCGCCTGTTATGGTCCCTTTACGAATGTTACTGGATAGGACCTGCTGTAATTGTCCCCGAATGTATAACTCCTGAGCTGACCTTCTGTTATGGTCCCTATAGGTATTTAACCTAAGTGCTGGGAGACGGTCCCTGTTATAAGATAGGACTTGGTGTTATGATTTGATGGTATGTGCTTGCAGGCATGTAACGGGATAGGACCTGCTTTTATGGTTTCTGTATGTATATAACTGGATAGGAACTGCTGATTTGGTCCCTGTACATATATAACCTGAGTACATAACTGGACAGTACATGCTGTCATGGTCCTTGTAGGTATGTAGTCTGCACTTTCTAGCTGTAATGAACCCTGTAAGTATGTTATTGGATAGGACATGTTTTTATAGACCCTGCAGGTATTTTACTGAAGAGGACTTGCTGTTACGAGGACTGTTCAAATATGAATGCAACTAAGCACATAAAAATGATTCCGTGATAGATTTCGATGAAAAATTTATTTTATCCCCTCAAAGTATTCCCCTTTAACAGATATACTAACTTTCAGTTTTCTGATCCAATCATTGAATGCATTTTCGAGGTATACTATGAAGCCACTGGAATATTGCAGAACCGAGGTGTTTGCGCTGTACAAATTTTCGACCAGAAAGGTATTTTTTTCAGCCGCGGGAACAAAAAAAAAAAAGTCACACGGGGCAAGGTCAGGGGAATACGGGGTGGGTGGGAGTGGGTGAGGGAGTTCAACAACCTTTTCCTGCTTCAGATAGTCTTGCACAATGAACGCCTTATGCGATGACGCATTGTCATGTAGCAATCTGACATTGGCCAAACCAATTGCGGGTCTACGTTCTTTGAAATATTTCTTCAATTTTCGAAGAACTTTATTCTTGTAAAACTTCGCATTTACATATTTGCCTTTAGGCATAGCAACCTGAATAGCAGGGCCCTGATTTGAAAAGAATATGGCATACATTTCCTTCTTGACGCCCATGGTCCGCTTTGCAATGCATAGTCTTTTGCAATACTTTGTTGCCCATATTTTGTTCTGAATCTTTCGTTTTGGCTCAAAAAATGAACCCATGTCTCGTCACCTGTGACGACATTAGCTCTAGACCGTGCATTGTACTTTGGAAACTTTTTAAGTAACTTCTTGGAGCACTGAACGCTTGTCTTTTTCTGCTCATCTGTCAACAGATGGGGAATCCATCTAGCACACAGCTTTTTCATTTTCAAATCCCGTTTCATAGTTGTATGAGCTGCTCCTAATGATAGGCCAACCATACTAGCTATTTGCCTAGTGGTGTATCGTGCATCGGTAGCAACTATTTCTTTCACTCTAGCAACCATCTTGGCAGATGTTGCTCTTTTCGGCCGACGATCATGTGGTACATCTTCTGTTGAGCCTAACCCACAGCTGAATTTCTTACACCAACGAAAAACTGTCGGAAAAGACATTTCATTATGCCCATAAACCGAACATATTTCATCAAAACTGTCTTTGCACCGTATACCAAGAATACAACGATTCTTAATATAGGACCGTATTTCAACGGCGTACTCTGACCTTCTTCCAACCATGTTTTTTATTAGTATACAAGAGTGGACTGTGTTTATCGAACGATAAACATGGCTAAACTGGACGGATTTTAACAGGTTTTGTATCAATGTATAGGTAAAATGTTTTTCTACGCTGTGATATGTATTTCCAGGTGATTTTCGCATTAGTGCATGAGGAAACGTTCTACTTGCATTCATATTTGAACAGTCCTCGTATGGTCCCTGAAGGTATGTATCCTGAGCGGGCTAGCTGTTATGTTCACTCTAGTTATGTAACTGGATAGGACCTGCTGATACGGTCCCTGTAGGTATGTTGCTGGATAGGACTTGCTGTTGTTGTCCCCGTAGGTATGGCATTGGAATTGACCTGTTGTTATGGTCCCTGTAGGTATTTTACTGAATAGGACTTGCTTTTATGATCCCTGTAGGTGTGACCTGGGCGGACCTGCTGTAATGGTACCCTTATGTATGTAACTGGACAGGACCTGCTGTTATTGTCCCTGTAATAATATAAGCTGAGCGGACCTGTCCCATTTTTGTCCCTGTATGTATGTAACCGGAGCGGACATGGTGTTAAGATCACTGTATGTATGTAACCCGAGTAGACCTGCCGTTAGGGTCCAGGTGTGTAACTGGATTGGACCTGCTGTTACAGTCCCTGTAGGTATGAAACTGGATAAGACCTGTTTTTATGGTCCCTGTAGGTATGTTACTGGATAGGACCTGTTGTTATTGTTCCCTTTGCTGTTATCGTCCTGTAGGTATGTAACCCGAGAGGATCTGCTGTTATGTTCCCCGTAGGTATTTAACTGGATAGGACCTGCTGTTAATTATATAAGCTGGGCGGACTTGCTAGTTTGGTACCTGTAGGTATGTAACCTGAACGGCAATGCTGTTATGGCCCCTGTAGAATGTCGCCTTGGCGTATCTGCTGTTATGGTCCCTGTAGGTATGTGACCTGTTATGACCGCCTGTTAAGGTCCCTTGAGGAATGAAATTGGATAGGACTTACTGCTATTAACCATGTAAGTATTTAAATGAATAGGACTGAGCGGACCTTCTGTAATGCTCCCTGTAGGTATGTAACTGGATAGGACCGGCTGTTGTGGTCCCTGTAGGTATGTAAACTTAGCGGACTGTGTTATGGTCCCTGTACTGAGGTAACTGGATAGGACCTTCTGTTATGCTCCCTGTTTTTTATGTAACCTGAGCCGACAAGCTGTTAGAGACCCTGTAGAAATGTTACCTTAGCGGGCCTGCTATTATGGTCCCTGAAGCAGGGTAACTGGATAGGACCTTTTGTTATTCTTCCTCTAAGTATGTTACTGGATTGGACCTGCTGTTATGGTCCCTGTAAGTGTGCAACTGGATAGGAATTGCTGCCATTGTCCATGTAGGTATGTAACAGGATAGAACTTGCTGTTATGGTTCCTGTAAGTATGTAACTGGATAGGAATTGCTGTTATTTTCCCTGTAGATATCTTATTGGATAGGAACTACTGTTTTTCTCCCTCCAGATATGTAACTTTAGCGGACCTGCTGTTAAAGTCCCTGTTGGGATGTTATCTCAGTGGACCCGCTGTTATTGTCCCTGAAGGAATGTAACCTGAGTGGACCTGCTGTTATGGTCCATGTGTGTATGTAACTTGATAGGACTTGGCTGCTATGGTCCCTGTGCGTATGTAACCTCGGCGGTCATGCTGTTATAGCCCCTGTATATATGTAGCTTGAGAGGACCGGCTGTTATGTGTCCCTGTTGGTATATGTTAATGGATAGGACCTGTTGTAATTGTCCCTGTAGGTATGTAACCTTGATGGACCTGTTGTTATGGTTCCTGTAGGCGTGTAACTGGATAGGACTTGCTGTAATGGTCCCTGTACGAATGTAACTGGGTAGAACCTGCTATTATGGTTCCTGTAGGTATTTAACTGAATACGATTTGCTGTTAAGGTCCCTATTGGTATGTAACTTGAGCAGATCTGCTGTTTAGGTCCCTTCAGGTATGTAACTGGACAGGGCGTGCTGTTATTGTAATTGTATAAGATGAGGGAACTTGATGCTTAGGTCCGTGTTGGTATGTAACCAAAGCGGATATGCTGTTATGGTCCCTGTAGGTTTATAACTTGGGCGGACCGTCTGTTAAAGTCGCTGTAGGTATGTAACTAGATATGTCCTGCTGTTATGGTCCCTGTCATTGTGTTAGCTGAGCTGACCTTCTGTTATTGTCCCGGTAGAAAGATAAACTGTTCGGACCGCCTGTTCTTGTCCTTTAGGAATATTACTGGATACGACCTGCTATAATTGTTCTTTTAGGTATGTAACCCGGACGGACGTGCTGTTATAGTCCGAGTATGTAGAATAGCTGCTATTGTCCCTGCATGTACATGAGCGGACCTGCTGTTACAGTCCCTGTAGGGACGTTACCTTAATGTTCTTGTGGCGTTGTGTGCAGCGTCGCATGACTCAGCGCGTTTCACTGTCGAATCATCATCCTTGTGTCAACTTGGCTTTAATTGTGATTTCTTTGTTAACAGAGTTGATTCAACGATGAGATAGAAAACCATCAGGCGAACCAAACAAATACTTTGTTGAACCACAGTGAAAGTGAGGGTGATGGCTGGGATCCCGTAAAGTTAACTTAAACCCACTAGTAATTTTACTGACCGTCCCAATATGCTCTGTAGAAGGTTTATCCAGTGGAAGCAAGGAATACACCACAAAACTGGAAAATATGAAGTGTACATGTACGCCCATTATTCCTCTTCGATCCCAGACACTGCCACGTAGTCAGCCAAATGCTGCAGTAGTTCTGAAAATCCTGGCACTGACTTCATCATCAATGTGTAGGGCTGTTGACATTTTGCTCCCGAGGTTGGTGAACTTGTCTACCAATTGCAATATTTGACCTTCACTGTGATGGTGGGCTCCTTGTAAGGTTTGCTAGGTGCTGGCTGATAGACTGCTTCAGTATTTTTGATTGTGAGATCATAGCTGTCACAGGAGTCGGATACTTGATCTATACATTTTTTCATCTTCTCTTCTGTTGGAGCACCTTTTGCTATGTCATCAGCAAAGAGGAACTCATCTAGCACCTGTTTCTGCACCTTGGCTTTGGCTTGCAACCACCTTCTGAGATTGAAAAACTTCCCATCAAAGCGATACCTAATAGATATGTCATTGTCAACATCCTAGAAAGCATCTCTCTGCATGGCAGAAAACATCATGCTGAACAGTGTTGGGGCTAAGACACAGCATTGCTGGACTCCGTTTGTCACAAGGAATGGATCTGAAAAAGAAATCACCAGCATTTTGGATCCGTGCAAGCAACCCGTCGTTGAACTGTCTCAACATTGCTGTGATTTGGTTGGACATCCAAACGTCACCATGATCTTCCAAAGGCCCTCACGAATGACTGTGTCAAGTGCTTTGGTGAGGTCAACAAAGGTCATGCATAGATCCATGTTCTGTTCTTGGCATTTCTCTTGCAGCTTCCTTGCTGTAAAATCATGTCAATTGTTCCTCTGTCCTTCTTAAACCCAAATTGGCTTTCGGTTAGGAGCACTGATTGTTCAAGGTGCTCATTCACTCGGTTAAGTAGGACTCTCACAAAGCCTGTCCCAGCAGTTGACAATAAAGAGATGCCACCGTGATTGTCACAGATCTGAGGGTTCCTTTTCCGTTTGAATAGGTGGATAATTGACACATCCTTGAGTTCTTGAGGGGTGGTTTCTTGTCTCCAAATAGTGTGAAATAACTATACAAACTTCTTTGCAACTGGAGTGCTTCCTGCTTTGTAAATCACAGCAGGTATGGCATCTGGTCCTGGGGCCTTGCAAGATCGCAGACTTTTATTGCTTTCACTGTTTCCGTAACGATTTGGAACTTGTCAAGCAGCATATTACATTCAACCTGTGGTAGCCTGTTGATAGCCTCATCAGTGATATAGGATAGCCGATTAAGAACACTATCAAAGTGCTCAGCCCATTTTTTCAAGATGACGTCTTTGTCAGTCGTAAGACTAGTTACATCTGCACTAAGGAGAGAAGTGGATCCTGAGCTCAGGGGACTATAAACTGTCTTTAGTGCATCAAAGAACTTCTTCATATCCTTTCTGTGTGCAAAGGACTGGGTTTCATCAGCCCCGTTGCATAGACAGCAGTCTGTTCCAAGGCGGTTCTTCTGTCGTGGTTTATTATTGTTATGGCTTTGAGTGTATGTATCGCTTATATTATTTTGCTTTGGAAAGCCAATTGGCCATTTTGTGGGAAAGTAACCGTTTGGCTTTCCGCTGGTGGGGTTTCCGTTGGGGTCTGATTGTTTCGTGTTTGTGTTTCTTTCCCTTGGTGTCTCTGATGGGAGCTGTGGGTTAATTGTATCGATTCCTGATCATTGCCTTCACTCCTATTTTGCATGTCTCTGAGTCTTCATTGGATTGGGTTGCATATATCATGTAAGTATGTGACTGGGTGGCTGTTATAGTACCTATACGCTTGTAACATGAGCGGACCTGCTGTTTTGGTCCCTATGAGTTTGTAACTCAATATAACTTACTGTCATGGTCATTGTCGGTATGTAGCATGAGCGGTCCTGCTATTATGGTCCCTGTAGGTATGTAACTCGATACAAACTCGAGGTAGGAATGTATCTCGATACACACTAAGAGGACGCTGAAAGAATGTAAATTTAGGGGACCTGCTGTTATAGTTGCTGTTTAAAGGTCAATTAAGCTGATCTGTTGTTATATTCTTTGGACATATGTTAAAAATGAGTGAATCTGTTGTTGTTGTCCGGATAGATATGCTGACTCGATTGAGTTGTTGTTTTAATCCCTATAACTATTGCTGTTGAGGTTCATGTAGGTAGGTATGTAAACTAAGCGGACCTTGCAGGAATGTTATCTCAGCGGGTCAGATATTATGATCTTCATAGGCATGTAAACTACATAGGTTTGCTGTCATGGTCACGGTAGGTGTATACACTAAGCAGTAATACTAATTTTTGCCAAGATTCATGTGCACATGGCTGTTTGAAGCCATTGTCAAATGGATCAAAAGCTGTGCTCAAACAACAAAAACAATGCGCAAATCGCGTGCTGTTTGAAAATGTATTTTAAACTTTTGATATCACCAGACGGGCCTTGCTTTGTTTACGTAACTTTAAGCGACGTAACGTTATCGCCCTGAACGTAGCGTTTTAGCTGTCTATGATGATGTCAGATGGTTAAAGCGCAACATCGTCATTGTTAACAACATTCTGAACTGGCCGCCATATTGGTATACCGGTCGCATTTGACGAATGTATATGGAATTTTGGGGCATTTTTGTCCCCATTTGTCGTTGGAGTCGTACGTTATGCAAGAACAACAATAATCAGTGGTTATTTGATAGCATTAATATTTGCCGGATCCCTCGTAAGATAGTTGAACACTCGACCTGGCGGCCTCAAAAAGCTTCCCCCGGACCCGGCAAATGTAAAAGAGCAAGAAGAAAGAAATGTAAGAAAAATTTAGTATGAAGCACGGTGAAAGCACGTGCAAAGAGGGTCGTTTTATTGAGAAACCGCATGAAAGATTCCGTTTAGTTCTTAAGTTATGCTGATTTATACATGATACAGACCTATTTTCCTCTAAGAGTAACCTCCCTTGAATTTTCTTTGATTTTAACCGCAATGCAATATTCTGTGATGCCTTAGTGGCTTTAAACTTTTTTCAAAATAATTATAAACTAATAGATTATGGTCCCTCTAGATAAGCAACTGGATAGGACTTGCTGTTATGGTAATATAGGTATGTAACTGGGTATGACTTGAGCGAACTCGTTATGGTCCCTGTACGTACATATCTGGATAGGACCTGCTGTTATTCTCCCTGTAGGTATCTAAGCTAAGTCGACCGGCTGTTACAGTCCCTGTATAACTGTTACATTAGCGGAGCTGTTGTTATGGTCCCTGTACATGTAGGTATGTAACTGGATTGGACCTGCTGTTATGGTCCCTGCAGGTATGTAACTTGAATGGAATTGCTCTTAGGTGGTTGTAGGTATGTAACTGGATAGGAATTGCTGTTTTGGTCCATACAGGTTTGTAAAAGGATATGAGTTGCTTTTATATGGCCTATATCTATATGTAGGTAACCTGAACGCACCCGCTGTTACAGTCCCTGTAGGTATGTAACTGAATAGGACCTGCTATTATTCTCCACGCAGGTATGTAACCTGAGCTTATGGGAGCTGTGGGTTAATTTTATCGATTCCTGATCATTGCCTTCACTTCTATTTTATGTAACCTGAGCGGGCTTGCTGTTACAGTCCCTGTAGGCGGACCAGCGTTTATGTTCAATGCAGGTAACTTGACTGGACCTGCTGTTGTGGTCCCTGTAGATATGTTACTTGATATTACTTGCTGTTATGGTCCCTGTTTTATGTAACCTGTGCGGATCTGCTGTTATGGAAACTGTATGTGTGGAGCTGGATAGAACCGACTGTTATGCTCCCTGTAGGTTTGTAACTGGCTAGAACCTGCTTTTATGGTCCCTGTCGATATGTAACCTGTTAGGACAACCTATTATGGCCCCTTTATATATGTTACCCGATAGGCCATGCTGTAATTATCCCTGTGGATATGTAAACTTGGCGGACCTGCTGTTATGGTCCCTGTAGGTATGTAACTGGATAGTATCTCCTGTTAATGTCCCTGTAGCTACGTACCTGGATAGGACCTGCTGTTATGGTACCTGTACGTTTTTAACCTTAGCAGACCTGCTGTTATAATCCTTGTAGGTCTTTAACTGGATAGGACTTGGTGTCATGGTCCCCGTAGGTGTGTAGCATCAGCGGTCTTGCTGTTAAGCTCCCTGTACGCATGGAACTGGATAGGATCTGCTGTTATGTTCCCTGTAATTATGTAAGCCGAGCTAACCTGCTATTTTGGTCCCTGCAGGTATGTTACCTGAGCGGACGTGGAGTTATGGCCCCTGTAGGTATGTTTCCTGAGCAGACCTGCTGTAATGCTCACTGTAGGTATGTAACTAGATAGGACCTGCTGTTACGGTTTCTGTCATTATGGAAGCTGAACGGACCTGTTTTTATGTCCCATGTAGCTATGTGACATGTTAGGACCGCCTGTTATAGTCCCTTTAGGAATGTTAATAGGACATGCTGTAATTGTCCCTGTTGTTATGTTACCTTGTTGGACCTGCTGTCATTGTCCCTGTCGGTATGCGAGTAGGTATGTAACTGGCTATGACTTTAGCGGGCCTTTTATGGTCCCTGTACATATATGACTGGATAGGTTCTGCTGTTATTCCCCCTGTAGGTATGCAACCTAAGCCGAACGGCTTTTACGGTCTGTGTAGGAATGATACCTTATCGGAGCTGCTTTAATGGTCAATGTAGGTATATAACTGGATTGGACCTGCTGTTATGGTGCCTGTAGGTTATAACTGGCATGGAATGCTCTTACGGTCGCTGTAGGTATGTAAATGGATAACGCAGTGGTTAACGCATTCGACTCATGATCGAGAAGTTGTGCGGTTGAATCCGGTACCAGTTATCGAGGTGTGTTCTTGGGCAAGACACCTTATGACACTGCCTCACTCCACCCAGGTGTAAATGGGTAGCAGTGGTGTAACAGTCACTGCCTCTCTCTCTCGCGCGCGTGAAAACATCCGGAATGAGTGTTCGAGAGCGATTAAAAAGCTTGAGGCTTCCATCGCAATCGAACTTAAATAAATTAGTATAAACTAAATGGAATTGCTGATTTGGTCCATGTTTGTTATTAAAAGAATATGCCTTGCTGTTATTTGCCCTATAGAAGGGTAACATGAGCTGACCCGCCATAACGGTCCGTGTAGGTATATAACTGAATAGGACCTACTGTTAGTCTCCATGTAGGTATGTAAACTGAGCTGGCCTGCTGTTATAGTCACTGTAGGCTGACCTGCTGTAATGTTCCCTGTAGTTATGTAACCTGAGCGGACTTGCTGTTATGGTCCCTATGAGTATGTAACTGAATAGAACTTGCTGTCGAGTCCACTATCGGTATGTAGACTGTATGTAACTGGATAGGACCTGCTGTTATAGTCCCTGTCGATATATGAAATAGAAGTGAAGGCGATGATCAGGAATCGATACAATTAACCCATGGCTCCAATCAGAGACACCACGGGAAAGAAACACAAACATGAAACAACTAGACCCAAATGGAAACATCACTAGGGAAAACCACAAAATGACCAATTGGCTATCCAACGCATAATAATATAAGCAATACACACACTCAAAGACAAGCCATAACAAAAATAAACCACGACAGAAGAACCGCCTTGGAACGGCCACTAGGGGGCTTAGTGACGTTGCTTCAAATTTTGTTGGACTTAAAAATTACCCGACACTGAGACACTGCCGCCCAATGACACCAATAGGGTTTATAAGTATGGATGGGCCGACACGCACCGCTTTGCCTTGTCAGGTTTAGATCCTTAAAGCGGTTTACCAGTACTCGTGCGCTGGTCGGTTTGAGCTCTGAATGGAAGCAGTCTATCTATTTCTTCACGCTCCGATGGGTGGGGGCCACCTATGGCTCAGTAATCGAATCAGCAGGTATGCCTGTGGCTGCGGCTTCGAACCAGCAGGCGCGTCTCGGGTTTAGGCTCCCAATCAGTAGTTCTGTCTGAGGGAGTCGCTCCGAGCAAGCAGGCATGTTCGAGGCAGTGATGTTGAGCAAACAGACATATCCAATGCCTTCGCGACGAGCAATAAAGTATTTGTGTTGCAGTGGCAATAAGTGATTAGATATGACAATTGCAGTGGCATCGAGCAACCAAGTACGTATGAGGCAGCGGCACTGACCTATCAGTGATGACTGAGGCGTGGCACTGAACTAACGAACATGTCTGAGCCATTTTGGCAACGACACTGCAGGCATGTCAGAGTCAGTGGCACTGAACTAACGAACATGTCTGAGCCATTTTGGCAACGACACTGCAGGTATGTCAGAGTCAGTGGCACTGAACTAACGAACATGTCTGAGCCATTTTGGCAACGACACTGCAGCATGTCAGAGTCAGTGGCACTGAACTAACGAACATGTCTGAGCCATTTTGGCAAAGACACTGCAGGCATGTCTGAGTCAGTGGAACCGTGCCAGCAGGCATGCCTTAGGTAGTGGCATCTAATGAGCGAACATGCACGTCTGTGGCTTAGGCGCCGAATCAGTAGTTATGTATCAGACAGTTGCTCCGAGGCAGCAGGCCTGTTTGAGTCGGTCAGTTTGAGCAAGCAGGTATGTCCGATGCTTTGGCACCGAGCCATTAAGTATTTTTGGTTGCAGTGGCCCTACGCCTATTGAAATGTCAGTGGCAGTGACATCGAACAACCAGGTACGCTTGAGGCAGAAGCACTGATCAATAAACTATGACTGAGGCAGTGGCACCGAGCCAGCGGGAATGTCGGAGCCATTTGCAATCATCCTGCAGGTATGTCTGAGGTAGTTGAACCGAGCCAGCAGACATGCCTGAGGAAGTGGCACCAAGGTAGCAGGCACGACTTTAGCTTAGGCACCGAATCATCAGTTATGTCTGAGACAGTGGAATGACCGAGCGTGCATGTCTTAGCCAGTGTGATGCAGCAGTATCAAACCAGCAAGGACGTCTGTGGCTTTGGCACCGAATCAGCCTTTTCGTCTGTTGCAGTGGGCGCGAGTAAGCAGGCCTGTCCGAGACACTGACTTATAGCCACCAGACATGACTGATGCCTTTCCAGCGATCCATAAAATATTGTGTGGCAATGACACTGAGTCATTAGGCATGATATTCACAGTGGCATCGAACATGTTAGTGGCATTCACAGTGGCATCGAATGGTACATTTTAGGCAGTGGCACTGGTTCGTTAGTTTAGCATCAGGCAGTGGCACTGAGTCAGGAAGAATGTCTCAGCCAGTGACAACGACCCTGCAGGTATCTCCGAGGCAATGAAACCGAGCCAACAGAGATGTGGAACCGAGCCAGGGGCAAGCCTGAGGTTTAGGCTCTGAATCAGCGGTCTTGTTTCAGGCTGAGGCACCGAGCCAGCAGGCAAGTGTATGTCTTAGGCACCGAATCAGCGGTTATATCTGAGGCAGTGGGACAGAGCCAGCAGGCGCATCTGTGGTTGAGGTGCGGAATTACATGTTATGACTGAGGCAGCGGTTCCGAGCCAAACAGGCGCGTGGCTTAGACGCCGGATACGTAGGCATGTCTAAAGCAGTGGCCCCAGCCAGCAGGCTCGTCTTTGGCTAAGCACCGAATCAGCAGACTTGTCTGATGCCCTGCCACCGATTCATAACGTGTTTGTGTGACAATCATTGACAGTCACAGTGGCATCGAGCAACCAGGTACGTTTGAAGCAGTGGCACAAAACCATCAGTCAAAGACACTGAGCCAGCGTGCTTGTGTCAGCCAGTGCAGGTATCTCTGAGGCAGTGGAACCGAGCCTGCAGGCATGCCTGTGAAAAAAACACCGAGCAAACAGGTACTTTGTGGTTTGAGCACCGAATCAGCAGTTATGTCTGAGGCAGCAGCAACGAGCCAATAGGCACGTCTATGGCATAGGCACCGAATCAACAGTTATATCTGAGGCAGCGGGGGCCAAGCCAGCAGGCAGACCTATGTCTTAGACACCGAATCAGTAGTTATGTCTCAGGAAGTGGGACCGAGCACGCAGGCGCGTCTGTAGTTTAGGAAAGGAATCAGCAGTTATGTCTGAGGCAGCGGGACAGAGGCATCAGGAGCGTCTGTGGTTTAGGCAAGGAATCAGCAGTTATGAATGAGGCAGCGGGACCGAGGAAGCTGGCGCGTCTGTGGCTTAGGCACCATATCAGCAGTTATGTCTGAGACAGTGGTACCGAGTCAGCAGGCATGTCCGAGATAGAGACTTTGATGCAGCAGACATGCCTGGTGCCTTGGCACCGAGCCTTAAAGTATTCATGTGGCACTAAGTCAAAAGGCGTGACAGACACAGTGACATCGAACAACTTCTGAGGCATTGGAACGGGTCTATCAGTTATGTCTGAGGAAGTGGCACTGAGCAAGTGTGCATGTCTGAGCGAGTGGCAACGACCCTGCAGGTATGTCTGAGGCAGTGGAACTAATCCAGCAGGCATGCCTGGGGCAGTGTCACCGAGACAGCAGTTATGTCTGAGGCAGTGACACCGAGCCACCAGGCCTGTCAGAGGCAGTAACTTTTTTTCCAGCAGACATGTCTGATGCCCTGCCACCGATCTATTAAGTATCTGTGTGGCAGTGATTCATGACAATGGCTGAGGCATCAGGCGGCCAGGTACGTCTGAGGCAGTGGCACATATACAACAGTTTAGTCAAAGGCAGTGGCAAGGAGCCAGCGAGAATAATAGCACAAACCATTTATTATTTATGTGACATGACAAAAGCAATGGCATCGAGCAGCCAGGTACCTCTGAGGCATTGAGATATACAGTAGTTATATCTGAGGCAACGGAACCGAGCCAGCAGACATGTCTATTGCTTAGGCACTAGAAGAAGCGGGTCCGAACCAGTAAGCGCGTCTATGGTTTAGGCAAGGAATTAGCAGTTATGACTGAGACGACGGTACAGAGGCAGCAGGCGCGTATGTGGTTTAGGCACCGAATCAACAGTAATAGCACAAACCATTTATTATTTATGTGACATGACAAAAAGCAATGGCATCGAGCAGACAGGTACCTCTGAGGCATTGGCACGGATCCATCAGTTATATCTGAAGCTATCGCACTGAGCCAGCGCGCATGCCTGAGTCAGTAGCAACGAACCTGCAGGTATGTCTAAGGCCATGGAACCGTGCCGACAGGCATATCTGTGGCAGTGGCACTTAATTAGCATGTATCTTTTTAGCTTAGGTAGCGAATCAGTAGCTGTGCCAAAGGCAGCGGCATCGACAGAACAGGCGCGTCTGTGGTTTAGGCTCTGGATAAGCAGTCAGTCTGAGGCAGCGGCACCGAATTATAGACGCACCTAAGCCTCAGGTGGGTCAACTAGACAAGGCATTAGGCATGTTTGCTTGCTCAAAGGCGCTGCCTCAAACATGCCTGCTGGCTCGGAGCCACTGCCACAGACAAAACAGCTGATTCGGTGCCTAGCCAACAAACGTGCCTGCTGGGCAAGAGGTTATACATGTTTGCTTGCTCAACGTCACTGCCTCGGAAATGCCTGCCTCAGACAAAACACCTGATTTTAATCTTAAACCACAGATGCGCCTGCTAGACATGCCAGCTAGCTAGGCGGAACTGCTTCAGATATTCCTTTGGAAGTGGAACAGAGCCAGCAGGCAGGTCTGTGGCTTAGGCATCGAATCAGCATCGAATCAGCAGTTATGTCGGAGGCAGCGGCACCGAGCCAGCATGCACATCTATGGCTTAGGCACCGAATCAGCAGTTATATATGAGGCAGCGGAGCCGAGCCAGAAGGATTGTCTATTGTTTTGGCACTGGATGAAGTGAGACCGAGCCAGCAGGTGCGTCTATGGTTAAGGCAAGGAATTAGCAGATATGACTGGGACCACGATGCAGAGGCAGCAGGCGCGTCTGTATCAACAGTATTGGCACCAAACCATTGATTATTATATGTGACATGACAAACGCAATGGCATCGAGCAGCAAATTACCTCTGAGGAATATATACTGATCCACCAGCTATATCTAAAAATGTCGCACTGAGCAAGCTCGCATGCCTGAACCAGTACCAACGAGCCTGCAGGCATATCTAAGGCAATGGAACCGTGCCGACAGGCATGTCTGTGGCAGTGGCATCTAATTAGTATGCAACTCTTTAGTTCAGGCACCGAATCAGCAGCTGTGCCAAAGGCAGCGGCACCGACCGAGCAGGCGCGTCTGCGGTCTAGGTACTGAATTACCAGTTCTGTCTGAGGCAGCGGCACCGAATTGGAGACGCACCTAGGCCTCAGATGGGCCGACTAGACAAGGCATTAGACATGTTTGTTTGCTCAAAGTTACTGCCTCAAACATGCCTGCTGGCTCGGAGCCACTGTCACAGACAAAACAGTTGATTCGGTGCCTGAGCCACAGACACGCCTGCTGGGCAAGACATTATACATGTCTGCTTGCTCAACGCCACTGCCGCGGGAATACCTGCCTCAGACAAAAGAGCTGATTTGGAACTTAAACCACAGATGCGCCTGCTGGATCGGTGCCGCTGCCGCAGGCATGTCTGTTGATTTGGGGCCTAAGCCATAGACAGGCCTGCTAGCTGGGCGACACTGCTTCAGACATTCCTTTGAAAGTGGCAAAGAGCCAGCAGGCAGGTCTGTGGCTTAGGTACCGAATCAGCATTTATGTCGGAGGCAGCGGCATCGAGCCAGCATGCACGTCTATGGCTTATACGCCGAATCAGCAGTTATATCTGAGGCAGCGGAACCGAGCCAGCAGGCATGTCTATTGCTTAGGCACAGGAGGAAGCGGGAACGAGCCGGCAGGAACGTCTATGGTTTAGGCAAGGATTTAGCAGTTATGTCTGATTATTTATGTGACATGACAAACGCAATGGCATCGAGCAGCCAGGTAACTCTGAGGCATTGGCACTGATCCATCAGTTATATCTAAAGCTGTCGTACTGAGCCACCGCGCATGCCTGAGCCAGTAGCAACGAGCCTGCAGGTATGTCTAAGGCAATGGAACCGTGCCCACAGGCATGTCTGTGGCAGTGGCAGTGGCACCTAACTAGCATGCATCTCTTCATATCAGGCAACGAATCAGCAGCTGTGTCAAAGGCAGCGGCACCGACCGAGTTGGCGCGTCTGTGGCTTAGGCTCTGAATAACCAGTTCTGTCTGAGGCAGCGGCACCGAATTATAGACGCGCCTAAGCCTCAGATGGGCCGACTGGACAAGGGATTAGACAGGTTTGCTTGCTCAAAGTCACTGCCTTAGACATACCTGTTGGCTCGAAGCCACTGCCACAGACCAAACAGCTGATTCGGTACCTAAGCCACAGACACGCCTGCTGGGCAAAACGTTATACATGTCTGCTTGCTCAACGTCATTGCCTCGGAAATGCCTGCCTCAGACAAAACACCTGATTTGAAACTTTAACCACAAATGCGCCTGCTTGATCGTTGCCGCTGCCGCAGGCATATCGTTGATTTGGTGCCTTAGCCATAGACATGCCTGCTAGCTAGGCTCCACTGTATCAAACATTCCTTTAGAAGTGGCTGAGAGCCAGCAGGCAGGTCTATGGCTTAGGCACCGAATCAGCAGTTATGACGGAGGCAGGGGCACCGAGCCAGCATGCACGTCTATGGCTTAGGCACCGAATCAGCAGTTATATCTGAGGCAGCGGAACCGAGCCAGCAGGCATGTCTATTGCTTAGGCACTGGAGGAAGCGTGACCGAGCCGGCAGGCGCGTCTATGGTTTAGGCAAGGAATTAGCAGTTATGTCTGAGACAACGGTTCAGAGGCAGCAGGCGCGTATGTGGTGCAGGCACCGAATCAGCAATAATTGCACCAAACCATTGATTATTAATGTTACATGACAACCGCAATGGCATCGAGCAGCCAGTTACGTCTGATGCACTGGTACTGATCCATAAGTTATATCTGAAGCTGTCCCCATGAGCCAGCGCGCATGTCTGAGCGAGTAGCTACGCGCCTGCAGGTATGTCCAAGGCAATGGAACCGTGCCGACACGCATGTCTGTGGCAGTGGCACCTAATTAGCATGCATCTCTTTAGCTTAGGCACCGGATCAGCAGCTGTTTCAAGGCAGCGGCCAGACCGAGCAGGCGCGTCTGTGGTTAAGGCTCCGAATAAGCAGTTCTGTCTGAGGCAGCGGCACCGTATTATAGACGCCCCTAAGCTTCAAATGGGCCGCCTGGACAAGGCATTAGACATGTTTGCTTGATCAAAGTCACTGCCTCAAACATGCCTGCTGGCTCGGAGCCACTATTACACACAAAACATCTGATTCGGTGCCTAAGCCACAGATACGCTGGGCAAGACGTTATACATATCTGCCTGCTCAACGTCACTGCCTCGGAAATGCCTGCATCAGACAGACAAACAGCTTATTTGGAACTTAAACCACAGATGCGCCTGCTGGATCGGTGCCGCTGCAGCAGGCATATCTGTTGATTTGGTGCCTAAGCCATGGACATGTCATCTAGCTAGGCGCAATTGCTTCAGCTATTCCTTTGGATGTGGCACAGAGCCAGCAGGCAGGTCTGTGGCTTAGGCACCGAATCAGCAGTTATGTCGGAGGCAGCGGCACCGAGCCAGCATGCACATCTATGGCTAAGGCACCGAATCAGCAGTTATTTATGAGGCACCGGAGCAGAGCCAGAAGGATTAATTATTGTTTAGGCACTGGAGGAATCGGGACCGAGCCAGCAGGCGCGTCTATGGTTTAGGCAAGGAATTAGCAGTTATGACTGAGACAACGGTACAGAGGCAGCAGGCGCGTCTGCATCAGCAGTAATGGCACCAAACCATTGATTATTTATGTGACATGACAAACGCAATGACATCGAGCAGCCAGGTACCTCTGAGGGATTGGTACTGATCCATCAACTATATCTGAAGCTGTCGCACTGAGCAAGCTCGCATGCCTGAGCCAGTAGCAACGAGCCTGCATGTATATCTAAGGCAATGGAACCGCGCCGACAGGCTTGTCTGTGGCAGTGGCACCATATTAGCATGCATCTCTTTAGCTTCGGCACCGAATCAGCAGCTGTGCCAGAGGCAGCCCCACCGACCGAGCAGGCGCGTCTGTGGTTTAGGCTCTGAATAACTTGTTCTGTCTGAGGCAGCGGCACCGAATAACAGATGCACATAAGCCTCAGATGGGCCGACTAGACAAGGCATTAGACATGTTTGCTTGCTCGAAGTCTCTGCCTAAAAACATGCCTGCAGGCTCGGAGCCACTGCCACAGACAAAACAGCTGATTCGGTGCCTAAGCCACAGACACGCCTGCTGGGCAAGACTTTATACATGTGTGCTTGCTCAACGTCACTGCCTCGGGAATACCTGCCTCAGACAAAATAGCTGATTTGGAACTTAAACCACAGATGCGCCTGCTGGATCAGTGCTGCTGTCGAAGGCATATCTGTTGATTTGGTGCCTAAGCCATAGACATGCCTGCTAGCTATGCGCCACTGCTTCACACATTCTTTTGGAGGTGGCACAGAGCCAGCAGGCAGGTCTGTGGCTTAAGCGCCGAATCAGCATTTAAGTCGGAGGCAGCGGTACCGATCCAGCATGCACGTCTATGGCTTAGGCGCCGAATCAGTAGTTATATCTGAGGCAGGGGAACCAAGCCAGCAGGCATGTCTATGGCTTAGGCACTGGAGGAAATGGGACAGAGCCAGTAGGCGCGTCTATTGTTTAGGTAAGGAATCAGCAGTTATGACTGAGACAACGGTACAGAGGCAGCAGGCGCGTCTGTGGTTTAGGCACCGAATCAGCAGTAATGGCTCCAAACCAAAGATTTTTATGTGCCATGACAAACGCGATGGCATCTAGCAGCCGGGTACCTCTGGGCATTGGCACGCATCCACCAGTTATATCTGAAGCTCTCACGCTGAGCCATCGCGCATGCCTGAGACAGTAGCAACGAGCCAGAAATGGAACCGTGCCGACAGACATGTCTGTGGCAGTGGCACCTAACTAGCATGCATCTCTTTAGCTTAGGCACCGAATCAGCAGCTATGCCAAATGCAGCGGCACCGACCAAGCAGGCGCGTATGTGGTTTAGGCTCTGAATAACCAGTTCTGTCTGAGGCAGCGGCTCCGGATTATAGACGTGCCTAAAGCTTAAATGGGCCGACTGGACAAGGCATTAGACATGTTTGCTTGTTCAAAGTCACTGCCTTAAACATGCCTGCTGGCTTGGAGCCACTTCCACAGACAAAACATCTGATTCGGTGCCTAAGCCACATGCACGCCTGCTGGGCAAGACGTTATACATGTCTGCTTGCTCAACGTCACTGCCTCGGAAATGACTGCCTAAGACAAAACCCCTGATTTGAAACTTTAACCACAGATGCGCCTGCTGGATCGGTGCCGCTGCCGCAGGCATATCTGTTGATTTGGTGCCTAAGCCATTGACATGCCTGCTAGCTAGGCGCCACAACTTCAAACATTTCTTTGGAAGTAGCACAGAGCCAGCAGGCAGGTCTGTGGCTTAGACACCGAATCGGCAGTTATGACGGAGGCAGCGGCACCGATCCAACATGCACGTCTATGGCTTAGGCTCCGAATCTGCAGTTATATCTGAGGCAGCGGAACCGAGCCAGCAGGCTAAGCCACAGACACGCCTGCTGGGCAATACGTCATATATATCTGCTTGCTCAACGTCACTGCCTCGGAAATGCCTGCCTCAGACAGACAAAACAGCTTATTTGGAACTAAAACCACAGATGCGCCTGCTGGATCGGTACCACTGCCGCAGGCATATCTGTTGATTTAGTGCCTAAGCCATAGACATGCAATCTAGCTAGGCGCAACTGCTTCAGCCATTCCTTTGGATGTGGCACAGAGCCAACAGACAGGTCTGTGGCTTAGGTACCGAATCAGCAGTTATGTCGGAGGCAGGGGCACCGAGCCAGCATGCACATCTATGGCTAGGCACCGAATCAGCAGTTATATATGAAGCAGCGGAGCCGAGCCAGCAGGCATGTCTATTGCTTAGGCACTGGAGGAAGCGGGACCGAGCCGGAAGGCGCGTCGATGGTTTAGGCAAGGAATTAGCAGTTATGTCTGAGACAACGGTACAGAGGCAGCAGGCGCGTCTGTGGTTTAGGCACCGAATCAGCAGTAATAGCATCAAACAATTGACCGAATCAGCAGTTATATATGAGGCAGCGGAGCCGAGCCAGAAGGATTGTTTATTGTTTAAGCACTGGAGGAATCTGGACCGAGCCAGCAGGCGCTTCTATGATTTAGGCAAGGAATTAGCAGTTATGACTGAGACAACGGTACAGAGGAGGCGCGTCTGCATCAGCAGTAATTGCACCAAACCATTGATTATTTATGTGCCATGACAAACGCAATGACATCGAGCAGCCAGGTACCTCAGAGGCATTGGTACAGATCCATCAGCTACATCTGCAGCTGTCGCACTTGAGCAAGCTCGCATGCCTGAGCCAGTAGAAACGAGCCTGCAGGTATATCTAAAGCAATGGAACCGTGCCGACAGGCATGTCTGTGGTGGTGGCACCTAACTAGCATGCAACTCTTTAGCTTAGGCACCGAATCAACAGCTGTACCAGAGGCAGCTCCACCGACCGAGCAGGCGCGTCTGTGGTTTAGGCTCTGAATAAGCATTTCTGTCTGAGGCAGCGGCACCTAATTATAGACGCATATAAGCCTCAGATGGGCCGACTAGACAAGGCATTAGACATGTTTAATTGCTCGAAGTCTCTGCCTCAAACATGCCTGATGGCTCGGAGCCACTGTCACAGACAAAACAGATGATTCGGTGTATAAGCCAGAGACACGCCTGCTGGGCAAGACATTATACATGTCTGCTTGCTCAACGTCACTGCCTCGGGAATACCTGCCTCAGACAAAAGAGCTGATTTGGAACTTAAACCACAGATGCGCCTGCTGGATCAGTGCCGCTGTCGAAGGCATATCTGTTGATTCGTTGCCTAAGTCATAGACATGCCTGCTAGCTATGCGCCACTGTTTCAGACATACCTTTGGAAGTGGCACAGAGCCAGCAGGTAGGTCTGTGGCTTAGGCGCCGAATCAGCATTTATGTCGGAGGCAGCGGCACCGATCCAGCATGCACGTCTATGGCTAAGTGCCGAATGAGCAGTTATTTCTGAGGCAGCGGAACCGAGCCAGCAGGCATGTCTATGGCTTAGGCACTGGAGGAAATGGGACAGAGCCAGTAGGCGCGTCTATGGTTTAGGCAAGGAATTAGCAGATATGACTGAGACAACGGTACAGAGGCAGCAGGCGCGTCTGTGGTTTAGGCACGGAATCAGCAGTAATGGCACCAAACCAAAGATTATTTATGTGGCATGACAAACGCAATGGCATCTAGCAGCCAGGTACCTCTGGGGCATTGGCACTCATCCACCAGTTATATCTGAAAATGTCACGCTGAGCCATCGCGCATGCCTAGGACAGTAGCAACGAGCCAGCAATAGAACCGTGCCGACAGACATGCCTGTGGGAGTGGCACCTAACTAGCATGCATCTCTTTAGCTTAGCCATCGAATCAGTAGCTGTGCCAAAGGCAGCGGCACCGATCTAGCAGGCGCGTAAGTTGTTTAGGCTCTGAATAAGCAGTTCTGTCTGAGGCAGCGGCTCCGAATTAAAGACGCGCCTAAGCCTCAAATGGGCCGACTGGACAAGGCATTAGACGTGTTTGCTTGCTCAAAGTCACTGCCTCAAACATGCCTGCTGGCTCGGAGCCACTTCCACAGACAAAACAGCTGATTCGGTGCCTAAGCCACAGGCACGCCTGCTGGGCAAGACGTTATACATGTCTGCTTGCTCAACGTCACTGTCTCGGAAATGACTGCCTCAGACAAAACACCTGATTTGAAACTTTAACCACAGATGCGCCTGCTGGATCGGTGCCGCTGCTGCAGGCATATCTGCTGATTTGGTGCCTAAGCCATAGACATGCCTGGTAGCTGGTCGCCACTGCTTCAGACATTCTTTTGGAAGTGGCACAGAGCCAGCAGGCAGGTCTGTGGCTTAGGCGCCGAATCAGCATTTATGTCAGAGGCAGCGGCACCGATCCAGCATGCACGTCTGTGGCTTAGGAGCCGAATCAGCATTTATGTCGGAGGCGGCGGAACCGAGCCAGCAGGCATGTCTATTGCTTAGGCACTTGAGGGTATGGGACCGAGCCAGTAGGCGCATCTATGGTTTAGGCAAGGAATTAGCAGTTATGACTGAGACAACGGCACAAAGGAAGCAGGCGCGTCTGTGGTTTAGGCACCGAATTAGTAGTAATTGCACCAAACCAAAGATTATTTATGTGGCATGACAAACGCAGTGGTATCTAGCAGCCAGGTACCTCTGGGGCATGGGCACTGATCCACCAGTTATATCTGAAGCTGTTACGCTGAGCCATCGCGCATGCCTGAGAGTTATATCTGAAGCTGTCACGCTGAGCCATCGCGCATGCCTGAGGCAGTAGCAACAAGCCTGCAATGGAACCGTGCCGATAGGCATGTCTGTGGCAGTGGCACTCACCTAGCATGCATCTCCTTAGCTTAGGCACCGAATCAGCAGATGTGCCAACGGCAGCGGCACCGACCGAGCAGGCGCGTATGTGGTTTAGGCTCTGAATAACCAGTTCTGTCTGAGGCAGCGGCTCCGAATTATAGACGCGCCTAAGCCTCAAATGGGCCGACTGGAAAAGGCATTGGACATGTTTGCTTGCTCAAAGTCACTGCCACAAACATGCCTGCAGGCTCGGAGCCACTTCCACAGACAAAACAGCTGATTCGGTGCCTAAGCCACAGGCATGCGTGCTGGGTAAGACGTTATACATGTCTGCTTGCTCGGAAATGACTGCCTCAGACAAAACACCTGATTGGGATAGTTTAACCACAGATGCGCCTGCTGAATCGGTGCCGCTGCCGCTGCCGCGGGCATATCTGTTGATTTGGTGCCTAAGCCATTGACATGCCTGCTAGCTAGGCGCCACTGCTTCAAACATTCCTTTGGAAGTAGCCCAGAGCCAGCAGGCTGGTCTGTGTCGTAAGCACCGAATCAGCAGTTATGTCGGAGACAGTGGCACCGATCCAGCATGCACGTCTATGGCTAAGGCACCGAATCTGCAGTTACATCTGAGGCAGCGGAACCGAGCCAGCAGGCATGTCTATTGCTTAGGCACTGGAGGAAGCGGGACCGAGCCGGAAGGCGCGTCGATGGTTTAGGCAAGGAATTCGCAGTTATGTCTGAGACAACGGTACAGAGGCAGCAGGCGCGTCTGTGGTTTAGGCACCGAATCAGCAGTAACAGCATCAAACAATTGATTATTTATGTGACATGACAAACGCAATGGCATCGAAGAGCAAGGTACCTCTGAGGCATTGGTACTGATCCAACAATTATATCTGAAGCTGTCGCACTGAGCCAGGGCGCATGCCTGAGCCAGTAGCAACGAGCCTGCAGGTATGTCTAAGGCAATGGAACCGTGCCGACAGGCATGTCTGTAGCAGTGGCACCTAACTAGCATGCAACTCTTTAGCTTAGGCACCGGATCAGTAGCTGTGCCAAAGGCAGCGGCACCGACCGAGCAGGCGTGTCTGTGGTTAAGGCTCTGAATAAGCAGTTCTGTCTGAGGCAGCGGCACCGAATTATAGACGCGCCTATGCCTCAGATGAGCCGACTGGACAAGGCATTAGACATGTTTGCTTGCTCAAAGTCACTGCCTCAAACATGCCTGCCGGTTCGGAGCCACTGCCACAGACAAAACAGCTGATTCTGTGCCAAAGCCACAGACACGACTGCTTGGCAAGACGTTGTACATATCTGCTTGCTCAACGTTGCTGCCTCGGAAATGCTTAGGCACCGAATCGGTAGCTGTGCCAAAGGCAGCGGCACCGATCGAACAGGTGCGTCTGTGGTTTAGGCTCTGAATAACCAGTTCTGTCTGAGACAGCGGCACGGAATTATAGACGCGCATATGCCTCAGATCGGCCGACTGGACAAGCATTAGATATGTTTGCTTGCTCAAAGTCACTGCCTCAAACATACTCGTTGTCTCGGTAACACTGCCACAGACCAAACAACTGGTTCGGTGCCTAAGCCACAGATACGTCTGTTGGACAAGATGCTATACATGTCTGCTTGCTCAACGTCACTGCCTCGGAAATGTCTGCCTCATACAAAACAGCTGATTTGGAACTTAAACCACAGCTGTGCCTGATGGATCGTTGCCGCTGCCGCAGGCATATCTGTTGATTTGGTGCCTAAGCCATAGACATGCCTGCTAGCTAGGCGCCACTGCTTCAGAAATCCCTTTGGAGGTGGCACAGAGCCAGCAGGCAGGTCTATGGCTTAGGTACCGAATCAGCAGTTATGTCGGAGGCAGCGGCACCGAGCCAGCACGCACGTCTATGGCTTAGGCACCGAATCAGCAGTTTTATCTGAGGCAGCGGAACCGAGCCAGCAGGCTTGTCTATTATTTAGGCACTGGAGAAAGCGGGACCGAGCCAGCAGGCGCGTCTTTTGTTTATGCAAGGAATTAGCAGTTATGACTGAGACAACGGTATAGAGGCAGCAGGCGCGTCTGTGGTTTAGTAACCGAAACAGCAGTAATGGCACCAAACCATTGATTAATTATGTGACATGACAAACGCAATGGCATCGAGCAGCCAGGTACCTCTGAGGCATTGGTACTGATCCATCAGTTATATCTGAAGCTGTCGCACGGAGCCAGCGCGCATGCCTGCATGAGCCAGTAGCAACGAGCCTGCAGGTATTATAAGGCAACGGAACCGTGCCGACAGGCATGTCTGTGGCAGAGGCACCTAACTAGCATGCATCTCGTTAGCTAAGGCACCGGATCAAAGACAGCGGCACCGACCGAGCAGGCGCGTTTGTGGTTTAGGCTTTGAATAACCAGTTCTGTCTGAGGCAGCGGCACCGAATTATAGACGCGCCGAAGCCTCAGATGGGCCGACTGAACAAGGCATTAGACATGTTTCTTGCTCAAAGTCACTGCCTCAAACATGCCTGCTGGCACGGAGCCACTGCCACAGGCAAAACAGCTGATTCGATGCCTAAGGCACAGACAAGCCTGCTGGGCAAGATGTTATACATGTCTGCTTTCTCAACGTGACTGCCTCGGAAATGCCTGCCTCAGCAAAAACAGCTGATTTGGAACTTTAACCACAGATACGCCTATTGGATTGGTGCCGCTGCCACAGGCATATCTGTTGATTTGGTGCCTAAGTCATAAACATGCCTGCTAGCTAGGCGCCACTGCTTCAGACATTTCTTTGGAAGTGGCACAGAGCCAGCAGGCAGGTCTGTGGCTTAGGCACCGAATCAGCAGTTATGTTAAGGCTATTAAGGCGTAACTATACCAAATTTAGTGACACAGAGGCCTTTCTGACATTTAATATTCATCAGTGTGTCTAAACCCCAAAGTTTTGTAACCGAAACGGATGACGGACAAGAACCGTCAAACACAGCACATCTCCCTCAGAGCACACACCGACGTAGCTCATGAGACATGTCAACTGGAGGCATCAGGCAAGAGACGCACACCCGAGGACGTAAAGGCGGTGCCGATGCCTCCGACATAAATGCTGATTCGGAGGCAGCGGCACCGTGCCAGCATGCACGTCTATGGTGTAGGCCTGAAACAGCAGTTATATCTGAGGCAGCGGAACCTAGCCAGCAGGCATGTCTATTGTTTAGGCACATGATTTGGTTCTAAGCGATAGACATGCCTGCTAGCTAGGCGTCACTGCTTCAAACATTCCTTTGGAAGTGGCACAGAGCCAGCAGGCAGGTCTGTGGCTTAGGCACCGAATCAGCAGTTATGTCGGAGGCAGCGGCACAGAGCCAACATGCACGTCTATGGCTGAGGCATCGAATCAGCAGTTATATGTGAGGCAGCGGAACCGAGCCAGCAGGCATGTCTTTTGCTTAGGCACTGGAGGAAGCGGAGCCGAGCCAGCAGGCGCGTCTATGGTTTAGGCAAGGAATTAGCAGATATGACTGAGACAAACTGATCCATCAGTTATATCTGAAGCTGTCACGCTGAGCCAGCGCGCATTCATGAGCCAGTAGCAACGAGCCTGCATGTATGTCTAAGGCAATGGAACCGTGCCGAAAGGCATGTCTGTGGCAGTGGCACCTAATTAGCATGCACCTCTTTAGCTTAGGCACCGGATCAGCAGCTGTGCCAAAGGCAGCGGCACCGACCGAGCAGGCGCGTATGTGGTTTAGGCTCTGAATAAGCAGTTTTGTCTCAGGCAGCGGCACCGAATTATAGACGCCCTAAGCCTCAAATGGGCCGACTTGACATGACATTAGACATGTTTGCTTGCTCAAAGTAACTGCCTCAAACATGCCTGCTGGCTCGCAGCCACTGCAACAGACAAAACATCTGATTCGGTGCCCAACACCTGATTTGGAACTTAAACCACAAATGCGCCTGCTGGATCGGTGCCGCTGCCGCAGGCATATCTGTTGATTTGGTGTCTTATCTATAGACATACCTGCTAGCTAGGCGCCACTGCTTCAGACCTTCCTTTAGAAGTGGCACAGAGCCAGCAGGCAGGTCTGTGGCTTTGACACCGAATCAGCAGTTATGTCGGAGGCAGCGGCACCGAGCCAGCATGCACGTCTATGGCTTAGGCACCGAATCAGAAGTTATATCTGAGGCAGCGGAACCTAGCCAGCAGGCATGTCTATTGTTTAGGCACTGGAGGAAGCGGGACCGAGCCAGCAGGTGCGTCTATGGTTTAGACAAGGAATTAGCAGTTATGACTGAGACACCGGTACAGAGGCAGCATGCGCGTCTGTGGTTTAGGCACCGAATCAGTAGTAATGGCACCAAACCATTGATTATTTATGTGACATAACAAACGCAATGGCATCGAGCTGCCAGGTACCTCTGAGGCAATGGCACTGATCCATCAGTTATATCAGAAGCTGTCGCCCTGAGCCAGCGCGCATGCCTGAGCCAGTAGCAACGAGCCTGCAGGTATGTCTAAGGCAATGGAACCGTCACGACAGTCATGTCTGTGGCAGTGGCTGCTAACTAGCATGCATCTATTTAGCTTAGACACCGAATCAGCAGCTGTGCCAAAGGCAGCTGCACCGAACGAACAGGCGTGTCTGTGGTTTAGGCTCTGAATAAGCATTTCTGTCTGAGGCAGCCGCATCGAGTTATAGACGCGCCTAAGCGTCATATGGGCCGACTGGACAAGGCATTAGACATGTTGGCTTGCTCAAAATCACTGCCTCAAACATGCCTGCTGGCTCGGAGCCACTGTCACAGACAAAACAGCTGACTCGGTGACTAAGCCACAGACACGCCTGCTGGGCAAGGCGTTTACATGTCTGCTTGCTCAACGTCACTGCCTTGAAATGCCTGCCTCAGACAAAAGAACTGATTTAAACTTAAACCACAGATGCGCATAATGGATCGGTGCCGTTGCCGCAGGCATATCTGTTGATTTGGTGCCTAAGCGATAGACATGCCTGCTAGCTAGGCGCCACTGCTTCAAACTTTCTTTTGGAAGTGGCAAAGAGCCAGCAGGCAGGTCTGAGGCTTAGGTACCGAATCAGCAGTTATGTCGGCGGCAGCGGCACCGAGCCAACATGCACGTCTATGGCTTAGGCACCGAATCGGCAGTTATATGTGAGGCAGCGGAACCGAGCCAGCAGGCATGTCTTTTGCTTAGGCACTGGAAGAAGCGGGACCGAGCCAGCAGGCGCGTCTATGGTTTAGGCAAGGAATTAGCAGATATGATTGAGACAAACTGATCCATCAGTTATATCTGAAGCTGTCACGCTGAGCCAGTGCGCATTCATGAGGCAGTAGCAACGAGCCTGCATGTATGTCTAAGGCAATGGAACCGTGCCGAAAGGCATGTCTGTGGCAGTGGCACCTAATTAGCATGCATCTCTTTAGCTTAGGCTCCGGATCAGCAGCTGTGCCAAAGGCAGCGGCACCGACCGAGCAGGCGCGTATGTGGTTTAGGCTCTGAATAAGCAGTTTTGTCTCAGGCAGCGGCACCGAATTATAGACGCCCTAAGCCTCAAATGGGCCGACTTGACATGACATTAGACATGTTTGCTTGCTCAAAGTAACTGCCTCAAACATGCCTGCTGGCTCGCAGCAACAGACAAAACATCTGATTCGGTGCCCAACACCTGATTTGGAACTTAAACCACAAATGCACCTGCTGGATCGGTGCCGCTGCCGCAGGCATATCTGTTGATTTGGTGTCTTATCTATAGACATGCCTGCTAGCTAGGCGCCACTGCTTCAGACCTTCCTTTGGAAGTGGCACAGAGCCAGCAGGCAGGTCTGTGGCTTTGACACCGAATCAGCAGTTATGTCGGAGGCAGCGGCCCGAGCCAGCATGCACGTCTATGGCTTAGGCACCGAATCAGCAGTTATATCTGAGGCAGCGGAACCAAGCCAGCAGGCATGTCTATTGTTTAGGCACTGGAGAAAACGGGACCGAGCAAGCAGACGCGTCTATGGTTTAGGAAAGGAATTAGCAGTTATGACTGAGACAACGGTACAAGGTCAGCAGGCGCGTCTGTGGTTTAGGCACCGAATGGCACTAATCCATCAGTTATATCTGAAGCTGTCGCACTGAGCCAGTAATAACGAGCCTGCAGGTATGTTTAAGGCATGGAACCGTGCCGAAAGGCATGTCTGTGGCAGGGGCACCTTACTAGCATGCATCTCTTTAGCTTAGGCACCGAATCAGCAGCTGTGCCAAATGCAGAGGCAACGACCGAGCACGCGCGTCTGTGGTTTAGGCTCTGAATAAGCAGTTCTGTCTGAGGCAGCGGTACCGAATTATAGACGCGCCTAAGCCTCAGATGGGCCGATTGGATAAGGCATTAGACATGTTTGCTTGCTCAAAGTCACTGCCTCAAACGTGCCTGTTGGCTCGGAGCCACTGTCACAGACAGAACAGCTGATTCGGTGCCTAAGCCACAGACACGCCTGCTGGGCAAGACGTTTTACATGTCTGCTTTCTCAACGTCACTGCCTCGGAAATGCCTGCCTCAGACAAAAGAGCTGTTTTGGAACTTAAACCACAGATGCGCCTGCTAGTTCGATGCCGCTGCTGCAGGCATATCTGTTGATTTGGTGCCTAAGCCATAAACATGCCTGCTAGCTAGGCGCCACTGCTTACAACATTCCTTTGGAAGTGGCACCTACCCAACAGGCAGGTTTGTGGCTTTGGCACCGAATCAGCAGTTATTTATGAGGCAGCGGAACCGAGCCAGCAGGCTTGTCTATTTTTTAGGCACTGGAGAAAGCGGGACCGAGCCAGCAGGCGCATCTTTGGTTTATGCAAGGAATTAGCAGTTTTGACTGAAACAATGGTATAGAGGCAGCAGGCGCGTCTGTGGTTTAGTAACCGAATCAGCAGAAATGGCACCAAACCATTGATTATTTATGTGACATGACAAACGCAATGGCATCGAGCAGCCAGGTACCTCTGATTCATTGGTACTGATCCATCAGTTATATCTGAAGCTGTCGCACGGAGCCATCGCCCATGCCTGCATGAGCCAGTAGCAACGAGCCTGCGGGTATGTAAAAGGCAACGGAACCGTGCCGACAGGCTTGTCTGTGGCAGAGGCACCTAACTAGCATGCATCTCGTTAGCTTAGACACCGGATCAAAGACAGCGGCACCGATCAAGCAGGCGCTTCTGTGATTTAGGCTCTGAATTACCAGTTCTGTCTGAGGCAGCGGCACCGAATTATAGACGCGCCTAAGCCTCAGATGGGCCGACTGGACAAGGCATTAGAAATGTTTCTTGCCCAAAGTCACGGCCTCAACCATGCCTACTGGCACGGAGCCACTGCCACAGGCAAAACATCTGATCCGATGCCTAAGCCACAGACACGCCTGCTGGGCAAGATGTTATACATGTCTGCTTTCTCAACGTGACTGACTCGAAAATGCCTGCCTCAGCCAAAACAGCTGATTTGGAACTTAAACCACAGATACGCCTGTTGTATCGGTGCCGCTGCCGCAGGCATATCTGTTGATTTGGTGCCTAAGCCATAAACATGCCTGCTAGTTAGGCGCCACTGCTTCAGACAGTCCTTTGGAAGTGGCACAGAGCCAGCAGTCAGGTATGTGGCTTAGGCACCGATTCAGCAGTTATGTTAAGGCTATTAAGACGTAACTATATCAAATTTAGTGACACAGAGGCCTTTCTGACATTTAATATTCATCAGTGTGTCTAAACCCCAAAGTTTTGTAACCGAAGCGGATGACGGACAAGAACCGGCAAACACAGTACATCTCCCTCCGAGCACACACCGAGGTAGCTCATGAGACAGGTCAACTGGAGGCATTAGGCAAGATACGCACACCCGAGGACGTATAGGCGGTGCAGCTGCCTCCGACATAACTGCTGATTCGGAGGCAGCGGCACCGAGCCAGCATGCACGTCTATGGTGTAGGCCTGAATCAGCAGTTATATCTGAGGCAGCAGAACCTAGCCAGCAGGCATGTCTCTTGTTTAGGCACTGGAGGAAGCGGGACCGAGACAGCAGGCGCGTCTATGGTTAAGACAAGGAATTAGCAGTTATGACTGAGACACCGGTACAGAGGCAGCAGGCGCGTCTGTGGTTTAAGCACCGAATCAGCAGTAATGACACCAAACCATTGATTATTTATGTGACATAACAAACGCAATGGCATCGAGCAGCCAGGTACCTCTGAGGCAATGGCACTGATCCATCAGATATATCTGAAGCTGTCGCCCTGAGCCAGCGCGCATGCCTGAGCCAGAACCAACGAGCCTGCAGGTATGTCTAAGGCAATGGAACCGTCCCGACAGTCATGTCTGTGGCAGTGGCACCTAACTAGTATGCATCTCTTTAGCTTAGACACCGAAACAGCAACTGTGCCAAAGGCAGCTGCACCAAACGAACAGGCGTGTCTGTGGTTTAGGCTCTGAATAAGCAGTTTTGTCTGAGGCAGCCGCACCGAATTATAGACGCGCCTAAGCGTCAGATGGGCCGACTGGACAAGGCATTAGACATGTTGGCTTTCTCAAAGTCACTGCCTCAAACATGCCTGCTGGCTCGGAGCCACTGTCACAGACAAAACAGCTGACTCGGTGCCTAAGCCATAGACACGCCTGCTGGGCCAGGCGTTTCACATGTCTGCTTGCTCAAAGTCACTGCCTCGAAATGCCTGGCTCAGACAAAAGAGCTGATTTGAAACTTAAACCACAGATGCGCATGCTGGATCGGTGCCGCTGCCGCTGCCGCAGGCATATGTGTTGATTTGGTGCCTAAGCCATAGACATGCCTGCTAGCTAGGCGCCACTACTTCAAACTTTCCTTTGGAAGTGGCACAGAGCCAGAAGGCAGGTCTGTGGCTTAGGCTCCGAATCAGCAGTTATGCCGGAGGCAGCGGCACCTAGCCAACATGCACGTCTATGGCTTAGGCACCGAATCAGCAGTTATATGTAAGGCAGCGGAACCGAGCTAGCAGGCATGTCTTTTGCTTAGGCACTGGAGGAAGCGGGACCGGGCCAGCACGCGCGTCTATGGTTTAGGCAAGGAATTAGCAGATATGACTGAGACAAACTGATCCATCAGTTATATCTGAAGCTGTCACGCCGAGCCAGCGCGCATGCATGAGCCAGTAGCAACGAGCCTGCAGGTATGTCTAAGGCAATGGAACCGTGCCGACAGGCATGTCTGTTGCAGTGGCACCTAATTAGCATGCATCTCTTTAGCTTAGGCACCGGATCAGCAGCTGTGCCAAAGGCAGCGGCACCTACCGAGCAGGCGCGTATGTGGTTTAAGCTCTGAATAAGCAGTTTTGTCTCAGGCAGCGGCACCGAATTATAGACGCCCTAAGCCTCAAATGGGCCGATTGGACATGACATTAGACATGTTTGCTTGCTCAAAGTAAATGCTTTAAACATACCTGCTGGCTCGCAGCCACTGTCACAGACAAAACAGCTGATTCGGTGCCTAACACCTGATTTGGAACTTAAACCACAGATGCGCCTGCTGGATCGGTGCCGCTGCCGCTGCCGCAGGCATATCTGTTGAATTGGTGCCTTATCCATAGACATGCCTGCTAGCTAGGCGCAACTGCTTCAGACCTTCCTTTGGCAGTGGCACAAAGCCAGCAGGCAGATCTGTGTCTTAGACACCGAATCAGCAGTTATGTCGGAGGCAGCGGCACCGAGCCAGCATGCACGTCTATGGCTTAGGCACCGAATCAGCAGTTATATGTGAGGCAGCGGAACCGAGCCAGCAGGCATGTCTATTGTTTAGGCACTGGAGGAAACGGGACCGAGCAAGCAGGCGCGTCTATGGTTTAGGCAAGGAGTTAGCAGTCATGACTGAGACAACGGTACAGAGGCAGCAGGCGCGTCTGTGGTTTAGGCACCGAATCAGCAGTAATGGCACCAACCCATTGATTATTTATGTGCCATGACTAACGCAATGGCATCGAGCAGCCAGGTACCTCTTGGGCATTGACACCAATCCATCTTTTATATCTGAAGCTGTCGCACTGAGCCAGTAGTAACGAGCCTGCAGGTATGTCTAAGGCAATGGAACCGTGCCGAAAGGCATGTCTGTGGCAAGGGCACCTAACTATCATGCATGTCTTTAGCTTAGGCACCGAATCAGCAGCTGTGCCAAGTGCAGAGGCAACGACCGAGCACGCGCGTCTGTGGTTTAGGTTCTGAATAAGCAGTTTTGTCTGAGGCAGCGGTACCGAATTATAGACGCACCTAAGCCTCAGCTGGGCCGATTGGATAAGGCATTAGACATGTTTGCTTGCTCAAAGTCACTGCCTCAAACATGCCTCCTGGCTCGGAGCCACTGTCACAGACAGAACAACTGATTCGGTGCCTAAGCCACAGACACGCCTGCTGGGCATGACGTTTTACATGTCTGCTTTCTCATCGTCACTGCCTCGGAAATACCTGCCTCAGACAAAAGAGCTAATTTGGAACTTAAACCACAGATGCGCCTGCTAGATCGATGCCGCTGCTGCAGGCATATCTGTTGATTTGGTGCCTAAGCCATAAACATGCCTGCTAGCTAGGCGCCACTGCTTCAAACATTCCTTTGCAAGTGGCACCTACCCAGCAGGCAGGTTTGTGGCTTAGGCACCGAATCAGCAGTTATGTCGGAGGCAGCGGCACCGAGCCAACATGCAAGTCTATGGCTTAGGCACCGAATCAGCAGTTATATCTTAGGCAGCGGAACCGAGCCAGCAGGAATGTCTATTGCTTAGGTACTGGAGGAAGCGGGACTGAGCCAGCAGGCGCGTCTATGATTTAGGCAAGGAAGTAGCAGATATTACTGAGACAAACTGATACATCATGTCACGCTGAGCCAGCGCGCATGCACTGCCACAGAAAAAACAGCTGATTCGATGCCTAAGCCACGGACACGCCTGCTGGGCAAGATGTTATACATGTCTGCTCGCTCAACGTTTATGCCTCGGAAATGCCTTCCTCATACAAAACAGCTTATTTGGAACTTCAACCACAGATGCGCCTGCTGCACCGTCACTGCTGCCGCAGGCATATCTGTTGATTTGGTGCCTAAGCCATAGACATGCCTGCTAGCTAGGCATACTGCTTCAGACAATCCTTTGGAAGTGGCACCGAGCCAGGAGGCACGTCTATGGCTTAGGCACCGAATCAGCAGTTATATCTGAGGCAGCGGAACCGAGCCAGCAGGAATGTCTATTGCTTATGCACTGGAGGAAGCGGGGCCGAGCCAGCAGGCGCGTCTATGGTTTAGGCAGGGAATTAGCAGTTATGACTGAGACAACGGTATAGAGGCAGCAGGCGCGTCTGTGGTTTAGGCACCGAATCAGCAGTAATGGCACCAAACCACTGATTATTTATGTGACATGACAAACGCAATGGCATCGAGCAGCCAGGTACCTCTGAGGCATTGGCATTGATCCATCAATTATATCTGAAGCTGTCGCACTGAGCCAGCGCGTATGCCTGCATGAGCCAGTAGCATAGAGCCTGCAGGTATGTCTAAGGCAATGGAACTGTGCCGACAAGCATATCTGTGTCAGTGGCACCTTACTAGCATGCATCTCGTTAGCTAAGGCACCGGATCAGCAGCTGTGCCAAAGGCAGCGGCACCGACCAAGCAGGCGCGTCTGTGGTTTCGGCTCTGAATAACCAGTCCTGTCTGAGGCAGCGGCACCGAATTATTGACGCGCCTAAGCCTCAGATGGCATTAGACATGTGTGCTTGCTCAAAGTCACTGCCTCAAACATGCCTGCCGGCTCGGAGTCACTGCCATAGACAAAACAACTGATTCGGAACTTAAACCACAGATGCGCGTGCTGGATCGGTGCCGCTGCCGCAGGCATATCTGTTGATTTGGTGCCTAAGCCATAGACATGCCTGCTAGCTAGGTGCCACTGCTTCAGACATTCCTTTGGAAGTGGCGCAGAGCAAGCAGGCAGGTCTGTGGCTTAGGCACCAAATCAGCTGTTATGTCGGAGGCAGCGGCACCGAGCCAGCATGCACGTCTATGGCTTAGGCACCGAATCACCAGTTATATCTGAGGCAGCGGAACCGAGCCAATAGGTATGTCTATGGCTTAGGCACTGAAGGAAGCGGGACCGACCCAGCAGGCGCGTCTATGGTTTAGACAATAAATTAGCAATTATGACTGTTACAACGGTACAGAGGCAGCAGGCGTGTCTGTGGTTTAGGCACCGAATCAGCAGTAATGGCACCAAACCATTAATTATTTATGTGACTATACAAATGCAATGGCATCGAGCAGCCAGGTTCCTCTTGGGCATTGGCACTGATCCAAGCTGTGGCAAAGGGCCAGGGCGCATGCCTGAGGCAGCAGCAACGAGCCCGCAGGTATGTCTAAGGCAATGGAACCGTGCCTACAGGCATGTCTGTGGCAGTGACACCTATCAAGCATGTATATCTTTAGCTTAGGCACCGAATCAGCAGCTGTGCTAAAGGCAGCGGCACCGACCGAGCAGGCGCGTCTGTGGTTTAGGCTCTGATTTAGGAGTTCTGTCTGAGGCAGCGGCACCGAAGCCTCAGCTGGGCCGACTGGACAAGGCATTAGACATGTGTGCTTGCTCAAAGGCACTGCCTCAAACATGCCTGCTGGCTCGGAGCAACTGCCACAGACAAAACGGCTGATTCGGTGCCTAAGCCACAGACACGCCTGCTGGGCATGACGTTATACATGTCTGCTTGCTCAACGTCACTGCCTCGGAAATGCCTGCCTCAGACAAAACAGCTGATTTGGAACTTAAACCACAGATGCACCTGCTGGATCGGTGCCGCCGCCACAGGGATATCTGTTGATTTGGTGCCTAAGCCATATACATGCTTGCTAGCTAGGCGCCCCTGCTTCAGACATTCCTTTGGAAGTAGCACAGAGCCAGCAGGCAGGTCTGTGGCTTGGGCACCGAATCAGCAGTTATGTCGGAGGCAGCAGCACCGAGCCAGCATGCACGTCTATGGCTTAGGCACCGAATCAGCAGTTATATGTGAGGCAGCGGAACCGAGCCAGCAGGCATGTCTATTGCTTAGGTACTTGAGGAAGCGGGACCGAGCCAGCAGGCGCGTCTATGGTTTAGGAAAAGAATTAGCAGTTATGACTGAGACAACGGTACAGAGGCAGCAGGCGCGTCTGTGAATCAGGCGCCGAATCAGCAGTAATGTCACCAAACCATTGACTATTTATGTGGCATGACAAACGCAATGACATCGAGCAGCTGGTACCTCTGAGGCATTGGCACTGATCCATCAGTTATATCTGAAGCTGTCGAACAGAGCCAGCA
Source organism: Lucinisca nassula (assembly GCA_963580285.1). Classification (NCBI taxonomy): domain Eukaryota; kingdom Metazoa; phylum Mollusca; class Bivalvia; order Lucinida; family Lucinidae; genus Lucinisca; species Lucinisca nassula. Next base: position 125,453,591 of record OY757013.1, on the reverse strand, counting down.
GGTATTCTAAGGCAATGGAACCGTGCCAACAGTCATGTCCGTGGCAGTGGCACCTCACTAGCATGCATCTCTTTAGCTTAGGCACCGAATCAGCAGATGTGCTAAAGGCAGCGGCACCGACCGAGCAGGCGCGTCTATGGTTTAGGCTCTGAATAAGCAGTTATGTCTGAGGCAGTGGCTCCAAGCCAGCAGGCATGCCCTAGGCAGCGACTTATGAGGCAGTGGCACTGATCCATCAGTTATGTCTGAGGCATCACAGGCATATCTGAGCCATTGGCAACGACAATGGAAGTATGCCTGAACCGAGTCAGCAGGCATGCCGTAGGCAGTTGCACCTTACCAAAAGGCACGTCTGTCGCGTAGGCACCGAATCAGCATTTATGTCTTTGGCTGTGGCACCGAGCCAGCAGGCCTGTTTGAGGCAGTGACTTCGAGCCAGCATGCGTGTCTGGTGCTTTTGCACCGATCCATAAAGTATTTTGGTGGCAGTGGCACTAAGTCTATTTGCATGTCTGTCGCAGTGGCATCACGCAACTAGGTACGTCTGAAGCAGAAGCTCTAAACCATCGGTTTTTTGTCCGAGGCAGTGGCACTGAAACAGAGGGAATTTCTGAGCCGTTGGCAAAGATCCTACAGGTATGTCTGCGGCAATTGAACCGAGCCAGCAGGCATGCCGGAGTCAGTGGCGGCGAGGCAGCCAGCACGTCTGTGGCACCGAATCAGTAGTTATGTCTGAGACAGTGTAACCGAGCCAGCGGGCATGTCCTAACGAGTAGTTAAGACCCTGCAGTTATGCGTGTGGCAGCAGCATCAAGCAAGCGGGAACTTCGGTGGCGACTGCACCGAATCAGCAGTTATTTCGAAGGTGGTGGCAACGAGCTAGCAGGCTTGCCCGAGGTAGTGACTTTCATCCAGCAAAAAGGTCTGATGCCTTGCCACCGATCCATAAAGTATTTAGGTGGCAGTGCAACCAGGTACGTTTGAGGCAGTGACACATATCAGTCAGTTTAGAATCAGACAGTGGCACTGAGTCAGTGACAACGACCCTGCAGGTATCTCTGAGGCAGTGGTACCGAGCCGGCAGGCAGGACTGTGGCTTAGGCTCTGATTCTGCAGTTATGTCTCAGGCAGAGGCACATAGCCATCAGGCAAGCCTGTGGTTTAGGCACCGATTCAGCGGTTATATCTGAGGCAGCGGGACCGAGCCAGCAAGCGCATATTTGGTTTTGTCAAAGACTAAGCAGTTATTACTGAGGCAGCTGGTCCGAGCCGGCAGGCGTGTCTGTGACTTAAGCACCGAATCAGCAGTTCCAAGGCAATGACTGTGAGCCAGCAGACTTGTCTGATGCCCTGCCACCGATCGTTAATTATTTGTGTGGCAGTGACACTAAGTCGTTCGGCATGACAGTCACAATGGCATTGAGCAAACAGCTACGTTTGAGGCCGTGGCATAGATGCATTAGTTTAGGCAGGAGCAGTGGGCTGGGCTTGTCTCAGCGAGGGTCAACGACCCTGCATGTATCTCGGAAGCAGTGGAACTGAGCCTGTAGGCATGCTTGAGTAGTGGCACCCAACCAGCAGACACATCTGTGGCTTAGGCACCCATTCAACAGCTATGTCTGAGGCAGCAGGCACGTCTTTGGCTTAATCTGAGGCAGCGACACCGAGCCAGTAGGCACGTCTATGGCTTAGGCATCGAATCAGTAGTTATATCTAAGGAAGGGGGACCGATCCAGCCTGCGGGTCTGTGGTGTAGACAATGAATCAGCGGTTTTGACTGAGGCAGCGGGACAGAGGCAGCAGGCGTGTCTGTGATTTCGGTACTGAATCAGCAGTTATGTCAGAGGCAGCGGCACCGAGCAATCATGCACGTCCGTGGCTTCGGCATGGAACCAGCGATTATGTCTGAGGCAGCGAGACTGCGCCACCAGGTGTTTCTGTGATTTACGTAAGTTATCTCTTATACAGTGACGCCGAGGACAAGACTTCGAGGCAGGAGATATGTCAGATGTCTTCGCATCGAGCCAGTGACAACTACCCTGCAGATAAAACAGAGCCAGCTGACCTAGTTGAGGCAGTGGCATCAAGCCAACAGGCATGTAAGTGACTAAGGCACCCAATCAGCAGTTATGACAGAGGCAGCTGGACCGAGTCAGCAGCTTGTCAGTCACAGTAGCATCGAGCAACCACGTACGCCTGTGGAAGAAGCACTGGGTCATAGGTTATGTCTGAGGCAGTGACACTTAGTCAGCGGTCCAGCGATCCTGCTGATATGTCTGAGGCAATGGAACCGAGCCAGCAGGCATGCCTGAGGCAGCAGCACCGATGCAGCAGGCATGACTTTGGCTTAGGCACTGAATCGGCAGTTAACTCTAAGGCTGTGGAACCGAGCCAGCGGGCATATCTTAGCCAGTGGCAACGACCATGCAGTATTGAGTGTGGCAGCGGCATCTAGCCAGCATGCACCGATTCAGCTGTTGTGTCGGAGGCAGAAGCACCGAGCTAGCGGGCATGTCCTAGGCAGTGACATTCCGCCTTCAGGCATTTTTGATGCTTTGCTACCGATCCATAAAGTACTTGTGTGGCAGTGGTACTTAGTCATTTGCCATGACGGCCGCAGTGGCATCGAGCAACCAGGTACGTCTGGGGCAGTGGCACTGATCCATCAGTTTAGCATTAGTCAGTGGCACTGAGCCAGGGAGAATGTCTCAACAAGTGACAACAGCCCTGCTGGTATCTCTGAGGCAGTGGAACCGTGCCAACAGGCATGCATGTGGAAGTGGCACTGAGCCAGCAGGCACGTCTGTGGCTTAGGCACTAAATCAGCAGTTATCTCCCAGGCAGAGGCACCGAGCCAGCAGGCAAATCTACATCTTAGGCACCGAATCAGCAGTTATATTTGAAGCAGCGTGGCCGAGTCAGCAGCCGCATCTGTGGTTTAGTCACGGAATTAGCAGTTATGACTGAGGTAGCGGGTTCGAGCGGCTTAGGCGCCGATTCAGCAGCCGTGTATGAGGCAGCAGCACCGAGCCGGCAGACACGTCTATGACTTAGGCACCGAATCAGCAGTTATGTCTGATGCAGTGGTACACAGCCATCAAGCCTTCTGAGGCAGTGACCATGTGCCAGCTGATGTGTCTGATGCCCTGTCGCCTATCAATAAAGTATGTGTGTTTCAGTGACACTAAATAATTAGGCATGGCAGTAACAGTAGCATCGAGCAACAAGATACTTTTGAGGCTGTGACACAGATCCATCAGTTTAGCCTGCGGCAGTGGCACTGGGACAGCAGGCTTGTCTCGGCGAGCGACAACGGCCCTGCAGCTATCTCGGAGGCAGTGGAATCGAGCATGCAGACATACCTATGGATGTGGCACCGAGCCAGCAGGTACGTTTGTGGCTTGGGCACCGAATCTGCAGTTATGTCTGACGTAGCGGCACCGAGCCAGCAGGTACGTCTATGGCTTCTAAAGGCAACGAATCAGCAGTTATATCTGAGACAGCGGCACCGAGCCAGCAGGCACATCTGTGGCTTAGGCACCGAATCATAGTTTCATCTGAGGCAGCGTGTCCAAGCCAGCAGGCACGCCTATGGTTTAGGAAAGGATTCGGGCATGCCTGAGCCAGCGGGCATGTCTGAGCAGGAGGCAACGACCCTGCCTCGCACATGACTGCTGACATGCCTTGCCTTGCCACCGATTCATAGAATATTTGTGTTACACTGACACTTAGTCATTAGGTATAGCAGTCGCAGAAGCACTGATCCTTCAAGCCAGTGGCAACGACCCTGCATTTATTTCTAAAACAGTAGGACCAGGCCAGCAGACATGCATGTGGAGCTGTTACCGAGTCATTAGGCACGTCTGTGGCTTAGGCACAGAATCAGCAGTTATGTCTCAGGCAGGGGCACCGAGCAAGCATGCAAGTCTATGGCTGAGGCAACGAATCAGCAGTTATATCTCGGGGCAGCGGGTCCGAGCCAGCAGGCGCCTCTGTGGCTTAGGCACTGAATCACCAGTCATGTCTGAGCAGCGGCACCGAGCCAGCAGGAACGTCTATGGCTTAGGCACTGAATCAGTAGTTATGTCTGAGGCAGTGGCACGCGACCAGCAGGACTTTTGAGGTAGTGACTGTGAGCCAGCAGACATCTCTGATGCCCTGCCATCTATCCATAATGTATTTGTGTAACACTAATTCATTAGGCATGACAGCCACAGTGGCATCGAGCAACCAGATATGTTTGAGGAGCGGCACAGATCCATCGGTATAGCCTGAGGCAGCGGCACTGAGACAGCGATTGACACCGACCCTGCAGTAATCTCTGAGGCAGTGGAACCGAGCCTGCAGACATGCCTGTGGAAGTGGCTCCGAGCCAGCAGGCACGTCTGTGGTATAGCACCGCATCAGCAGTTATGTCTGAGGCAGCGACACTGAGCCAGCAGCCACGTCTATGGCTTAGGCACCGAAACTGTAGTTATATCTTAGCAAACGGGACCGAGCCAGCAGGCACGTCTATGGCTTAGACAATGAATCAGCAGTTATAATAGAGGCAGCGGAACAGATGCAGTACGCGCGTCTTTGGTTTAGGCACGGAATCAGCAGTTGTGCATGTGGAAGTGGCACCGAGCGAACAGGTACGTCTGTGGCTTAGGAACGGGATCAGCAGTTATGTCTGAAGCAGCGGGACCAAGCAAACAGGCGCGTCTGTGAATTTGGCAAGGAATCAGAAGTTAAGTCCCATGCAGTGGCACAAGTCAGCAGGCATATCCGAGGTAGTGACTGTTGAGACAGCATATATGTCTGATGCCTTGGCAACGATCCATACAGTATTATGGTGGCAGTGGCACCAAGTCTATTCGCAAGTCAGTCGCAGTGGCATCAAGCAACCAGGTACTCCTGAGGCAGAAGCACTGATCCATCGGTTATGTCTGAGGCAGTGACATTGAGCCAACGGGAATGTCTGAGCAAATGGCAACGATCCTGCAGGTATGTCTGAGGCAGTGGAACCGAGCCAGCAGGCATGCCTGAGGCATTGGCACCGAGGCAGCAGGCACGACTGTGGCTTAGGCATCGAATCAGCAGTTATGTCTGAGGCAGTGGAACCGAGCCAGCGTCATGTCTTAGCAAATGTCAGCGACCCTACAGTTATGCTTGAGGCATAAAAATCGAGCCAGCAGGCACGTCTGTGGCTTAGGCCCTGAATCAGCTGTTATGTCTGAAGCAGTGGCACCGAGCCAGCAGATATGTAGAATGCTCTGGCACCGACTTATAAAGTATTCCATGGCAGTCGCAGTTGCATCGAGCAACCAGGTACGTCTGAGCTAGTTGAACTTATCCATCAGTTATGCCTGAGTTAGTGAGCCAGGGGTGAGGTCTGAATGTGTAATGTAGAACTTATCAGTTTTTATACGTCTTCAGCAGTTTCACCTCCTCGATGCGGCCCCCGCCCTTTGGGGCTTGAAGAAATAAATGGGCTGCATAATGCTTCCACGCAGAGCTGAATCCGACCGCACACGAGTACTGGTAAACCACTTAGAGGATCTAAGCCTGCCCAGGCAAAGTGGTGCGAGTCGGACCGTCCACGCTTATAAACCCTATTGGTTTCATTGGGCGGCAGGGCTTGAGATATCATTTCATTCCAATGTCGGGTAAAAGTCCAACAAAATTGGAAGCAACGTCTCCAAAATGACCTTTATAGTGTTGACGGGGACGTTAAACATCAAATTAAACGGGGACTCCGGTTATCATCCAATTCTAATATGAGTGAAATAATCTTGAAAGGGCCGTAAAGTCAAAACCAAACAAAGAAAAAACATCCGACACTATCTGAAATATGCATGGTTAGACACTGTGAAGTACAATTTTAGGCCACTCTTAACAAAATATCTATAACTGCAACTGCTGGCACCATATCAGCAGGAAGGCACCGTATTAGCAGCAAGGCACCATATCAGCAGGAAGGAATTGAGTCTTACTGGGTAGCAGCAGCCTAAACACCGGTACCAACATGAAGTTTGATGACATACTGAGAGAGTTGGGAGAGTTCGGGTTTTACCAGAAGAGATTGTATCTGTTGCTTTGTCTCCCAGCTATCTCAGTCGGATGTTTTATGATGATGAATGTGATATTACTGGCGACGCCCAAGCACAGGTACTCCTGTTAGTTCTCTTTATAATATACATGTAGTAGAGAAATAAGCAAGTTCCGCCCCCGCCCATCGGGGCTTGAAGAAATAGATGGGCTGCACGATGCTTCTAAGCAGAGTTGAAACCGACCGCACACAAGTACTGTTAAACCGCTTAGAGGATATAAGCCTGACCAGGCAAAGCGGTGCGAGTCGGGTCGTCCATGTTTATAAACCCTATTGGTTTAATTGGGCGACGTGGCTTCAGATGTCATTTCATCTCAATGTCGGGTAAAAATCCCACAAAATTGGAAGCAACGTCTCCAAAATGACATATACAGTGTTAACGGGACGTTAAACCTCCAATCAAACAAACAAAGAAATAAGCCAGTATTGGGCGGTGGTAGGATTCGAACTCACGCGGGCAATGCCGCCTCGCCTAGCCATACAGGACTAACGGTCTAACCGACTGCACCACTACGCACCTCAAAAAAGGAGTTACATGGAAGTGTTTAGTTCATTCTTCCTGCATGGCCCGTCAGATAGAGTTACTAGGTATCGTTGTGCGTTGGCATACATGGATTATGATGGATGTCTGGGTCCTATGGATACCGAAGCTTGCAAATATATTATATCTATCAAATTTCAACAGGCACCCGGCCCTCGATCATTTCTGATGCAAGTGCCTCGGATAAAATGTATAGTAGAGAATATATAGTTTGTCTGTCATTTCTGACAATGACCTGTCTTAATCACATGGGAGAACTGCTACGATTATGACCGATTAGACCGATTCTAGCTTTAAACTGTCCGTTGCAGATAGAACGACAGCGACACAACTGTGAGGGAGGCTTTGAGGGTGTCCTTGTATCTCTTCTGACCACCATGGGAGCGTTTCCCGATAGATCGTTTTCTTTGACAAGCGTTCCTCAGGCATTCTGGTTACATGGCTTGTCCATCGTAACTGTTCAAGTTTCAGAAGAGTATGTACAATCTGCATCACTGCCCTTTTCAGGACTTCTGTGTCTGGAATTCTGTCTTGTCACCTAATCTTTATAAGTTTTCTGAGACGGCTTGTATGAGATTGTGTGCCGTTGATAAACTGTCCACGTTTCGTATGTATATAATAGAGTTGGAAGCCCCACAGCTCTGTATACTTTAAGCTCTGTGTCAAGCCGTATTCCACTTCGATCCCGAACACGACCACGTGGTAGGCCAAATGACTAGCTTTGGCAGTCCTGGCATTGACTTCATTATCCATGTGCACGACTCTTAACAATGTGCTTCCAGTCTACCACTTGCCTTTTTACCTTTCACTGTAATGGTCGGCTCCTTGTACATGTACTTGTCGATAAACCACTTCAGTCTTTTTGGTGCTGATTGTGAAGTCATCGCTGTCACAGGAGTCATTATACAGAGGACCCGCGTTATAACGGCAGTATTTGTTCTCAAAATGTAAACCGTTCTAAAGAATTATCCCACTACACACATACACAGTGAAACATCGATGGCTCACCTGAAGGAACATGATAATGTGTTCGAGAAAGGCGTATTTCGAGCCACTGAGAGTTATTTATAGAGTCATGTCAGGAGGCATAATGCTTATATGAAAACAGTATGCTGTGTGTACTCATTAGAATCGCCTCATCGAGGCGATTCTAATGAGTACACACAGCATAGATTATAATGAGAACACTCAGCATACCTTTTCACAATAAACGATCTTTCTAAATTATACCAAATTATGATTTATCAGAACCTGGGGAAAGCATTTTCTAGGGACTCAGGAATGTTTTCGAATCAGCCGTGGTAAACGAGCCATCGGAGTAGTAAGGGCCCCACTTGGGCGCCATGGACTGCGCATGCGCAGCATTTGTATCACTTCCGGTGAAACGTAAGCGAAACGATTAGATGACGAAACTACCCTAAATATCGGACGTGTGTTCGAATGACGTAACTCGCGGTAATTACGCCGTAAGTATCCTAAATGTTGAGGCGAAAGATGTTCCCGCGGATTGGCAAAGTTCGCCGTCCCCGATCAGGTCGGGGGTGATCGGGGTCTACCCCGTTCGCTCGAGCGATCCTATCCCAATATTTAGGGAGATACTACCCTGTATAGTATCGATGAAATTAAGTCTCTCACCCGCAAACCAATTATCGCCTCGAAAACCGGGAAACAATGGAAGGTGTTGGAAGAGCTCGACTCGATGCGAGAAACTAGTAATGGACCGCGTCCCGGAAAAAAAAAGTTTGGTTCGTTCGATTTGAGGTTTCACGTCCCCGTCAACGCCGTATAGATCATTTTGGGAGGCGTTGCTTCCAGTCGCGCGAGACCTTTACCGGACATATCTACGACATTTGAATCTCGGAGAATCTTTCTCGGCTACGGAATTTATACGGATATCGCGGGGCGTAGCCAGTATGCATTATGAGAGTGGAGCGTAAAATGAGAAGCAAATGATGATAGGATTTTTGATCAGCTGTAATTACCCTAAAAATTGGGGCACCTGAAGGGAGGTCACCGTAAATATCCTAAAGTTTGATCTCAAGCGATGTAGCAAACGTGTTCTGGTGGAATAGTGGAATGACAAACAGTGCAGACCCTGGTTAGAGGGATCCGGATCTACACCGTTTTTTTCTGTCCCAATATTTAGGGTAATACTACCCGGTGCAGTCCTGCGATATTGACAAATCGATTGTCTCCGACACTCAGTGCGAAACGCTTATCGCCTTTAAACTAGAAAACAATGAAACTCGCTGGAAGATAGCGTTTAGAAGGCTGATGTTGTCGTTTAAATTTCTAAACACGCTCGCTTCTGAATGGGCTGCGTCCCGGGAAAAGAAAGTTTTGTTTGTTCGATTTGAGGTTTCACGTCCCCGTCAACGCCGTATAGATCATTTTGGGGACGTTGCTTCCAGTCGCGCGAGACCTTTACCGGACATATCTACGACATTTGTATCTCGGAGAATCTTTCTCGGCTACGGAATTTATACGGATATCAGGGGGGCGTAGCCAGAGCAAAAATACTTTAACACGAAACTCTCGATACGGAAAGAATTTGCTCCGCTTCTGTCGCTACTATAAAATTCGTAAAATCATCGCGAAAACACGCCTATATAATTTTGACTCCCTTAAACCCAGCTTTTAAACTGTAAACTTTGAGTATGCAGGCGGTAAACCTTATTTTCCTTATTACTGCTCCAAGACAAAGGTTGTGGGTACTCGTTAGAACCGCCTCATCGAGGCGATTCTAAAATATATAAACCCAACTTTTATACAGTAAAATTTGGCTTTGCAGGGGTAAACATTATTTTCCTTATTACTGCTCCAAGACATAGGTTATGGGTACTCGTGAGAACCGCCTCGGCGAGGCTATTCTAACATATATCTACAACATTTGTATCTCGGAGAATTTTTTTCTTGGCTATGTAATTTATACAAGCATTTCCTATCAAGCTGATCAGATCAATGCTTAGTTTTGAGGATTTCTACCATTTAAATTATCGTTATAAAGAGTGTGCCGCTATAACGAATGTCGGTATAAAGTGGGTTGACTGAGGGCATAGCGGAAATATACGCGCTCGATCGGGGTTAGCTCCGTTTGGTCAGGGGCAGTCGGTCAGTCGTTCACGCGAATTGTTGCGCGTGTTAAACGAAACGACGTCGTTTTACCGTTGTACGCGCGGCGTGTGCCAGTGCACGGCAGCAGCACTCTTCCAGTCCAACATTTAGGATATAACTACTGTCAAACGCTGGTGCGGTGTCATGGTCAGCTTAATAAGTGGGATGTTTGGCCTAGACCCTCTAAGCGGTTTACCAGTACTCGTGGGGGTGAAAGACACGCGCAGCCCGATCTATTTATTTGAGCCCTAGAGGGGCGGGGAGCTAAATATCCCGTACAGAGGGTCCTCGCTATAACGACAGTATTTGTTCCCTTCTATGGCACCGTTATCCTATATGCCGTAGAAAGAATGTGTTGTATATCGTTTGTCATTTGAGAAAAGTACACCGTGTGACTGTAGAAGACTGGTTGGAGAAATTCAATTTCTAAAGGCGTGAGAAACGTTGAACGATCAGGGTTAGCTCCGTTTGGTCAGGGGACAGTCAGTCCGTTTGTTTGTTTGTTTGTTTGATTTGAGGTTTAACGTCCCCGTCAACACTGTATAGGTCATTTTGGAGACGTTGCTTCCAAATTTGTGGGACTTTTACCCGACATTGAGATGAAATGACATCTCAAGCCCTGTCGTCCAATGAAACCAATAGTGTCTATAAGCATGGACCGTCCGACTAGCACCGCTTTGCCTGGGCAGGCTTAGATCCTCTAAGCGGTTTACCAGTACTCGTGTGGGGTCGGACTCAGCTCTGCGTGGAAGCATTATACAGCCCATCTATTTCTTCAAGCCCCGATGGGCGGGGGCGGTCAGTCAGTCCGTCGTTAACGCAAATTGTTGCGCGTGTTAAGCGAAACGACGTTGTTGTAACGTTGCACGGTAGCAACCACAGCCACCACCACCGCCCACCATCACAGCCACAACCACAGACACTACAACCAGCGCGTAGCGCGCGTGATTTGCCTACTTACAACTGACCTCCAAATCCACCACAGCCACCACCACCGCCCACCATCACAGCCACAACCACAGACACTACAACCAGCACCACAGGCACACCACAACAGCCACCACCACCACCACCACCACAGCCAATGACATCTCAATCCCTACCGCCTAATGAAACCAACAGGGTTTATCAGCGTGGACGGTACGCCTCGCACCGCGGTTCCTGGACAGGCCCGGAGAGAAAAGTCCCATGCATTTGAAAGATATTGAGTTTTACGAAAAGTGGTTCAAAGACTTACTCGCTTTTGTAACAGAATATCTGAGAGATGAAACACTTAGCTTAGCGAGTGAGTGAGTTTTAGTTTTACGTCCCACCAACAACTAAGGTCATACGGAGACGGGACCTCGGGTGGGATACAGTGAGGATACAGCGGGGGGTACAGTCAGGATACAATGGGGATACAGTCAGGATACAGTAAGGATACAATGGGGGTCTTTCAAATGCATGGGACTTTTCTATCCGCTCGTAGGTATCGAATACAGCTCTCCCGTGCTCAGCTTATATCTGATGGAGTTAACCTAATTAAGATGACTTTCTCTGCGCCTGCACCTGACAGTAGTAATATCCTACATGTTGGGATGGAAGACTGCTGCTACCGTGCAAAAAAAATCACGTAACGACCGAGGTGATCGGGTTGAACGTACCCGTCGCTCAAGTCTTTAAAATGTTGGTACCATTTGTCATAGTCTGGTATATAGGGGACCCATTTTTGCGATTTAATATCGTACACTTCGACTGAGCCCATTTTGTTTAAAATGTAACACGCAATGCAGATCGTTCGAATCGAAAGTGACGGGTTGTAAATCCTCGTCTAGTAGATATAATCTGAGGGCGGTCAAGTTTGACACGTTTACGGGAAGATAGATGGCGTCTTCAAACCTGTCAGATTTGAGTTTTTTATATCGGTTGTCGATCTCGATATTTCTCAACACCGGTATAGTTCTGTTTCTTACGTAGGATTCCTCCACGATATCGCAACAGAGATATATTCTTCTCGATCTAGGCGTAAAGTTTAACGTCAAAGATATCTGTTTGAGAGCGCACACCCAGTGACCGTCCAGAGTATAGGTTTTATGAAATTGGATCCAAAAGTCGGAAGGGTTGTTGTTCTTACGTAAATCCAAAGAGTCTTTGCTACTGAGATAAGCGTAAAAATCTGTCATGTTTCTGCGGTGGTTCGGATCTCGTCCACGATGGTTTGTATCAGGTAAACGCTTCTCAGCATAGACGGAATGAACGACGAATGTCTGTTTACCAATGCTTTCTTTCTCTGGAAACTAACTCTATTCGACCCTAACGTTCTTAGCGCGAGACTTCTCCTTTCGAAGAGTCTTGCATCCCTTCTTAGAGGATTGATCGTTCCGTTGGTCAGTCTTTTGGCTACCTCTCTAATGGATGACATTTGCAATCGAGTAATATTTCGTAACAGGGTTCTACGATCCACGGGTAAGGCATCTCTCAAGGTCGCTAAATAGCGAATGGAACGGAAAACTTTGGAATGTTCCATGATTTTAGTCGGCGTTTCTTGTCACCGCTTCTTACGAGTATAGAGCTCAAGCTCGATCAGTGTTGGTAAAACCACGTCATCCATTTGATTCATAAATTTGATACCCGTGATTACCACTTTACCGGTATGAAAGCAGCAAAAATTTACGCCATCTATTTTGAAATTTAGAGCCGGAAACAACTCTGGCTCGTACACTACACTTCTTTCCTCAGCCAACGCCTTTAAGTCCAATTCAGCGCTAAGAGAGTGACTGGCAGACGCTGTCAACATCCTAACCGTTCCTAGGCTGGCGGGATAACCTAGTGTTTGAAGCTGTCTGGCATATCTGCGCAAACGTTTCCGTCCCTCTTCTACGTCTGAGGCTCTTCCATTGCAGTTGATAGCGCCACTGGAAAACACGAGACAGTTGCCACCGATAGTTCTATGCTGCCATATAAGACCTGGAAAAGATCTCGGGTCATATCGAGCGTTCCATATACGTTGACATAATTCTATCAGGTCGATCGGACAATTTAATTGGGCGCTATATACCACGTTGGTAATTTTCATCTTGGCGTCTTGTCAAACAATGAATACGAATTGGTGTGTATGTCTATTTTGTCCGACATAAATTCACGTGATTTCTGACTACGAGTAGTCTTTCACGTCTTCTTCCGGAATCCAGCTGTCATATTTCTTGGGCCAGTGCAACCAGCGAACGAGAACTTCTTTTCGCTTGTTTCGGACGCGTCTTTTTAATATCTCTTGGATGTAATATTCGGTAGAATCGTCCACGCGAATCTTCTGAAGTTCCTGTTCATAAAAGGTACCTTCCACTTTTTCGTCATCCCAGGATTCGAGCCTATAAACCGGGATACCCTCTCTTCTAAAACGCGAGCTGACTTTAAATATTTCGCCAGTCCATTTTTGCGAATATTCTCTATCGAATAAAGTTCTCACGTGCGATATGCGTACCGTTTGACCGAGTTTAAATTTGTACTGCTTTTTGGTTTTCCGTTTGCTTCTTTTTTTCGATTTGTCCCCGGCCTGTCTCAATAAATACTGCTGCAACCTACTTTCACCTTCGTTTTCCTTTGAAATGGAAGCCGGGGGTTGACCGAGACTTCTATGTACGGTTTGATTATAGCTGTGAACTACATCTTGAAGAATGTCGACATACCGCTGCGTTCTATTTTTCATCATATACCTAAACAACTTATGTTTTAAAGTCTTGATTAACCGTTCGCTGTAATTTGCTTTGGTCTCCGTATTCAGGGCGTAAAAATGATGGATGTTTTTGTTTTTTAAATATGTATTGACCTCTTTACTACGGAATTCCATACCTCGGTCAGTCCTAATCGTGTTAGGTTTTCTCGGTCCTTTAAGAATGACTCGTAGGGCTGTGACAATATCGACCCCTTTTTTACTTTTTACGGGCCGGCAATGAGCAAAACGAGAGAAAATGTCTATGGAGACCAGTACGTATCGATAGTCGTCATTCTGTTTGGAAATGTCAACCATATCCATCAGATCCATATCCCACTGACTGTCAATGCCAGCCACAATTACCCTAGACCGGGTATATTTACGTCTGGCGCCTCTAGTCAGGGAATACGACTCCTGGTCTTGCAGCCATTTGCGTATGCGGTGCCTGCCAATTTTAAATTGGCCTCGAGTTTTGACGATCTGGTACAGTTTCTCCGGCCCTAGGTAACTGCCTGGGGATTTGGGATTAAAATACAAGGAAGATAAATATTGCTTCCAGTCAGTCATCTTTATTTTAACGAAGACTATGGCAAACGAATATTCTTACAAAACTATAAAACGATACTAAACCTATAGGATACAAAACGATGAAAACAAGTGTGTATACTGTGTCACGTGGAAACAATGGATATATAAAGTTTGAAACAAATATTCAAAAAGTATGCATGTAATTTACAATATAACGCTATATAAGTGCGATACATCGTCATCGTGTCTCTCAAACGCTTCTATAAAGCGCTCCGCAGCCTCCCTGGCTTCCCGTCGTAATTGAAAACACCTCAGCCATAACAACAGTTCATCCAACAACGCCAAAGTCATCATTGCCATACCAAACATATTTATATTTGTCATTTGGGGTCTATCACTCTATATTCTGTCACGTATTCGCAATCATGCTCCATAATTATGACGCGTTGTATACGTCTGTTTCGTGTTTATGACAATTTACTTTCGTTCGTGTCACTGTCTTCACCAGTTTTGGTAATCGTTCGGATTGCACTCTGAGCACTGTAAAGCTCCCAACTGATTCAAATGGTCACTTTGCAGAAAGCAAGGGACCACTGGGTTGAGTTCGGGCAATGTATTTCCTATTTCTGATAACAAGTCTTTCAAACGATTGAATTCCGATGGCCTCAAGCATATTCCCGTTTTCGTTGGTACAACTTCGTCCCGTGGTTTCCAGTATTGTCTTATATCTACGCAGACACTATTTTCGCCGATCTTACAGAATACGTTCCCTCCGAGATGACATCTATAGACCTGTTTCTTTTCTAATGCCTTATCCACGTATTCCAACTGATCGAGCCAATTCTTCCACCGCATCATGTTTAGACTGATTCCTTTCTTAGTCGGTTTATCGTCTTTCCACTCCCTGATATCGACCCGTAACTCGCCCTTCCATTCGTGCACTTCCACGTAACGATCATTCCCGAGACTGAACCGACATCTGTAGTTTGCCATGTTTCCTTATTGAATGACACAGTACCGCGCGAACGAGGTATATATACTTATGCGGTACAATCCGATTGGTTCTTTCACGGCTGTCGCTGATTGGATACAACGTGTCTAAACACGTTCGATGAATGTCACTATCGGATAAGCGGTTATGACAAGCGTTTTTCTCCTGGTTTGAGTACACACGACTTTAATGGTGTTGCTCGTTCGTCTGCTGTATCCCAAAATTCCTATGTCAAAAGTAAAGGTTTTTATGAGTTCGAGCCTTTTACCGCACACGTTCTTTTTGTCAGGCTTATCCAAACACTTCTTGATACTATCAAACATGACACGTCTATTTGAAAAGACAGAAGCTCCCATACTCTCGGAGTAAAGATGTTTTTCTATCGCGTGGTTTGACACTTTACAACACGAATTCATTTTGAAACTGAGGTCTTGACCAGCACGCAGAAAGGTTTAACTCATTGCTCCAACCAATCAGATGAGATAATTTAGACATGACCAAACTCGCTCTGTATTGATCAATACTTTTTTTTTTTTTGCTCTGGCTACGCCCCCCTGATATCCGTATAAATTCCGTAGCCGAGAAAGATTCTCCGAGATACAAATGTCGTAGATATGTCCGGTAAAGGTCTCGCGCGACTGGGAGCAACGCCCCCCAAAATGATCTATACGGCGTTGACGGGGACGTGAAACCTCAAATCGAACGAACCATTTTTTTTTTTTCCGGGACGCGGTCCATTACTAGTTTCTCGCATCGAGTCGAGCTCTTCCAACACCTTCCATTGTTTCCCGGTTTTCGAGGCGATAATTGGTTTGCGGGTGAGAGACTTAATTTCATCAATACTATACAGGGTAGTATCTCCCTAAATATTGGGATAGGATCGCTCGAGCGAACGGGGTAGACCCCGATCACCCCGACCAAATCGGGGACGGCGAACTGCGCCAATCCGCGGGAACATCTTTCGCCTCAACATTTAGGATACTTACGGCGTAATTACGGTAATTTACGTCATTCGAACACTCGTCCGATATTTAGGGTAGTTTCGTCATCTAATCGTTTCGCTTACGTTTCACCGGAAGTGATACAAATGCTGCGCATGCGCAGTCCATGGCGCCCAAGTGGGGCCCTTACTACTCATCGGTGTTCGAGCCATCACGCGGTAAATTCAGAGTTTATTAAAGAAAATAAACTCTTACTGACTGTTAGGTAGTCAAAGGCTTGCTGTTTTCTTATTTACAGGTACTACAAAAAACATATATTTTGGAGGCAATTCTAATAAATAACCATAAAACACGAACCGGAACCCGGGAAGTACGGAACCCGGGAAGGGACATTCAATTTTACTTTTAATATGTTGTGCGAACAAGATATTACTAAGTTGTGCGAACAAGATATTGTCTTTTGCGAACAAGATAATATGTTGTGCGCAAAAAGTTTTATATTGTGCGGACAACATACTTTATCTTGTGCTGATAACATATTATTATGTGCGCACAAGATAATATCACAAGAAATTATGTTGTCCGCACAAGATATGAAATTGTGCGAACAAGATAATATCTTGGGCGCACAAAATATTATGTTGTTTGCACAAGATCTTTGTTGTGCAAACAAGATAATATGTTGTGCGAACAAGATAATAAGTTGTGCTAACAAGATATTATGTTGTCCGCACAAGATCTATGTTGTGAAAACAAGATAATATGCTGTGCGAACAAGATAATAACGTGTGCTCACAAGATAATATCTTGTGCGCATAAGATATTATGTTGTGCGAACAAGATAATAAGTCGTGCGCACAAGGTATTATGTTGTCCGCACAAGATCTATCTTGTGCAAACAAGATAATATCTTGTGCGCAAAAGATAGTAAGTTGTGCGAACAAGGTATTATCGCGAACAAGATATTATTGCGAACAAGATATTATCTTGTGCGCACAAGATACTCACTATAATTATCTTGTTCGCACAACATATATAAATTGCATGTCCCTTTCAGGGTTCTATAGGGAAGGGACATGTATTTTTTTAATATGTTGTGCGAACAAGATATTAATTTGTGCGCACGTGCGGACATCATAATATATAATGTGCGGACAACATAACATCTTGTGCGCACAAGATACAATATCTTGTTCGCACAACTTAATATCTTGTGCGCACAAGATATTATCCTGTTTGCACAACATAGATCTTGTGCGGACAACTCAATATCTAATGCGTCTGATTAAATTGTCCTTACAAGATAATATTTTATGCGAACAAGATATTGAGTGGTGCAAACAAGATATTTGTCCGCACTAGATTTTAAGTTGTGCGAACAAGATAATATCTTGTGCGCACAAGATATTATGTTGTCTGCACAAGATAATATATTCTTGTTCGCACAACATATTATGTGCAAACAAGATAATATGATATGCGCACAATATACAGTATTATGTTGTCCGCACAAGATCTATTATGTGCCAACAAGATACTATCTTGTGCGCACAAGATATTAAGTTGTGCGAACCAGATATTATCTTGTGCGCACAAGATAATAACTTGTGCGCACAAGATATTATGTTGTTTGCACAGCATATTAAAAGAAATCGCATGTCCCTTCCAGGGTTCCGTAATTATTGGAGTATTTCATATAATAATCTTCAATTACTTGCATCTGTTCCATTCTACGCTCCGGATGCTGGGTATTTTTTCAGCAGCTGACAGTTTGAAATATTTTTCTTATACTTCCCAGAAAACAGAATTTGACTTTGAATTGAGCTGAAACTTGAGGTTTCGAGGCGGTTCTAACGTTTACCCTCAATCTATATTTTGAGCAGAAATATGAAATATATTACAACTTTTCATCTAAAAATTTTCGTAGTTTTTTCGACGTTCAAATTTACCATGTATTTTTATAGGCGTGCTTTCATAATGCTTTGGGTGAATGGGCAAACCCAAGATGGGCTACTTGGCAAACCAGATGACACATAGCAAAGGTTCTGATCAGTCTGTTCGCATGCGTAGGTTGCTCTCCAGCATTTTTTATAACACTATTTTGCTTGAAGTGGCCAAATTATGTAACTGACAGCAACGTGACAAATGATGACGCATGAATTAAAAACGGAAGTGTAAATATTTTATTTTAAGTTGTTAAACACATTAAACATTGAATTTCAAATTCTTTAAGTTTAAAGGAATCATTTCAGAACACAGTTGAGACTTGTCGTTACAGGCACGATTACGGTGACCCCGTAAACCTACATGCCGTCAAGACGACGGAGGGTAAACTCTATTCAAGTATATTGAAAATTTTACCGCCAAAATATGATTCTTTTTTTAGATTTGTGTTTCATATTTCTGCTCAAGTCATGGATTGACTGAACTCGTTAGAACCGCCTCGGCGAGGCGCAAATAAATTTTGTGAGCCCCTAACTTTTGATAATCTAGCATAAGCTGTGTACCAAATATCAAAGACTGGGACTTCTGGTTTCAGGCAAGAAGAGCTTTAAAGGTTTTCCCTATATAAGTCCGCGTAAACTATAGAGACATGTGGCGGGACCATTTTTAGCCCCAGGGCTATAGTTGGGACAATCTTGGCAGAGGCCCACTACTCGGCCTGGGCCTTCTGGTTTCAGTCAAGAAGATATTTAAAGGTATATTTTCCCTATATACATGCAAGTCTATGTAAAACAAGTGGGTCCCTGTGTGGGGTCGTATTTGGCCTCAGGGCCACAAATTTAAGAATACTGACAGAGGTCCACACGACGAAGTTGTGTACAAAATATCAAAGGTCTGGGCGTTCTGGTTTCAGACAACGAGCGTATAAAAGGTTTTCTCTATATAAAGCCGTGTTTATATGCACGATTTACACCCGGGTGCAACGGGGTTGTAAATTTACACAGGGGGTGTATTTTTGGTCATGTAAACGGTGTTTTAAGGAAATATACCCCGTGCAAATATGCACCCGGAGTAAATTTGCTCCAAATTCCGAGGTGGTGTACAAGGCTAAAAGGAAATTGACTTAGTGCAATAAGTTTTGACCTGATATGATTCATATTCTAATCCGACCCAGTTATCATCAAGGCAAACAGTCTAGTAAAGTTTCATGAAGATTGAAGCAAAATTATGGCCTCTAGCCGGTGGATGAGGGGTGGGGTGTCGTTTACGGCCCTTTCAAGATTATTTTACTCATATCGAACGATCGTTAAAAAGGAGTGGGCGAAAACCGGAGTACCGGAGACAAACCACCTGACCTTCCGTTGCAGAACTTGGCGTCCGGGACTCCCACATGTAACCCGAGCCAGGCTCGAACCACAGCGATGAGAGACCGAATAATTAAGAGTCAGCGCTCTTATCCACTAGGCCACGGAGGCCCGTATCCTCTAGCGTGTGAACAAGGTTTAAAATATGACCCGTGTTCGAACTTAACGTAGATATGAGCCCCGCCAAGCGAATATGTGTCTTCGAGCATTCCGTCATGACAAATTTTAACTGCGCATGCCCAGCCATTCAGAGGGGCCAGAGATATGGCTTTCTGTCTGAAGGTTCCTCTTGATTCACTGCTGTAAGTACCAAAATCGCTTGACGGGGCCCAATTTTCATAAAGACAAACATTTTGATAAAGTTTCATGAAGATTGTAGCAAAATTATGGCCTCTAGAGGGTGAACGAGGTTTTAACACAGTTTGACCTAGTGACCTATTTCTTTTATCTGAGGGATGTGACCCATATTCAAATTGGACCAATATATTATCAAGGCAAACATTCTGGTTTATTTACATGAAAATTGAAGCAAATCTCGGATCTCTAGAGGGTGAACAAGGTATTAAAGAAATTTGACCTGATGACCTAGTTTTTGAGATAACATGACCCATATTCGAACCTGGCCTAGATATTGTCTAGACAAACATTCTGGTAAAGTATCATGAAGATTAAGGCCCATCTGTGGCCTCTCGAGGTTGAACAAGATTTTAATGTAATATGACCTAGTTTTTGACCTGACACGACCCATATTCGGATCTGAATCAGATATTGTAAGGACAAATAGTCTGGTAAAGTTTCATGAAGATTGAAGCTAATCTGTGACCTCTATATGAAGAACAAGGTTTTATAGAAATTTTATCTAGTGACCTAATTTTTGACCCAATATGACCCATATTCAAATCTGGCCGAGATATCATCAAGACAAATATTCTGGTAAAATTTCATGAAGACTGAAGGAAAATTGTGGCCTCTAGAGAGTGAACAAGGTTATAACGCAATTTGACCTAGTGACATTGTTTTTGATCCGAAATAACCCATATTCGCACTCGACCAAGATATCATCAAGGCAAACATTTTGGCAATATTTCATGAAGATTGAAGCAAAACTTGGGTCTCTAGAGAGTTAACAAAGTTTTAAAGAAATATGACCTAGTAATCTAGTTTTTTATTTTTCATAACCCCTATTCAAACTTGACCTTGATATTATCAAGAGCAGCATTCTGGTAAAATTTCATGAAGACTGAAGCAAAATTGTGGCCTCTAGGGTGAACAAGGTTTTAATGCAATTTGACCTTGTGACCTAGTTTTTGATCCGATATGACCCATATTCAAACCAAACTTAGATATTGTCAAAGCAAATCTTTGGTCTCTAGAGGGTGAACAATGTTTTAAAGAAGGACTTGTCACCATAAAGGGGTTTTCCTGGTACCTAAATATTTTGGGAAAATATAGCCACACAGAGGAGAAATTCATCCCTGAACGGAACTCTGGTTTTGCGATAAGGGTTTATCAAAAGCGGGTGGGGTAATTCCATATCAGTTCTACCAAGGACAATTAATCAGCAATTGACTATATTCACATAGCAGACTGACAAACCTTTTTGCCACGTAATGCATATTCTTTGGGTACATATTAATGTGAAATAGGGTGATTGTATATTTTATTGAACTTTGCTAAAATATAATACTTTATTTGCACTTTGCGGATTTTTATTAATTTTTCATCTACCAAATTTGTCAAACAGTTGAACTTTTCTTTACTCAGCAACACATTCTTACCTCATTTCTAGGAAATACTTATCAAGGCTTGGCCATTGCGGAATTATGAGGATTTTTTGATAAATGGTCTGTGACATGAGTTATGTGCCCTTGAAAAGAGAAAATTGCAGTATAATGCGATGAAATTATCAAAACTTTTTTTTGCCTTTTTGCTTTAAGTTTACAGGCCAGAGATGCTTACAGGAGTTAAATTCTAATGTATTTATCGTGTAAAAGGGTTGTACTGTTGTAGCAGAGACTAAATTGGTATCAGTAAGGGTCAAAATTACTTTTAGAGGTGTTAAGAGTTCAGCGTTTTAATCGGATATAATTGACACACATTTGCTCATCTCATTCCGTATCACTTTCTTCTGAGGTGTCGCTGTTGGTATCCCAAACTTCAGCTGCAGCATCTGTAATAAAATCAATGTATTTATTATGTATCTTAGGCCCTTTTATGCTGGCTGGTGTCGCTCAAACCCCAAATACCATAAGACTGATGCAATACGGGCACAGCAGCCCACCACTCTAGCCCCTGATTTGCATGTGCAAAACCAACCGGCGATAGGTGATAAGCCTTGCTGTATTCAATCCATAAATTATAGGTCTTGCTACTGGTATGCATTGAACGTACTTGGGACTTGAGGACACCTTCTTGCTCTTTGTTTATAAGGATTTCATATTTGCCGACATCTGTTTGGTGTTCTTTCGTGTAGGATTTTGCCTGGCGAATCTGATAATCTCCCTTTGTTAGGTCTCTAAACTCTGCTTCGTTCAGTTCTGGGAAATCTGGCATTTCAGATGCATCCGTACTTTTCCAAATTGTGCGCCTTTTGTCCCACTTATTGTCAGTCACCTTTTGTTGAAGTTTATTAGGTGACTTTGCTAAGGCCACCATTCGTTTTGCCATGGCAACATCTGATTCCAAACTTGTCACCAAGGGTGGCCTGAAAGCGTTGCAAAGTGTGTGTGTGGGGGGGGGGGGGAACAATTCGCACATAATTGCCAGCAAACGGGATTTGAGAGTTGAGAAGCACATTTCTTAAAGCTTTCCATTGCTTTATACGCCCGTTTGCTGACTCAACAACCCACCTCACTTTGGTGACAATTCTGCATTCATTTGCTTCCTCAGTGCTATGCTGTTTCTCTGTTTTCGTCAAGAAATGAGGCATTTCTGTATTGATCCCACAATCAATAATAAGTCTGTTACATCCATGAACCCCCTGTCAACAATGAGAACACCCCCTTCATTGAACCAATTTCTAATATCCTCGCTGTTGCTCTTCAGCATATGCTCTGTTATCTTGGCATCTGAGTTTTTACCATCAACCAGGTAAGGTCCAAGCAGTGTAAATATGTAGCCGTCAGTTGCTACAAGCATCATCGGTTTAAGCAATTAAGCCTTAGCTATCCTTAGAGCGCACAACGAAGACCCTGTTCAGACTGCGCGAAGCCGCAGGCCGATTTGTGTCTTCGTTGGGCGCACATGTAAATTGTAGGAAATGTGCTCCGGCTCATACGTCAGTGGAATGGAAACATATGCAGCGCTATTTGGTAATTTTTCGGTAAAATACTTCAATCAAAGCACTGAGAGTACTGGTGGGTCGATTGCTAGGAAACCGAGACTTTTAAAGTTGTTACGTTCAATCCTTAAAATTCAGTAATTTAAGCAAGGGGTAGAACATATAAAATGCCACATAATGCGGTGTAAGATCTGTGGCTATACTGTTTGCCAGCCCCAAAGTACACGAGTCAAGTCAAGAATACTTTTTACACATCACTCTGATGTCACATTGAGAAGACTAGCTCTGCTCTTAATAACCGGTACCTGTGATTTATACATGGTCAGCTAGTCACGTGGTCAGTAGCAGACGGGATGCCCCAGTTAACGAGCCCAGTCCAGACTTTACTTTTTACACAGTGTCACATGGAGAAGACTTACGCTGCTTAAAATAATCGGTACTTTGGTTTTGACATGGTCAGATAGTCACGCGGACAATAACAAGCACTTCCCTGGTCAGTGAAGGCCACGTGGTCGATTCCAAAACAAACATATGGAAATGTACCGAAAGGTCTAATTACGCCGCGCTGTACCATACCCATGTGCCGAAGTACAATGCAAGCTTCAATAAATGACGCACCTGTCAATGTGGTGGGGTGGTAGGGGAGGGGATCCTGATGTAAATATCCGCAGGATGCATTTTACCCATAATATCCTGAACAGGAAAAATAATATTTTGAAAAAATAAATAAATGGGTAGATGCAATTAGCTAAATGAGCGAATTCAAGGTCAAGGTATTTCCTTGACTTTGGCCCAATGTCATTCAGATATGGAAATTAAAACTTGTTTTTGTCAGAAACCACTAGGCCATATATAACGAAATTTCATAAGGAAGCTTTTAGAAACAGAGAAATGGAAATTGAATAATATCAATTTGGTCACATGACCAATATAGCCGCCATGCCTATATAAGGTAAGAAAACATTAAAACATCTCCAGAACCAGTGAGTCGATTGTTACGAAATTTGGTATAAAGCATTGGGGACTCATGCCAATTATAGTTTGTTCAATCGATTACCTTTGGATGACCTTGACCCATTTTACGCCAAGGTCAAATTTGGTCACATAAGCCTTTGTATAGGAAAAGGTCAAAACTAAGTATATATATATATTTTTTTTTTTCATAAATTATTGCACTCTTTATCTGAAAATGGGTAGATGCAGTAAGCTAAATGAGCAAATTAAACTGTATGAGTATTCAAGGTCAAGGTCATTTCTTAGACCTTTGCCAAAGGTTATTCAGATACGATTTCTCAGAAACCACTGGTCCATATAGTGTAACACAATTTTATAAAGAAGCTTTTAGGATCAAAGAAATGAAAATTCATTAACATGACAAATAATGCTGCTATGGCCATATAAGGGAAAAGCCTTTCGAAAATCTTCTTTGGAAGCCGTGGGTTCACGTCATAAAACTTGTCATGCGGCATTGGAGACTCTAGGCAATCTTTTGTTCAAATGATGACCCCTGGACTTATTCTACACCAAGTTTAGATTAGGTCACATAGATTTTTGAATGGAAAAAAGCCAAAGCTGTATATTTTGAGCTCACCAGTGGTTGCCTGCTTCTGTGATGGCTGCGTCATCAACATTTTAAAATTACATCTCCGTAGAAACTGCCAAGCCAATTGAAACCAAATAACCTGGTGAGCGTAGTTGCCCATGAGCCACTTATTTTATACAAAGCGTCCAAAAGTCCATCGTTTTTAATATATATAAACGCGTGCGTGCGCTCGTGTATGTGTGTGTGTGATCAAGAGCATCCCAGCAGGCACATGACGTAATTGTGACGTCAAATTAACGTCGGAACAACGTCATGACGTTTTTGCAACGTCAAATCTACGTTTGCACCGACGTTGATTTGACGTTGCCATAGCGACGTGTGCCTGCTGGGATATAGGAGTTCTGCTAGGATAGCCTATTGAAATATTCCATTCGGTCAGAAGCCGAATGAAGTATGTTGTCTACGACAATATATAAGTACTTGTTTCAAATACAGGAAACTGAGAAAATATTGATTAATAAATTGTGGACTTATCGTCCGATAATACCCATGATCAGAAACCCCATTAACCCGTCAATCACAACAACTATCGTTTACCTTGTTGTCTGCTGGTTTCTTTACAAAGTCATTGTTACAAACAGTGTGGACCATCTACGAACAGTCTTATCAGGTGCCATACTGTTTGCCTACCTGTAAAAATATGTTTGAATACTTCTAAAGAAGCAGCAGCAGACGACACGAACATACGACATTTTCAGATCCAATCTTTTTTGGTGTTTTATGACTAACAACTGCAATCAGTCCCCCGCCCATCGGGGCTTGGAGAAATAGATTGGGCTGCATGAAGCTTCCACGCAGAGCGGCAACAAACCGCACATGAGCACTGGTAAACCGCTTAGAGGGCCTTAGCCTGCCCAGGCAAAGTGGTGCGAGTCCTACATATTAACCCTTTTGGTTGGTTTTGGCGGCAGGGCTTGAGATGTCATTTCATCTCAATGTCGGGTAAAAGTCTCATAAAATTGGAAGCAACGTCTCCAAAATGACTTAAATAGTGTTGACGCAAGGCTTGCTATCTCGAAGCCAACCAAAACAAACAAACAACTGAAATCACACTTTTGTTTAATTTTCAGATGCAAGATACCATTTTATCCAGAAGACACCTGGGAAATACAAAATAATTTCCATCAAAAGCTTGTACATCAGATGATCCCTCCATCAGACGACTATGAGTATGACAGATGTAATGTTTACCTCACTGATCACGTGACGTATGAAAACTTCACTTACCGTCCTGTTAACGCTACAAAGCATAGATGTCTCGAATGGGTATATGACAAAACTGTGTTTTCTGAAACATTCACATCCAAGGTAGGTCTATCAACAATTATCAGTCACTCTCTATATTGATTGCATTGTAGCAAATTGACCTGATAAAAATATGCTATCTCAGGACAAGTGAGCTTTATCAGGTCAACGTGACACTGCACTTTTATGAATGAACCGGACTACTAGAAAAATGGTAAAAATGGTATTATTACAGGAAAAAATGGAAACATTACTGGTAAAAAAGATATAATAGGAAAACAAATGGTCAGGCTGATACAAAATATATCGACCGCCGGAATGTTTGGACGCACTGAGGACCCTCAAAAAACTGATCGTTAATTGCTAATTTAAGAGTGTACCAGGGGATAAACTGATAAATAGAATACCAGGATTCGTGCCATTGGATATTTCGTTTATCCGTGAGGCTCGGCTTCGAGAACGCAAGAAGAATCGCTCGGCAAGCCACGATGAGCATAGACAATATTAAGCATTAGAAAAAGGCGAAATCTGCATTACAAAAACACGCACATACAAATACATGGTAAATATCGCGAAAAAAATAAAAATAAAAAAATCTAAGCTGAAAATTTGTCATATTTTTCTTTTTTCTGCTCCAAATATAGATTGTGGGTACATGTTGGAACCGCCTCAATAGTACCCACAATCTATATTTTAGAGCAAAAGTAAGAAAAATAAGGTTTGTCCCTGTAAAGTAGAAGTGGCGGCAATGATCTGGAATCGATATAATCAACCCACAACCCCCAACAGAGACACCAAAGGGAAAGAAACACAAACATGAAACAACAGACCCTTATGGAAACATCAATAGCGGAAAGCCAAAAGGACAGTTACTGTAGACCCCAGTTTTACTGTATGAAAGTGGGGTTCAAGGGGGTCAGAATTGAACAGGCGTTTTTTCGTGATGACATATATGAGAAGATTGCGTGTGCGATTTGCATGTGCGCGATTTTGTAAGAGACTTTGTCATTCGTATATATACATAATCAGATGATTTGAGTTCCGATGACGACATAGACAAATGTCTGTGTTTCTTTATGGTGCCAGCATTGTCTTTCATTTTGGATATAGATCGCAGAGCAGATTCAACACAAACCAGTCTCCATTACGAAAACACGCCTATACAAATACATTGTAAATTTTATCGCAGGAAAAAGGAAAATTTTAAGATGAAAAATTGTGATATTTTTCTTATTTCTGCTCAAAATATAGAATGTGGGTACACGTTAGAACCGCCTCATCGAGGCGGTTCTAACGAGTACCCACAATCTATATTTTAGAGCAGAAAAATAATGTTTACCCCTGTAAACCCCAGTTTTACAATATAAAAGTGGGGTTCAAGGGGGTCACACTTATATAGGCGTGTTTTCGTGATGCTAAGGCAAACTGCTAGTCTTTGAAATATTTTTCCCCTAAGATTGAGATCTCTGTGCGTCATCGAGCAAGTTATGAAATTATGGGTTCCTACATACCCGGTTTCTGATCAGTAAGAATAAATTGAACCGTCATTTCAAGTTTGTCAGAATTTTGTAATAATTCATAATAACTCTTCAGCATTCTAAACAACATATATCAAGTATACAGTAAACAGTGCAAATAAGTTTCACCAGTTTCGAGATATTGCATTCGAAAGTATGGATCATACGCTTTACATGAAAACGCTGTTGTTTTGGACATGCATATTTTCTGTTCGCCATAAAACGCATCCGCGCAGGCTGATCTGAGTCTTTGCTGGGAGATTTTGACGAGTACACATGTTTTAAGACCCCTTCTCGATTGGCGTGGCTGAGTTTGTCAAAAGCAGAACAGTTTTGTATGACTTTTTCTTTCTCGTCTGTTTTCAGCACAATCTCGTCTGTGAAGATGCACTGAAGACGTCACATGCCCAACTGATATTTTATTTCGGTGTTTTAGTGGGGGACCTTGGGTTCGGACTTCTCTCTGACGTGTAAGTAAAACAAACCAAAGGTCAAATTAGATGAGCATCACGTATCCATACACCTATACTTTTACCCCCCCCCCCCCCCCCAAAAAAAAAAAACAAAAAAAAAAAACACCCCCACCCCGCCAAAAAATCTTCTTGCGGGAACAGCATCGGGCTAAGACAGGCAATAGATCTCGACCCTCCTTGACAAAACAATTATTTTCTGGGGCGGGTCCTTGTACAACAAACAACTAGGGGAAACTACAAACCGGAACAGTAACAAACCATGAACGCCTGAGCAGACGCGTTTGGCAGGCGTCTGATCATGCAAAATTTCAGTCATTTTCTTAATATTTTAACTCATCATAATGAAAAGTGATAATAATAATCAACTTTATTTATAAAGGGTAGTAACACATTTTAGTAAAGTAGTAATAATCTTGTACACTCTGATTATGCGGCGTCTGATCTTGATCTTCACTGTTTGCCTATGCCCTTATTACGGGTACGCCCCCGCCCATCGGGGCTTGAAGAAATATATGGCTGCATGATGCTGCCACGCAGAGCTGAAACCGACCCGCACACGAGTACTGGTTACTCGCTTAGAGGATCTAAGCTTGTCTAGGCAAAGCGGTGCGAGTCGGCCCGTCCATGCTTATCAACCCTATTGGTTTCATTGGGCGGCAGGGCTTGAGAAGTCATTTCATCTCAATGTCGGGTAAACGTCCCACAAAATTGGAAGCAACGTCTCCAAAATGACCTGTACACTAGTGTTGACGGGGACGTTAAACCTCAAATCAAACAAACAAACAAACAAACAAACTTATTACAGGTTTTCGAGTAAGAATGTGTTAAATAATTCTGTCTGACATCCCTATATAGTGTATAGGTGGCGTATATACATGTACGTTACATTTATTGGTAACGTATGCTGACCCTTAAAATGCCCATCACGCTCATTGTCGTTTGCTGCTAATCACCTTAAAAGTCATTGTTGCAAATAAAGTGTGACCCCAGATCAGACTTGTCCACACTGTTTGCTAGTATGCAAAAATATCTTTGAAAAGTTCGCAAGAAGCAGCAGCAAACGACATAAACCGACATTTTTGCCGTCTTAACCCTTGTCCTGCTGAGCCCGGATATGTCTTATCTTTCAAACAATGTAGATCCAGATCAGATCTGATCTGGATCTTCATTGTTTGTTATTCAGTTTCTGAATTTGTTGCAATAATTTGCATCAAGTAATCTGATTGGTTGATATTCAGTAGTGGGAGTGGCATGTTTGAATATTCAGCAGGTCAAGGGTTAAGGGTTATTTGTTTTACAGGATAGGCAGGAAAAAGACTCTGTGTCTGGCGGCAGTGGTGCAGTTGGGATCGGCCCTGGGAGCAGCCTGGGCACCAAACTTTCTTGTCTATGTCATTTTGGAGTTCGTTGTTGGTGCTTCATGTCATGGTGTTTTTATGTGTTGCTGTGTGCTTGGTAAGTCTTAGGCATAGTTTTCTATGAGTGTTCCCAACTGAAATAATTTAATATCATTACAAAAACATGCTTATTCAAGTATATTGGTAAAAATGTACAACCAAAAATGAAATTTCCAGGTAAAAATTTTAATATTTTTCATATTTCTGCTCAAAACATAGTTTTTGAGCAGAAATAAGAACATTATGTATATCACTGTAAACCTCAGTTTTACTACATAAAAGAAGCCTCAGTGGTGCAGTGGTTACGCTACTCGCCTTGTAAACCAGGGATCGCAGGATCGATCCCGGGCTTCTCCAGACTTTCGGATGAGTCTTTAAACCGAGGTCCCGTCTCCGTATGACCTTAGCTGTTTGTGGGACGTAAACCTAAAACTCACTCACTTACTATATAAAAGTTGGATTTTAAATTGTCAAATTATATAGGCGTGTTTTCATGGTGTGGTTTAACCCTTTCACACTCGGATACGTCTGTTTACGTGTCTGAATCTCCCACCCACCCGCCTCTTTTTTGAGCCCAAGAACCATCTAAAATCTGCATTCCCCACCCCTGGACAGCTATGTTTACTTCAGGATAAGTTGCCCTAAAATGACCTGTTTTTGCGCGGTTCCCCTCTAAAAATGTACCTCGAATTTGACGCTGGCAAAACATGCTGCAGACAGTGAAAATCGACAGTGCCAAACCCATTAATTGTTGCCTTGACAGCAGTGTGAAGATTAAGATTCGGAAAAAATAATTGTGAAATCAAACTTTTTGACAATTTTGAGATGCCCCCTCGTTACCATGACAACAATGATTTAGCCTAGAAAGATTCCATTTGAAAGGCTACTGCCCAGTGAATATTCCTGCCCAGTTTGATGTAAAGCAGACCATTCAATATGAAAAATGGCTATATGGAGTTGCTGTCCTGAGCACCACTGTGAAAATCAGCAAAATTCACAAAGTCCAAAGTGGGAATGGGTTAAATATATACCGTCTGCGAGCAAATACGATCTATGATGGAGGTGAGACCAAAACAAGAAAACTTAGGTATTTAACACGGCTGTTTCGAAATCGCTCTTTAATCCCTTAAAAACATAACTGCTTGTATAAATTTATTTGAGAGAATTGTCTTATTTGATCTTGAAATGTTGTGTGACATATTTCAGGTTTGGAGCTTGTGGGCCCATCCAAGAGGGTTTGGACTGGAATTCTTATACACGCCTTCTTTGCTGTTGGACTCTGCTACCTGTCAGGCGTATCTTGGTTGCTACGCAACTGGCATTTGATACAGACTGCTGTTGGAGGACCTTGTGCCTTGTATCTTATATATTGGTGGTATGGTCGTATGATGGAATTTTAGGGAAACTTACTTTACGGAAGTTACGCAGAGCAGGCCTAACTACAAATAGTTGCAAAAGATCCAAATGCTTTTAAATCCACCCGCTGCCTTTTGAGATCCTGTATAATGGTGGTACGAACAAAAGCATCTTCGACTCAATAAATTTTGTTGTCGCTTAAGAAAATGGCACATCAGCAAATTGGACTGGTTAGAGGTTTTTACGAGTGTCTTGGTTTAACGACTATTTCAAGAATATTTTACGTACATATTAAAGGCAGGCGAACACCAAGGCACCCAAAGATGAACAACACCCCTAGGTTAGTTTTGTAACTCGCCTACGGACACCAAGCTGTTTCGGAACCGTTTGAACCGCTTGGCATTGAAGGTCCTTTATATAAGGGCGTCTTGGGTGACAGCTCAGTGATTTCAGTTTGAAAACACAATTGCGACAGAGACCATCATGTATAGCCTACAGATAAATAGAGAATACCAGGTGAGTGTATATTGATATCACGTTTATCAGGCAAGGCTTCGAGAACGCTTGTAGAATCGCGAGGGTTGGCGAGCGATTCTACTTGCTGTCTCGTAGTCGAGCATGATAAACTTGATATCAAATGACACGAATGTGATTTTCTATTTATCAGTTTATCCCCTTGTATACTCTTAAATAAGCAATTTAAAACCAGTTATCGATGGTCCTCAGTACGTCCTAGCATTCCTATTGGATATATATATAGTATCAGCTGACCATACTTTTACCTATGATATTTTTATAGCAATTTTTCCATTTTTTTCGGTAATAAAAACATTTTTGCCATTTTTTTCTAGTAGTCCGGTTCATTTACATGTATATAAGTACAATGTCGATAAAGCTCGCTTGTCCTGACATAGCATATCTTTTTCAGTTCAATGTGATACAATGCAAATAATATAGGGGTTAACTGATAAGCTGCAATACGATACAATCAAATTTTTAAACCATGCGGGGTCTGGTCATGGTCTCCACTGTTTTGTTTCAAGTAAGAAAATCGATGTTAACCTTACAACTAACAACACATATATTGCAATTAAACTTTTCCAAAGGTATTTGGTGGTAGAGTCTCTTGGACAGTTAAACGTTAAACAGAGCACAAAACGTTTAGCCTTATTTGTGCGTGGTCTATGTTTATTGGTCAGTGGTAGTGTTACAAGCCAAGCGTAGCAGGAAGGAAACATAAGCGAAAAAAGAGACAAAGTGTTTTTTTTTTTTTTTTTTTTTTTTTTTCAATTAATTTTCAAAATGTTTTAACAGAAATAAACAAAACTATTCTAAGCTCTGTTTTGAAATATCCTTAAAAAGCACTAAGTCCAAATGAATAATAATCCTTAAGTAATCCAACACAGAATTTAGAATGAAATTTTCTCCAAAAAGGCCCAAACTGCTCTAAAGGAAAATGCTTCATCTTATATAGGCTCAGAGAAGATTCTAGAATTTTGCAGAAAGAAATTTCTTCTTATGCTAAAATAATGTGATCTGGAAATTTCTGGAAATGTATCCCTTTTCCTGTAAACAAAATGTTTACCAACTATTATTATTCTATGACCATATTACAGTCTTTCCTTTTAAAATAAGAAGCTAGTAAACAAAATATTACATAGGTAACCTGGTGGGGCGAATGTGGGAATGAAACATTTTTATACACAACAGTAGGAAGATGTATAAAAGATTATATAAATATAACTGGTTTTCTGGCTTTTGTGGATTTGATTCTAACAGTTCTGTCAGACAAGAAAATATCTATTTGGCATTTTGAAACTTCGGTTAAAGCTAGATTTTGACTCTTGAAACATCTTTACAGGCTAATACCAGAATCTCCACGATGGCTTATCAGCACGGGCAAATATGAGCAAGCTGACAAAATCATGCGCAGAGCTGCGAAAGTGAACAAAACGTCACTTCCGGAGAAACTGTTTGATATCAACACCGTGGAGAAACACAAGGGAGGGAAGATATGGCAGCTCTTCACACACCGAGTACTCATCCTTAGAACTATGATTATCTTCTTTAACTGGTAAGTTGCCACCATTCGTCATGATAACACATCTATATAAAACTAATAAAATCTATGATGGGGTTGAGACCAAGACAATGAAATCTCAGGCAGGTGTTCAGTTGATTTAAGTCTCAAACAAGGCTATGCCGAGCATTAGGCTTAACAAAACTAAAAACGAGCCTGAGATTTCCTTGTTGAGTTATCCAACCCATCATTGATTATTTTTCTCACCCACCTACTTTAAAGAATGTGCTATGAATGGTTAAAAGCTATTTCCATTAGACTACCCAATAATACAGAAATGACCCCTTCACACAAATGTAACATGGCAAAACAAGTAAGAGCCATTATTATTTTTACCTTCTAAAGAGAGCTGATTAAGCATTTTTGAAGTTTAAGAAATAGATCAGCTCTAACTGTGATTTGTTGAGTAATAAATCACAGTTTGGAGGTCAGTTGTAAAATAGACAAATCACGCGCGTGATTTGTCTACTTACAACTGACCGACAAACTGTGATTTATTATTCAACAAATCACAAACTAGAGCTGATCTATTTCGATTCTAACAGGCTGAAAATTGGCAATAATGCTGTTGTTTCCTTCAAAATCTCACAACTTTTCGCCATTGCTAGAAGAAATCCCGCTAAAATTATCGACTGAAACAACGTTTTCGATGCGAGAATATGACGTTAGTCAAGGAAATCGAGTAGTGACGTCATAAATTTACAGTTTTTAATGACGTCACTCGTCACGCTCTTCCAAGCTGTGATTTGTTGCAGAATAAAACACAGTTATCTTCCATTGCCTATATAGGCGCGCTGTGTTAGAATAGCTGCTAAAATCCATTTTCAATACATTCATTACATAGAGAGGAATATTGAAATTAAAACCAGTTGTTGATTTCCGAAAACTGTAACAAAACATGTACATTTCATGACTTTCTTTCCTTGGCACTTGACAGCAATAAGATGACATACTAACAGGTTATCAAGGACATGAAATTGTGGCTGTGTAAATCTAGGGAAACACAAAATGTGCTTCCCTGTTTGCATGGGTAATAAAACATGCAACAGAGGACAATTAAACCAATACTTCCACTGCAATCTACATTTCCCCATGTTAAGCAATGATTGACAGATTGAGACGCCTAATAAAAGCAGTGTGTGACAAAGAAATCAGAAATCACACACTGTCATACGAAGCGATATTCTTCATGGCTCTAAAATGACGTGTTTGGGTCGATTGTTTATCGTTTGGGTCGATTGTTTATCGTTTGGGGTCGATTGTTTATCGACCCAGTTACAAAGCACAAATGGCTCTTCAGTACTTGTTGATGTGAGCGCACATGTAACTTTCACTGAGTGACAATTACAATGCTCATCTAATCGCTGTGCGGCCAATGTTGCATAAGAGGGTTATCTTTGGAACCTGGACTGGAATCGTCATTATGCAAACACGCCTATACAAATACATTGTAACCTTTATCGCCGAAAAAATGAAAAATTTTAGATAAAAAATTGTGATATTTTTCTAATTTCTGCTCAAAATAAAGATTGTTGGTACTCGTTAGAACCGCCTCGATGAGGCGGTTCTAACGAGTACCCACAATCTATATTTTGAGCAGAAATAAGAAAAATATCACCATTTTTCATCCTAAAATATTCATTTTTCGGCGATAAAGGTGGCAATGCATTTGTATAGGCGTGTTTGCGTAATGGGTTTGGCAGACAATGTAGACCCAGATCAGTCAAATCTATTTCTCCAAATCCCGATGGGTGGAGGCAATTTATTCGATGGTATTTTTGCTGAGAAAAGGCGAGCAGCTGCTAATTTTTTTAGCAAAAATATTAGTAAATTCGCCATAACACCTCGTTTAATTGGGCCCCCGCACAGCGGGGCTCGGAGAAAAAGATTGGGCTGCATGATGCGTCCAGGCCGCAGGGTTGAAACCAACCGCACACGAGTGCTGGTAAACCACATGGGAGGTCTAAGCCTGCACAGGCAAAGTGGTGTCAGTCGGACCGTTCATGCATGTGTGTAACAGGTCGACCGTAAGGCTCGGTAGCGTTCGCACGGTATGCGAGAGGCCCTGGGTTCGAGTCCTGGTCGAGCCATATTCTTTTTCCACCCCTATAACATTTGGTGGCTCACTGTGGGTCCAGCACCGCGTCTGAGGACATAAAAGAGTATGAAAAATAAGTCTTGCAGCCGGACTGGATAGGACTTAGAGATTCGGGACGAAGGCAAGGGGTGGGGGGATGGAACAGGTCGACCGTGTGGCTCGGTAGCTCAGTCGGTAGAGTGTTCGCACGGTATGCGAGAGGCCTTGGGTCATGTTAGTTTTTCACCCCTGTGACATATGAACCCTATTGGTCTCATTAGGCGGCAGGGCTTGAGTTGCGGCAGGGCTTGAGTTGTCACTTCATCTCAATTTTTATGTCGAGTAAAAGTCCCATCGAATTGGAAGCATCGACTCCAAAATGACCTAACTAGTGTTCACGGGGAAGTTAAACCTCAAATCAAATAAACAAAAGCCGCGTTCTATGGTGTTTAACGAGATTAGTGTTAGCATGACACAGTGTTGTGTAAGGGTGACACGATTAATCGTATAATCAATTAATCGATCGATAAATTAAAAAAAAATGATTATCATTTCTGATTTGCTTTTAATCGATTACTTGATAGGTACAATTTACTACCCAAAGTTATGCCTAAAATAGCTGGATGAGTGGCAAACAGTGCAGACCCTGATGAGACGCCGCATTCTGCGGCGTCTCATCTGGGTCTACACTGTTTGCTCAGGCTTGTCTGTTCAAATATACATATGGTAAAGTGCAACATATGGTAAGAGTCATGCTCAGAAAAAAGCCAGACAGGTAAAATTATAACAATAACCTTAGCGATTACTAATCGATTATCGATCGCAATGACGGAACTGATAATCGATTATCTTTTCAGCTCCGATTAGCCAGCCCTAGTGTTGTGTATACTATTTCTTTACAGGGTAATTGTAAGCATGACATATTATGGCGTTACAATGTATGCCGGTAACCTCGGTGGTGATTTCTACCTGAACTTCTTTCTTTTGGCGGTTGTTGAGTTCCCAGCAAAGGCGTTCTCAATAGCATTCTTGGATAAAATGGGGAGAAAATGGCTACATTTTTGGTATATGGTATTAGGAGGAACGGCATGCATAGGAACAATATTTACCGTTCTATTTGGAGGAGAAGGTACTTCAGTCTATTCACCGTATTTACATTGTCTGCTGGTTCCTAGTCTGAAGATTATAAGTGTTGGAAAAAACAGGTAACCAGACCCCCCCCCCCCCCGCCCTGACCTGGGGGGGGGGGGGGATGGGGGTCTGATTACCTGTTTTTTTTTTCCAATATGGACAATGTGCAAGCTGGGAGCCAGCAAATAATGCAAATATGGTGAATATTCATATGCAATTTCTCACACTGCACTCAGTGGACATAAATG
Source organism: Lucinisca nassula (assembly GCA_963580285.1). NCBI lineage: Eukaryota > Metazoa > Mollusca > Bivalvia > Lucinida > Lucinidae > Lucinisca > Lucinisca nassula. Next base: position 125,417,979 of record OY757013.1, on the reverse strand, counting down.
AGTTCCCAAAACAGTTTGACTTCGTGATGTCTGTAAATCTGTAACTACATTTCCAGATCAAATTACTTAAAAATAAAAGATCTGATGCATGTTATGTTTACCAGGCGGTATTATATATTCATTACACATAACAAATATAGCAATTGTTCTTAGAAATCTTGCAATGCATAGCTCTGGTGTATTCTTCATTTAGAGCACCGTGGTTTTAAAAATGGATTCAAAAATTTGCGCTGTCTCACAGACTTCTTCTTATTTTGAATGATTAAGATTATCTCTTATAATCTATATAATTTTGGTTACTCTGATGTCTTTTAAATTTGATGGACAGCTGAGAAACCAAATATGTTTATATTTTCCCAATAGAATTAATACATTATTAGAAGTGGGTGGGGTAATTCTACCCCTGACAGAAAAATAGTAGCTCCGGGAACATTTAGTAAGAAGGCTGCATAGTTACTATCTAAATTACTGGTGCACTCTCCAATGTTTAAATAACAGTCATTGAAAAGAAGTGTCTTTCTTTCATATAGGAAATGTAGCTATCAACGATGGATACACATCTAGATGGGTGTTAGTCTTTATGGGGGAACCCGTAGAGTTTGGCAAATTTATTGGACACTGTTATATGAAAAATGAAGTCTTTTGTAAAAAGATAGTCCAAGATGGTGCTTTGAATTAACAATATCTTTCAACAAAATTTTACAACATATTTTTATGTAGTTTTAAGGAGAGCAAAGAGTGCACCATAGTTCAAATAGACCCTTTTTTCTATGATCTCCTTGTTGCTTCAATCCCCTAAGATATATTCAAACCAACAGTTTTTGCTAGAAACTTTGATTCAATATCTTTCAAATCAGATATATCACAAAGTCCATTTTCTGTCTGTTTCCTTAGTGTCTATCACCAAAAATATTTGCTTTTCAGTGATTTTGACGAATTTATGTGCCATCCGAAAGCAGGTTAGATTTCCCATAATGTTTTGTCTCTAGGTAACATTATACTCAATCAGATTGACGTCCAGTATTTTGCCAACAATTCTACCAATTTATATAAGAAAAGACAAGAAATTGATAATTTTATAACTCTTTTAGTACACCTACCCTGATTTTTTCAAAGAAAGAGGCTAACCTGTATGCTGTCTGATGTTGCCATAGCAACTGATGACATCATCATTGTGATAAGTGCTGATAAGTGCTAAATAATGATCTGGGCCTATTATCATTTGTGTATGATTTATAATTAGGTAGAAAATTGCCATTCTTTCAGACCAGATTTTCCCCAATTTCTTGTCAGCCATTTTGGGAACTCATTTATGGCCACTGAGTGTATATTATAATGTTATTAATCAAGTAATTTCGTATTGGCCCAGGTACAGGTCCGAGGTCTGCTGCAATGGGCCCTAGGCCGAAATTACTTGATTAATTACAATTTTATTAATTGACACAATTAAAAAAAAAAGATGTTTATTGATTTTTTGACCTCACTTGACCTCAATTAATACTGGTTGACCTGGTGTTAATATGGATGACCTCCGACCAATAGAGCATAGTCAATAAATAAATATAAAATAATAATTCGCTTTTAACTGGCATCAATATTTTGTAGTTATTATTTATGGAATGTTTGAATTAAAAAAAAAAAAAAAACAGACGTCAATACTCCACATTGCTAAATTTTATTTCGCGAAAAATTCACACATTGTTCGAGTTTCCCAGCTGACTTGTGATCCCGCTTTAAACCTTTCCACGCGCCCCGCCCAACGGGGATTGGAGAAATAGATTGGGTGGTATGCTGCTTCCGCGCCAAACATTAGTACTGGTAAATGCGAGTCGGACTGTACGTAGTAATAAACCCTATCGGCTTCTTTAGGCGGCAGTGTTTGAGATGTCAAATTGTCTCCGTGTCGATTTAAAGTCCCACAATATCGGAAACAACGTCTCCAAAATGACCTAAATTGTTCGGAAACGAAAACATGCCTATATAATTTTGACCCCCTTGAACCCCACTTTTATATAGTAAAACTGGGGTTTCTGGGGGTATACCTTATTTTTCTTATTTCTGCTCTAAAATATAGATTGTTGGTACTCGTTAGAACCGCCTCATTGAGGCGGTTCTAACGAGTACCAACAAACTATATTTTGAGCAAAAATAAGCAAAATATCATAATTTTTTATCATAAGATTTTCATTTTTTCGGCGGTAAAGATTACAATGTATTTGTATAGGCGTGTTTCCGTAATGGAACGAAAACGAGTTACGTGTTCGAGTTATTGACGTGTAACTGTATTATAATGTTATTAATCAAGAAATTTCGTATTGGCCCAGTTACAGGTCCGATGTCTGCTGTATTATGTCCGAGGCCGAAGGCCGAAACCAATATAGCAGACTTGGCCAATACGAAATTGCACGACCCGCAGAAAAAGCAACCGACTGAAGTCGGTTTTTTCTAAGAGTGCCCTAAAATCACCGTGTCATTCTGTCATTCTGTCAATCTGTCATTCTGTCTGTCCGTCCGTAACCCGTTTGTGAAAATTGGTGATAGTGACTTAACCGCTTGGAATATTTAAACAATTTTTGGCATACTGATAGATATCAATGAGATCTAACCAATGAACTTACGAAATATTACATTCCATTTAGTATAGCCTCGCCGAGGCGAAAAATGTGAAAAATTTTGAACATTTTTGAACTGCTTCTCCTCGGAAACCGTTGGGCCGATTGAAGTCAAATTTCATATGGAGCCTCTATGGGATGGGGGACACCATAATTTGCTCATGGAGTCAAGGTCACATGACCAAAATGGCCGCCAAGCCATATATGGTTTGTCTGTCTGTCCGTCCGTAACCCGTTTGTGAAAATTGGTGATAGTGACTTAACCGCTTGGAATATTTAAACAATTTTTGGCATACTGATAGATATCAATGTGATCTAACCAATGAACTTGTGAAATATTACATTCCATTTGGTATAGCCTCGCCGAGGCGAAAAATGTGAAAATTTTCGAACTGCTTCTCCTCGGAAACCGTTGGGCCGATTGAAGTCAAATTTCATATGGAGCCTCTATGGGATAGGGAAACCAAAATTTGTTCATGGGGTCCAGGTCACATGACCAAAATGGCCGCCAAGCCATATATGGTAAAAACCCTTCAAAAATAGTCTTCTCCAGAACCACTGGGCAGATTTCCACGAAACTTGATAAATAGCATCTGGGATGTAGGCCTATCATAAATTGCTAAAATGGTGACCCTGGGTTGACCTTGACCTTCTTTGGGTCCGTCCGTAACCCGTTTGTGAAAATTGGTGATAGTGACTTAACCGCTTGGAATATTTAAACAATTTTTGGCAAACTGATAGATATAAATGAGATCTAACCAATGAACTTACGAAATATTACATTCCATTTAGTATAGCCTCGCCGAGGCGAAAAATGTGAAAAATTTTGAACTGCTTCTCCTCGGAAACCGTTGGGCCGATTGAAGTCAAATTTCATATGGAGCCTCTATGGGATGGGGGACACCATAATTTGCTCATGGAGTCAAGGTCACATGACCAAAATGGCCGCCAAGCCAAATATGGTTTGTCTGTCTGTCCGTCCGTAACCCGTTTGTGAAAATTGGTGATAGTGACTTAACCGCTTGGAATATTTAAACAATTTTTGGCATACTGATAGATATCAATGTGATCTAACCAATGAACTTGTTAAATATTACATTCCATTTGGTATAGCCTCGCCGAGGCGAAAAATGTGAAAATTTTCGAACTGCTTCTCCTCGGAAACCGTTGGGCCGATTGAAGTCAAATTTCATATGGAGCCTCTATGGGATAGGGAAACCAAAATTTGTTCATAAGGTCCAGGTCACATGACCAAAAGGGCCGCCAAGCCATATATGGTAAAAACCCTTCAAAAATAGTCTTCTCCAGAACCACTGGGCAGATTTCCACGAAACTTGATAAATAGCATCTGGGATGTAGGCCTATCATAAATTGCTAAAATGGTGACCCTGGGTTGACCTTGACCTTCTTTGGGTCCGTCCGTAACCTGTTTGTGAAAATTGGTGATAGTGACTTAACCGCTTGGAATATTTAAACAATTTTTGGCATACTGATAGATATCAATGAGATCTAACCAATGAACTTGCGAAATATTACATTCCATTTAGTATAGCTTCGCCGAGGCGAAAAATTTTCGAACTGCTTCTCCTCGGAAACCGTTGGGCCGATTGAAATCAAATTTCATATGGAGCCTCTATGGGATGGGGGAAACCAAAAATTGCTCATGGGGTCCAGGACACATGACCAAAATGGCCGCCAAGCCATATATGGTCTGTCTATCTGTCCGTCCGTAACCCGTTTGTGAAAATTGGTGATAGTGACTTAACCGCTTGGAATATTTAAACAATTTTTGGCATACTGCTAAATATCAATGAGATCTTATCAATGAGCTTGCGAAATATTACATTCCATTTAGTACAGCCTCGCCGAGGCGAAAAATGTGAACATTTTCGAACTGCTTCTCCTCGGAAATTGTTGGGCCGATTGAAGTAAAATTTCATATGGAGCCTCTACGGGATGGGGGAAACCAAAATTTCCTCATGGGGTCCAGGTCACATGACCAAAATGGCCGCCAAGCAATATTTGGTAAAAACCCTTCAAAAATAGTCTTCTCCAGAACCACTGTGCAGATTTCCACGAAACTTGATAAATAGCATCTGGAACGTAGGCCCATCATAAATTGCTAAAATGGTGACCCTGGGTTGACCTTGACCTTCTTTGTGCCTAGGTCAAACTTTGACACATATGCTTTTGTGTTGGATTTTATCCTGCAAATGATTCAGAATACAGTACTAAAGTATAAGATATATTTTTGCTCCTTACGATAAGGCGCATTTATTGGGGGAACCGTTTTAGGTCCAGGTCACATGACCAAAATGGCCGCCATACCCATATATGGTAACACTCATAAAGCTAAAAGCATCCGGCGGGTCGTGCACTTCAGCTGAAGCACTGGTTACTTGATTAATTTGACACCATTGAAAACATGATTGATTTTTTACCTCGGTGTTAATACGGATGACTTCCGAACAATACAGTATAGTCAATTAATAAATACCGATATTCATTACTTCTTGTCTTTCATGGCCGTGTTTCTGCACAGTTTCGTGATGGTTTCTTTGTGGGTTTGATCGCTGGATCCCCGTCTCTTTGTGTCTCAACTTCGACTCGGCTGTATATGAGAAGGCCAAATATTGCAGCTGACCTCTCACTGAAGCTCGCCGTAATACGGACAGTACAAAATAAAAGGGAAGGTATTTTTGTGACGGTGCGGTATTCCTACCTTTCAAAAGATACACATCCCACACATTTGCGCCCAGCAAAGGCTCTGGTGAGCCTGCGCATTAGCACAGTTTCGCCAGAGCCTTTTTATAGCAGAAACATTGTGATGGCTTCACGCAACAAGACATGCGCTCAGCCCCCATTAGATATATGTAGAATATAAGTATCTTGCAAGGGCGTGAGAGGTGGATGGAAAAATCCGTCCCGAGGGTCACTTTCAGGCATCACGAGGCTATCCATCCCTCACACCCATATAGGATTCTTTTTCTTGCATACCTTCCATTTCTTAGCACGGATTTTAATGCTGCAGTCATTTCGGTTACCGACGTTCACTATATTGTGATGACACTACAGGAATGTTTAGTGATGTCACGTAACGTGCTGTGACGTCTACCTTAACGACGGCACATATGAGGTCGTATTCAACCACTGAATTTATTAAACACGCGAGAATATTCGATTTCGGGTAAGAAAACCAGGGTTAGAACAAAATTTCTTAACAGAAATAAGAAAAGTACTATATACCCACCCGTGTGACATAGTGCATTTTTTTAACATCTTCAGAGTACTTTTCTGGTGAAAATATGAGATATTTTCTCTTATTTATGCTGCAAACATTGGTTGTGTGTGCTCATTGAGGCGGTTCTAACGAGAACTTACAACTTTTGTCTTGGAGCAGAAATAAGAAAAATAATGTTTACCCCCGTAAGCCCCAGTTTTTCTCTGTATAAAGTGGGGTTTAGGGGTGTTCTTTTCACGGACTTGTTCTCGTGGTAGTTGTATTCTTGTTACGCTCTTTCATTTTCCAGAGAACTTCTAACAGAGGTCCTTGATATTTTAGCATTACAGCCTCTCACGGTCGTTCTCGCGCTTGTGGGCAAACTGGGGCCTGCCGGCGCCTTTGCTGTTATCTATGTGTTCTCCGCTGAGCTGTATCCCACTGTTCTCCGAAATGCTGGTATGGGTGCGAGTTCATGCGTTGCCCGGTTTGGAGGAATGGCAGCTCCCTACGTAGCCAAAATGGTAATGTGTTGATTAGCATACGTTTTGGGCGATTTGTTTGTCAATGGACCCAAAGTTACGGACAACAGAATCTTCCCACCAGCTATTGTTATTATTATCCAAGTGACTATCGCTGGCCAGGTATTGGTTATTATAGCAGCTCTTTTCTTCTCCCTGTGACGCCAGACTGTTGAGTAACTGCAAAATCTGGACTGGGCATGTGTACTTGCACATTGCCTGGTGAACAGCGTAGACCCAGATCAGACGCCGCGGTTCCGCGGCGTCTGATCAGGGTCTACACTGTTTACTTAAAAAAACTGGAGGTTTAAGTCTCAGCCTACACTCAGAGACAATCTACCCACCAGTGATGTGAGTACAGTCGGACTTCCAAGGCTCGAACCCCTTTGGGACCATGAAAATTTATTCGAGACAGCGGTAGTTCGAGCCACTGAAGGTTACTGCCAAGAGGCATAACGAGATAGTTTTGAACATCTTCCTATGTTATATAATGAAAATGTTTGCTGTGTGTACTCATTAGAATCGCCTCACAGAGGCGATTCTAATGAGTACACACAGCATACATTTGCAAGATAAAAGACTAAAATCTTCTTAATCATCCACCGCCTTTTCTTATCTTGAGGATTTCCCAGGGGCTCAAGTATGCGTTCGACCAAGCCATGGTAATCGAGCCATCGGTGTTCGAGCCATCGAGGTTCTACTGTCATTTGATTCTTTCATTTGCCGATTGTGGCAACTGAAATGTGAGAGAATGACCGGAAAATATTCGTACGCGGATACAATTTATTTGGAACTTCTTAAGAAATGAATTTTATTTTTCTGCTGTTCATGAAAGTATGAACGCAGTGGGTCGCGTGCAAAGAAAATGAAGGGCTCATGTAAACTTTGCTAGCGACCTGCTGTTCATACTTTCATGAAAAGCTGAAAAATTAAGTTTATTTTTTATATTTACATTCTTTGCCCCTCATCATTAGGCGAAAAAAAATGCTTAAAGGGAAAATCTTTACAGCAGAAAACATTTACACGCTGTTTTTATACAAACAGCTTTGAGGTCAGCAACGCCCATAGAGAACCTGGTTTAGACTGACGTCACTTGACGTCACTGAAAATCATGTGACTCAATGTGTTCATGGAAGTTTGTTTGATTTGAGGTTTAACGTCCCCGTCAACACTACTTTGGTCATTTTGGAGACGTTACGTTCATGGAGGTATGAATTACATTGTGCATTAGACTTTACACTAGAAATGTAAATATGAATGTGTCTCATTGATCATGACAGAAGCGCAGTCGGATGCGTGTCTGCCTGCTGATCAGGAGGACGTGGGTTCGATACCCGCCGGGGACGGCAACATTTTTTTCGTGGTGATTGATCATGGAATCATTTCTACGGTCATTCTCTCCCTTTAGCTGATCGAAGAAGGGGCAGTTGTCAGTTTCTGTCGATATAATGTGCAGTGTAATCTGTAATGATTACCATTGCCTATGTATAAGCCTGTCAAGGAAAAGTGTAGATAGGTAAACTGACCGGCTCAGTATGAGCTAATTAGTGTTGACTAGGCTGATAACTCAAAAAGAAAGAACCTAGGGAACTGCTGCCAGATAAGAACTAGTGAGGGATAATTATAAGAAAGATTTTCTTCATTGACCTTAAAATGTATGCCTATATATAGTCATGAGGCGATTTTCAAAGAGTACTCATAGTATATCTTATTATACAGTAATGATCCTAAGTATTGGGACAGTTTGTTTGTTTGTTTGTTTGTTTGAGGTTTAACACTGGTCAACACTGTATAGGTTATTTTGCAGACGCTGCTGCCAGTTTTGTGGGACTTTTACCCCACATTGAGATGAAATGATATCTCACGTCTTAGTATTGGGACAGATAGGCTTAAGCAAACAGTGCAGTTAAAAATCAGTCTGATCAGGGTCTACACTGCTTGTCCTTTGTACCTTTTGGTCTCCTTGCTGGACCATGAAACAAATGTGTTAAAAATTAAAAGAAGGTGTCCGAACTTCTAGGAGTTTTACAGTACACAATCGAATTTATATTCTTAAAAGCACATGTATCTGACCTTTGATTAACCCCCAGCGGTTCGAGTAATCCCTTCTCTATAAAGTGTTTCCAGGGTCCACTTGTTCAAAACTAACGATATCGTAAGTTACCAAATCGTTAAAATTTTGATCATTCAGTATGGTTAATATGCTAAAATGTTTGCCTCAAAAATGTGAGTAGCTATTGTTAATGCAAAAGCTACTCCCACTTTTGAAGCCTTCACGAAAACACGCCTATATAATTTTGACCCCCTTGAACCCCTTTTTATATAGTAGGACTGGGGTTTCCGGGGGTATACCTTATGTCACAATTTTTCATCATAAAATTTTCATTTTTTCGGCGATACAGGTGGCAATGTATTTGTATAGGCGTATTTGCGTAATGGAAAATGCGACTGCAACGGATAACCTTATAACTACAACAATTAACGTTTTGACGCCTAACGAGCTCGTTAAGCTACCGAAACTTTGGTCCACTGGGTTGTCCGAGCCATCGAAGTTTGGCGGCACGCTTTAACGCCCCGCATGCTGGGTATTTTTTTTGCAGCCGAAGACATTTTGAAATATTTTTCTATTTTTCAAGAAAACAGGATTTGACACCTCATGTGTATGAGATCTTAAGTCCTGTTTTCTGGGAAAAATAAGAAAAATCATCGAAAATTTCTCATCTGCTGATTTGTATTTGTTTGTAATGGAGTTTAACGACCCAGTCAACACTATGTTAGGTCATTTTTGAGCCGGCCAGTTTACCTATCCACACTTTTGCTGGGCAAGCATATACGTAAGCGGTAAACTACTACAGTGCACATTCTTTCGCCAGAAACTGACCACTGCCCTTCTTGAATTAGCGGGAGAGAATGACCGTAGAAAAGATTTCATGTGTCGTCTGCTGAATTAGCCTAAAGAGTGGTAAAGGTCAAATAAGCCATATTGAAGGATACCATTCTTGTGAGTGTGCGATCAGGTAATAATAAAGCACTGACAGGGCCGTAAAGCCCCCAAAATAATAATAATCAGGGGATTTTTCTGAGCCTGTTGTGGCAGATGGAAAAAAACCCACAAGAATCTGAATTTGACCTTGCCAGTGAACCAAGTCATTTGAACCAATTTGCTAGGCATTTTGGTAGGGCCAGAGTTCAAAATGCTGCATTCCAAGTTTCAAGGTCATTGGCCACTCCGTTCCTGACTGAGTGATTGTGTTGATGTTGAATGCTCTTTTTTTCAGCAGACGACCTTTTGCTTTTTATTTTTCATTTTTCCCCGGAAAACAGGATTTAACATAATATGCGAATTGTCTCCTATGAGATGCTGAGTCCTTTTGTCTGGGAAATAAGAACCCTAACAATATGTCGTCTGCTGAATTATCCCAGAGAGTGGCAAAAGTTAAGGACATGCCAACCATTGTGGGTCATTTAGTGTCGACTCCCGGGTAAACATCACGAAAACACGCCTATATAATTTTGACCCCCTTGAACCCAACTTTTATATAGTAAAACTGTGGTTTGCAGTGATAAACCTTATTTTCTTATTTCTGCTCTAAAATATAGAGTGTGGCAACTCGTTAGAACCGCCTCGATGAGGCGGTTCTAACGAGTGCCCACAATCTATATTTTGAGCAGAAATAAGAAAAAATATCACAATTTTTCATCTTAAAAGTTTTATTTTTTAGGCGGTAAAGGTTACAATGTATTTGTATAGGCGTGTTTTCGTAATGAAGAGAAAAGGGGTAGAGGCGTAAGTAGAGGAGATGAAAAAGAGGTTCCGTGGAGAAACAGGAAAATAAATAAAAGTGTAGAAACAGAAAAAACATGCCCCTTTATATGTTTACCTGGCTCCCTAAATATGAACCAGGGAATAAATCTCAAAGTCGCCAGTGGGTAGGGCCGGAGTCTTCGAGGCCAAAGAAGTTCAAAACGCAACCCTTTGCTGGCAAGGTGATGACAACTGTATTTTGGGATTCACAAAGCGTTATTATGTTGGACTTTCTAGCAAAGAACAGTACAATAACAGGTGCGAATAATGCAAATTAGCGCGAGCAACTGAGAACTGCGATCCATGAAAAAAAAAAACGCCGAGGTAACTCTTCAAAGGGAGTCTGCTCCAACAGGACAAAGCAAGAGTCCACACTTGCAAAATTGCAATGGATGCTGTTAAGCGGAATGGGTATAAGTTAATACCACTCCCCGCCTATTTTCTGGACTTAGCTCCTAGTGACTATTTCCTATGCCCAAACTTGAAAAAGGAAATCCGTGGACGTTATTTAGTTTATACTAATTTATTTTAGTTTGATTGCGATGGAAGCTTCAAGCTTATTTAATCGCTCTCGAACACTCATTCCGGATGTTTTCACGCGCGCGAGAGAGAGGCAGTGACTATTACACCACTGCTACCCATTTACACCTGGGTGGAGTGAGGCAGTGTCATTACGTGTCTTGCCCAAGGACACACCTCGATACCGAGTGCCGGATTCGAACGCACAACCTCTCGATCATGAAACGAACGCGTTAATCACTGCATACAGGTCCTCTAGGGTCCGCACTGTTCTCCTGTATGGACGTCATTTCCTGTCCAACGAAGAAGTCGTGGCGGCAGTTGAGGAGTGAGTCGGTGACAAGGACCCTGGCTTCTTCAGTTCTGAACTGATAGCACTGGAACAATGTTTATCCTAGTGTATCATTCAAGAGGACAAATACATCGAAAAAAAAAAGAGATCGATCTCACCCAAAAATAAGTTAGTCTGTTTTTTATTGACTCGCCCTCGAATATCAGATGCACGATCCAGTATTTCCTGGACGATTCCTGATCATTGCTTTCACTTCTAGTTTTCATTCAGTTCCGGAGAAGAAGATTTCCAACGGGTTTTCCCATATATGAGAATGAACGTTAGTAATAGTATTTAAAGTTTAGTTAGTGTCCTAGTAGCCAGGACAAGATAGCCTTTTAGTAATAAAGCCTATTTGGGATGAAGATTTTATTTTCTTTTGCAAATTATTTCACTTGGTTCTCATTACATAGACTTGTCAACGTGATGGATTGGACAAATGTTATTTTTTTTTTCATTTAGGGTGAACTGATTGGTGGAAAATTCGGGAAAGCGTTACCGCTAGCAATATTTGGAATCACATCCGTGATTGCAGGAGTACTGTGTTTGTTTTTACCAGAGACTCTGAATCAGAAATTACCGGATACCATTGAGGAAGCTGTCCATTTCAAAGGGTAAGTGAAACTCTGAGAATGTAGGGAAGATGACTGCCACAACAACTGTCGTCTGCTTTGTCGTCTAACCAATACTTTAAAAGTTTTTGTTGCAAACAACGTGGACCAAAATCAGACTGCTCCTCCTCTAGGGTCCGCACTGTTCGCCTGTATGCAAAAAAGATGTTAGAAACGCTTATAAGAAGATTCAGCAGACGACATATACAAACTACATTTTAAGATGCATTTCTTGTCAGCAGCTGAAGGTTGAAATTAATACAATTTCGGAACACAGCTTCCCCAAATACACAAGAGAAGCAACTCAAGGAAGAAATAGTTACTAGAAAGAATTTAAACAAAATCAAAGCGCCAAAAGGCACTGAAATGACAGATTCTGTGAAAAAACCAGTGCTTCAGCTGAAGTGCACGACCCGCCGGATGCTTTTAGCTTTATGAGTGTAACCATATATGGGTATGGCGGCCATTTTGGTCATGTGACCTGGACCTAAAACGGCTCCCCCAATAAATGCGCCTTATCGTAAGGAGCAAAAATATATCTTATACTTTAGTACTGTGATCTGAATGGTTTGCAGGATAAAATGCATTCTCACTTTTCAAAAGCATATGTGTCAAAGTTTGACCTAGGCACAAAGAAGGTCAAGGTCAACCCAGGGTCACCATTTTAGAAATTTATGATGGGCCTACGTCCCAGATGCTATTTATCAAGTTTCGTGGAAATCTGCCCAGTGGTTCTGGAGAAGACTATTTTTGAAGGGTTTTTACCATATATGGCTTGGCGGCCATTTTGGTCATGTGACCTGGACCCCATGAGCAAATTTTGGTTCCCCCCATCTCATAGAGGCCCCATATGAAATTTGACTTCAATCGGCCCAACGGTTTCCGAGGAGAAGCAGTTAGAAAATTTTTACATTTTTTTCCTCGGCGAGGCTATACTAAATGGAATGTAATACTTCGCAAGTTCATTGGTTAGATCACATTGATATCTATCAGTATGCCAAAAATTGTTTAAATATTCCAAGCGGTTAAGTCACTATCACCAATTTTCACAAAATGGTTACGGACGGACAGACAGACCATATATGGCTTGGCGGCCATTTTGGTCATGTGACCTGGACCCAATGAGCAAATTTTGGTTTCCCCCATCCCATAGAGGCTTCATATGAAATTTGACTTCAATCGGCCCAACGATTTCCGAGGAGAAGCAGTTCGAAAATTTTCACATTTTTCGCTTCGGCGAGGCTATACTAAATGGAATGTAATATTTCGCAAGTTCATTGGTTAGATCTCATTGATATCTTTCAGTATGACAAAAAATTGTTTAAATATTCCCAGCGGTTAAGTCACTATCACCAATTTTCACAAACGGGTTACGGACGGACAGACAGACTGACAGAATGACAGAATGACACCGTGATTTTAGGGCACTCTTAGAAAATTAACCGACTTCAGTCGGTCGCTTTTCTGCGGGTCGTGCAATTCAGATTTACTTTCTTAAGTGATAAGGACAATGGCGCTGGAGTGCTGATTTTTAGTTTGGTTCACAAAACTGAGGTGAATCGGCTGTTAAACACTTTCATCTTCATTTTACTTGGACATTATAAATAAAACAACATGCAAATGACTACCCAGCAGGCACACGTCGCTAGGGCAACGTCAAATCAACGTCGATGCAACGTCAAGACGTTGCACCGACGTTGATGTGACGTCATAATTACGTCATGTGCCTGCTGAGATAGTTGCCAGTTTTATGACAACACATAGCCGCAACTTTCTTGTAAAAGCTTACACTTGTTGACTGAGATTTGTTTCGCGACTTAGTCAAGAACCTGCCTTATGTCGTGCGCTACAATAAAGGAAAACACTGTTTGTGCGATGTTTGAAGTTTTGCGGCATGTAACTAATTATTTATCACAACATTGTGCTCACAGACCTATACAACAGAATTGGACAGTGATAACTGTTAGGAGTTTATTACTGCTGGCTTGCTACCGTACTGTGAAGTTTCTAGCGTCACGTACTTCGCATTTAATGAGGTCATGTAAGTGTTATGAGTCTGTACCCTTTCAGCCCTTTATAGCCAAGTACAGATACCTACAGATGCAAACAGTGTAGAACCTGGTGAGATGGCTCATAATGATACACCGCATTCGGTTCTACAGGGTTTGACATGCTATTGACGATTATTGACTAGACACCCAATTTACATGTGCAGAATGGACGCGTACAAATTCAGTGACTGAAGAGTGAACTGGAGAAACTCGTGGGTTGAAGGGGTAAAATCTTAACCTGGCCTGTAACTGTTGTGTGCGGGTCAGGACCAGACAAAGCGGCTTGGCCGATAATCAAAAGTTAAATACAGCTTATTATACGGTCTATTTTCTTTATTTTTCAAAGTTTATCTAAATACTTAAATGGTGTGCACTGATTGTAGCTCTATAGATATTGTTTTTTTTTTCCTTTTCTTAAAATATACAAAGGTACTTTAATGGCGTATTGATACAAATATAATTAATCATAACCCATTTTGTACTGAATGTAATATTATCACTTATCTGACGAAGATTTCATTTCGAAATCCCGGTTCAAAATTAAGGGGCGTCAGCTAGAAATATAGGAATGCATTTAGGAAAAAAATGGGCTAACTTTCGACAACAGTGAAGCCCGCAGTGAATGCCGTGGTTAGACGCCGCCTCCAAGATTCGCCAATGACCCATTATGCGGTCGTCTGTATAAAATGGGAACTTTCCTTATGCATATTCAATTAACTTTTCCCGTTTTGTTTGTAATTTAAGAAAGATCATTTTTGTATTTTGATTACAAATAAAACAAAACATGTAATCAAAATGCGGAAATAATGCCATGAGAAATTAGTTTTGAGACAGCGAGCATGAAAAGTCAACAAACAACGGACTATTTGCGCGGAGTCATATTTCAAAAGTAGTGGAAGCCGGAAGTTCGGACGTTAAAATTGTAAACATGCAGCACGACGAAGAATGACAGAAAGAATCTGTCATTAAAAATCACAAGACAGTTCGATAATGGTTCCTTTGAGCCAAGTAGAGCGAAACACATACCTACGCATACGGTGTTAATCCGGACTAAATTTTTATAAAGCCCCCGCTCATGGGGCCTTGGAGAAATAGATTTGGCTGCATGTTGCTTCCGCGCGGAGCTGAAACTGACCGAACTGGGGTACTGGTAAACCCTTACCAGGAAAAGTGTTTCGATTCGGACCGCACATTAAACCCTAGCGGTTTTTATGGACGGTTGGGCCTTGGCGAAGGTCATTTCATCTCAATATCGAGAAAAAGTCTCACAAACTTGGAAGCAACGTCTCAAAATGACCTAAATAATCTTAATATTGACGTTAAACCTCTAGTCAAACAAACAAACAAATATATTTCTATACAAGCAAATAGAGTCACGTAACTGGCCTCATATGTTATGCCAAGCAGTCCGAAACACATTTCTGTGCATACAGTGTAGATCCTCGTAACCGGCATCACCTGCCAAATAGTCTGAAACACATACATATGCATCCAGTGTAGATCTTCGTAATTGTTTTGCCAAGCTTATTCCGAAACAAAAACCTATGCATACAGCGTAGAATCCCATAACCGGCCTCACCTGATTTGCCATGTAGTCCGAAACACAGTTCTATGCATACAGTATATCTCCTCGTAACCGGCCTCACCTGTTTTGCCATGTAGTCCGAAACACAGTTCTATGCATACAGTATAGCTCCTTGTAACCGACCTCACCTGTTTTGCCAAGCAGTACGAAACACAATTCTATGCTTACACTATATCTCCTCGTAACCGGCATCACCTGATTTGCCATGTAGTCCGAAACACAGTTCTATGCATACAGTATAGCTCCTCGTAACTGGCATCACCTGTTTTGCCAAGTAGTCTGAAACACAAACCTATGCGTCCAGTGTAGATCCTCGTAATTAACCGGTCTCACCTGTTTTGCCAAGAAGTACGAAACACAATTCTATGCATACAGTGTAGATACTCGTACTAAGCTCCCTCCCCTGTTTTGCCAAGTTTAGTCCGAAACATATACCTATGCATCCAGTGTAGATCCTCGTAATTAACCAGTCTCACCTGTTCTGCCACAGTTCTATGCATCCAGTGTAGATCCTCGTAACCGGCCTCACATGATTTGCTAAGTAGTACGAAACACAGTTCTATGCATACAATGTAGATCCTCATAACCGGCCTCACCTGTTTTGCCAAGTAGTCAGAAATACATTTCTATGCATTTGTGTGACATGAAAGAATGACAACTCTGCATGTTTTCATTTTCGAATTGTCTCCCCCGATTCATATTTTTTCAATATTTCGTTTCCTGAGCATAACTCTGCAACTGTGTGAAATATTTAATGATACTTGGTAGGATTATAGAACAGGTATGTGTAGAGTGCCGCATGCAAGAATGACAACTCTCCTCTTGTAATGTTTTCCCGGTTTCATGCAACTGTTGGAAAATCCTGGTTTTCGTGGAATTTTCACGTTTCTTGTTTTTCTCTGAAACTCAGTTTTGCAACAACAACTTTTCAGTGCGACAATAAGGGACAGTTGCTAAAAACATTGTTAGTTTAACGAGCCCGTAAGTGGTCAACTTGTTAACTGCTCTAGTGAGTTAAATATCTAAAATTCTGGAATTTTGCTGAAAATTGAATTGTGAGCAGCATTTTCGGCAAAAACTGTTAGTATATTGGTCATATTGCATGATCAACGTTTTGTTAACTAACGATGTCGAAAAGTTTTGAACAAATTATCACAGGTGATGAATGATTCTGAATCAGAGGTGAAAGGGTTACCCTGTTGCATAAAGAGCTCAACCCAGTCCTGGAGCATATCCAGAAATATCTGTATATAGAGGATCTTACATGAGTGTTCATGTATTATTGAATTTATTAAACGAGTTGAGGAAAAGGGATAAAATGCGAGGCTTTGCCGAGCATTTTATCCCTTTTCTTCAACGAGTTTAATAAATTCAATAATACGTGAGCCGAATGCAAGATTCTATTTATTATATGACATTCAAAACGCATTTTATTCACGATTGTTTACAAAAATATCAATATTCTGCCATTAGTAAACACGACGTCGTTAAGGCCGTCGTACATGTAACGTTACTGGACGTATCTAGTTAGTTTGCATATTGCACGACCCGCAGAAAAAGTCAACCGACTGAAGTCGGTTGATTTCTAAGAGTGCCCTAAAATCACCGTGTCATTCTGTCATTCGGTCATTCGGTCAGTCTGTCAGTCTGTCCGTCCGTAACCCGTTTGTGAAAATTGGTGATAGTGACTTAACCGCTTGGAATATTTAAACAATTTTTGGCATACTGATAGATATCAATGAGATCTAACCAATGAACTTGCGAAATATTACATTCCATTTAGTATAACCTCGCCGAGGTAATTGTTGTGAAAATTTTCGAACTGCTTCTCCTCGGAAACCATTGGGCCGATTGAAGTCAAATTTCATATGGAGCCTCTATGGGATGGGGGAAACCAAAATATGCTCATGGGGTCCAGGTCACATGACCAAAATGGCCGCCAAGCCATATATGGTCTGTCTGTCTGTCCGTCCTTAACCCGTTTGTGAAAATTGGTGATAGTGACTTAACCGCTTGGAATGTTTAAACAATTTTTGGCATACTGATAGATATCAATGAAATCTAACCAATGAACTTGCGAAATATTACATTCCATTTAGTATAGCCTCGCCTAGGCGAAAAATGTGAAAATTTTCGAACAGCTTCTCCTCGGAAACCGTTGGGCCGATTGAAGTCAAATTTCATATGGAGCCTCTTTGGGATGGGGGAAACCAAAATTTGCTCATGGGGTCCAGGTCACATGACCAAAATGGCCGCCAAGCCATATATGGTAAAAACCCTTTAAAAATAGTCTTCTCCAGAACCACTGGGCAGATTTCCACGAAACTTGATATATAGCATCTCGGACGTAGGCCCATCATAAATTGCTAAAATGGTGACCCTGGGTTGACTTTGACCTTCTTTGTGCCTAGGTCAAACTTTGACACATATGCTTTTGTATTGGAAAAGTGAGAATGCATTTTCTCCTGCAAACGATTCAGAATACAGTACTAAAGTAAAAGATCTATTTTTGCTCCTTACGATAAGGCGCATTTATTGGGGGAACCGTTTTAGGTCCAGGTCACTGGACCAAAATGGCCGCCATACCCATATATGGTAACACTCATAAAGCTAAAAGCATCCGGCGGGTCGTGCACTTCAGCTGAAGCACAGGCTTAATCCACTAGTTGATTATCGAAAATATTACATGACGTTATTACACTCTCAGAGGCAACGCCATATGCTAAATAGAGTTTAATCCCCTTCAGTTAACAATCAAACAGCAGAACAAAACACGAAAACTTTTGCTTATAGAACGAAATCACGAGGATTATCAATAAGAAAGGTTAAGAGCTTTACGAACTTAAAGCAAAAAATGAAAACATGATAAAGCACAATGTTTTTGATGTTGGGAAGTAAAAGATAACGTTTTACATCAGAACGGCGTTTCCTCTGTTCTTAACAGTATTTAGTATTCATGATATACATGTTGTATGATTCAACAGCTAATTGTACAGGATCTGGCAGTAAGCAGGATGCTTGTATGGAAGTCTTCTCCTGTGTAAATGGGTAAATGACTGTTATACAGTGAAATTCTATATTAAGACACCACCTATGGGACTGTTCAAAAGTGGTCTTTAAGACCACTTTTGAACAGTCCCAAAGGCGTCTCTTATTAAGAGACACTGGGTGTAGAAAGAACAAAGAAAGAATAAATGAATCCTTCTATATAAGCTTTCGAAGTAGATTTAGTCTTAAATTTAGGTGGTCTTAATGGCAGAATTTTACTGTATATTCACGGTTATGAACACTTTTCAGACTAACAAGACAGACAGACAGAGCTAGTATTCGTGTCACCATGTTTTTCTCATAACAGAAATGAACTCGACACAGTTGCCTCACAGCCTCCATCCAAGACACCAAATGGAAAGACACACCAACATAAAACAACTTCACCGTAATTAAGACATCACATGCAGAAAACCAAAAGGACAGTAAATGGCAAAACGTCTTTACAAGAAAAATAAATATAGCAGTTCAAACATGCAAAGACAAACAAGAATACAATGATTTTATTAAGATGCCATAAAAATGCAGCTGAAAATATTGCCTGACTATACCGTCTGCTGCCCTCCAAACTGATTTTTGCGTACAGCCAATTAGTGTGGATCCTGCAGCAGTCTGATCTGGGTCCACCCTACACATTGTTGATCCTGATTAGACTGCTTGACTGATCTGTGTTTACCCTGTTTACAACAATGATTTTCAAAGTAACAATCAGACGACAAAGCAGGCGACATGTGTTTTTGTAATTTGGCAACTTCAGGGGAATGGATACATTTCAGGGGAGGCAATTGCTGCCGAAGTATGTTTGTCGCTCATGTCAATAGGGGTTTACTCTTAAAAGAAAAATTTGCTCCTAGGAGCAAATTCTTTCCCTTAAGAGTAGACCCGCTTTTCCGTGGGACAGAGTTTACAGAAAAGCGAATAGGAAGTCCTTAGTCCCGATGAAAAATGGCAGAAAATCTGCCAGATGTTACATTTCCCTTGAGGATTAATCATCTCTTCTTTCAGTGACTAGAGTTGGCTGTGATCTTCGTATGTGGCTTTTTTCTGAGTGACGTTTTTCTTTTTTCTTCTCTTCATAAATATTTGACATTTCATATATTCATATTTAACATGAACGTTATTAATGTTGTCAATAGTTAATGACGTTAGAATCCTTTCATCAATTCCAGGAACATACGGCGTCGAGTAGCAGACACAGAGTTTGAAGTGGACGCCAGTGTCAAGAATCTTGATAGTACAACCGAGTTTTCTGCAACTGTTCAGAATGGAGATCTGGGAGCGTCCATGAAATTTTAATTCTGGGGACAAATTAACGTGCCATTAACCCATTCAGTACCAGAAACCCCTAAACGGGTACCTTGGCAAACAGTGCAGGCCCAT
Source organism: Lucinisca nassula (assembly GCA_963580285.1). Classification (NCBI taxonomy): domain Eukaryota; kingdom Metazoa; phylum Mollusca; class Bivalvia; order Lucinida; family Lucinidae; genus Lucinisca; species Lucinisca nassula. The sequence goes on along the minus strand of OY757013.1, from coordinate 125,398,296 downwards.
ATCAGACGCCACAGAGCGCGGCATCTGATCAGGGCCTCCACTGTTTGCTAAAAGTTCAGTCATTTTCCAAATCAATTTTGAAGAAAACACAGCCCGACACCCCTAAAGTTTGAAATGAACTCCTACTATATATAAAGAGAAAGATTCCATTTGGTACTAAAAGGGTTAAAGACACGTACCAGACAAAGAAAATATAACATCTCCAGCCACTTTGTTTTTATTTCTGTTGAACTGTCTTTTGTGCCAAAAGTCTGTAGCCTCTTTTTTCTTCTACGCAATAAATGGACACCACGATATACCACAAAATGACAGTATTCGCAAGTGCCTTATCCAACATCAACGATCACAGTTGGCAGAACTGTGTCTGCATTTTGATAAACACATCCTTATAACTTCTGCACTGGTCTTTCATACACGACATCCACAACGTTAACCCTTCTCTTGCTGAATATTCAGTTTAGCCACACCCATTTCTGACTTTTAACCACTCAGATTACTTGATGTATTTTTTCCTACAAATTCATAAACTGAATGTCAAACAGTGTAGATCCTGATCAGATGGCTTCTTCTTCAGAAGCCATCTGATCTAGATCTACACTGTTCAAACAGTGTAGATCCTGATCAGATGGCTTCTTCTTCAGAAGCCATCTGATCTGGATCTACACTGTTTGCAAAGATAGGGATTGTCGTGAACAGCAGGATAAGAGTTAAAATGACAAAATTTTCCAGTTGAGACTGGGCATTATTTTCAACCATGGAAACATGAATGTATTATAAGCGTAACAATGTTTGTGTTATTTTTATTGTCGTTAATTTGAGTTAGCACTCTTCGACAGGGTTTAATTTATTAATAAAGTTAGAAAGTAATGATGACTTTATTTAGGAAGAATTTCTAGGTCCATTTTCAACAAGAACAACGATACTACTAGTATAAGGTAGTTTTTGAAACATACACACAGTACACGTGGAATGAGAGTTTCGAGTTTATTGGGACTTCAGAAGCAGTAATGAAGCTTGCAACACTGCATAAGCCTTCCACAGCGCGTCTACCTTGGCAGAAATCCATTTTCAACTTCTATTTTTAGCATGTTTCTAAACATTACGATAATACACCCGTGCAACATAGTGCATTTTTCACATCTCCAAAATAGCTTCTTTGCTGATGAAAATCCTTGATATTTTTGTTATAAATGTTCAAAACATAGGTTGAGGGCACTTGTTAGAACCGCCTCATTGAGGCGGTTCTAACGAGTACCCACAACCTATGTCTTGGAGCAGAAATAAGAAAATTAATGTTTACCCCCGTAAACCCCAATTTTCTCTATATAAAGTGGGGTTTAGGGGGGTCTTCATTTCACGGACTTGTTCACGTGATGTCAGGTTCCGTTGTTGACATAAAAAGATAAGATATTGGGCTAGGAATCGTTGCTACGCGTAAGCAAACTCATTCTTTGAGTTTCAAAGGAGATTCCCCTTGTACATGACCTAATAAAAAATCCTTTGCTAAGATGTTTTCGTCTGATTTCACACTAGAAAATAGAAGTGAATAAAAAAAATATAACGTTACATCTCTAATCCAAGACACCAAAGGTCACAGTTGACCATCGTACAGTAGCTGAAATCGGAAGCTGCTGATGCTGTACGCTCAAAAATCGTTAGCTGCTTTACACGATATTTATAAAAAACGTTAAAAATCAATAAAATTTGGTATTAACACCCGGAAAGGACACATGCTTGGGAAGGTAAGAGTCATCCCTTTTCAAATTTGCTTCGATTTGGAATCATAAGGTACCCTGTTCTGCACAGTAAAATGATTCTGGTGCTGCATCAGTGATTTTTTTTCATTATCGCTCGCAGCGACCATTATTTTTTCACATTTTATCTGTCTTATGGTCAGTTTACACTTATTCTAAATAAGCGTAGACATAAAACAATCATTAACCATCACATCTCAGTACCCATTTGCTAGTTCTGCCTGCCTCCCTTCAAAAAACTTACTGCTTTATTCGGGGCCTATCATACTAGCCCCTGTACGATTAGCTGCATCTGTACGCAATCATTAGCTGCAAAAGTCGAAAAAAAGACTGTACGCTTAGCTGCAGCATATAAAAAGTGAACGTGTGAAGGGTATTGACATCATGCTATATACACGTTGTGGTCCATCGCTATGCAAGAGAAATTTGGACCATTACAAAGAAAATTTGTACAGACAGATGTTCTGATAGATTCAACGTTTCGCGATGATTGACATAGTTCTAAAATCACTTATCTGTTGTAACAGCTGTCTAGGCAACATGAAAATACGCCTTTATAATTCTGACCCCTTTGGACCCCACTTTTATACAGTAAAACCGGGGTTTACAGGGGTAAACGTTATTTTTATTATTTCTGCACAAAAATATACGGTTATTATTATTATAGCTATGGTTTCGTTTTTAAGACTGCATAGTGGACGACTCCTTTGAGGTAGTTCTAAAGAGCACTCATAATATATGTTTGCTCAAAGAACTCGTTAGAACCGCCTTGGTATACGAGTATGTATGTTTGCTCAAACACATAGATTGTGGATACTCATTAGAACCGCCTCGCCGAGGCCGTTCTAACGAGTTACTACAATGTATATTTGTAGCAGAAATATGGAAACTTTCATTTTTTGACTGAAATTTTCATTTGTTGTGGTATATTTTCCAATATATTTCAATAGGCGTGTTTTGGTAATGTACGCGACATTGAGCTGACTTCTCAAGCCCTTCTGCCCAATGAACCCAATAGGGTTTATATGCATGGTTGGTCCGACCCGCACCGTTTACCTGGGCAGGCTTAGAACCCTCTTAGCTGTTTACCAATGGTCTCAGTTCTGCGTGGAAGAATAATGTAGCCATATCTATTTCTTTAAGCCCCGAAGGGCGGTGGCCAACTAGCACATGTAATAACACCCATGCGTACTCAAATGCATAGATTGTGGATACTCATTAGAACCGCCTCGCCGACCGGCCCCGATAGCTCAGTTGGTAGAGTGTCCGCTCCGGGGAACGGGAGGTCTCGGGTTCGGTCCCGGGCCGCGACATACCGAAGTCGTTAAAAATGGTACTAGCTGCTCCTCGTTTGGCACTCAGATTTACGGGGTAGAGCTAGGACTGGTCGATCCAGTGTCAGGATAATGTGACTGGGTGTGGTATCATGTAATGTGTCTGGGACATGATACTTCAGTGAGGCAGCACTATAAACGTGAGCATTGAGCTCCCTGTCGCAACCAGACACCGTCGTGATATGACTGAAAAATTGTTGAAAGCGACGTTAAACCCGAATTCACTCACTCACTCACCGCCTCGCCGAGGCCGTTCTAACGAGTTACTACAATGTATACTTGTAGCAGAAATATGGAAACTTTCATTTTTTGTCTGAAATTTTCATTTATTGTGGTATATATAGGGGATCTTACATGAGTGTTCATGTATTATTGAATTTATTAAACGAGTTGAGGTAAAGGGATAAAATGCGAGGCTTTGCCGAACATTTTATCCCTTTTCCTCAACGAGTTTAATAAATTCAATAATACATGAACACGAATGCAAGATTCTATTTATCATATGACATTTAAAACGCTTTTTAATCACTTTTATTTTACAAAAATGTCAATATTCCGCCATAAGTAAACGCGACGTCGTCAAGGACATCGTAGTGTAACGTTATGGGACGTATCTAGCTAATTTGCATATTTAATCCACTAGTGGATTATCGAAAATATTACATGACGTTATTACACTCTCAGACACGACGTCATATGATAAATTCCAATATATTTCAATAGGCGTGTTTTGGTATTGTACGCGACATTGAGCTGACATCTCAAGCCCTTCTGCCCAATGAACCCAATAGGGTTTATATGCATGGTTGGTCCGACTCGCACCACTTTCCTGGGCAGGCTTAGAACCCTCTTTGCAGTTTACCAATGGTCTCAGTTCTGCGTGGAAGAATAATGTAGCCATATCTATTTCTTTAAGCCCCGAAGGGCGGTGGCAAACTAGCCCATGTAATAACACCCATGCGTACTCAAATGCAGATCAAGAAAATAAATGGTGTTTATAATATTAATATTAAACTACTGTTCAAAACATCACAACCAGCTCGTCGTATCCTATGCTTTGCAGAGTTTCTCATCAGGACTGACTGAGGAAGATGCTGTGAGGTTGTCTACGTTACCATGACACATGGGTATCGCTTGAGGTACTCAAATTCAGCTGTCTTCATCGACACCGTGGTCCAATCTCAATGGCATCATACTATAATACGATGGCTACACGACTACATTGCGAGGATTTCACGTAGTCGTATTGCCTTCCTAAGACAATCGGACGACTTCTTGTTTCCCTCGTATTATCTTCGTGAGGCGTAAAGTGCCCGAGAGCACCGATGATCACACGAAGAAAAGACGAAGATGACACGATTTGACAAGATGCCCTCACGATGGACTTACGAAGGGCAAGATGGACAAACGAATTCAACACGAAAATGAACCTTCGCAAGGTCTTCCGGAAGTTTTTTGGCATGCCAAAGATTTTGCCGCCGCTCACGAAGTTGCTGCCGGAGCCTCGGAAAATCCACCGGCGATCACACGATAGCTTAAGATGTCCTCACGAATAGCCCGATGTTTTCACGATCAGAGCCGAATTAGAACATTTCCTTTATCGTGTTTCCATCTGGTGTCAATTTCGGGACAGTGTGACGCCTGCATTAACTGCAATATTATGCAGATAACTAACTAGGAAGAGAAATTAAAATTGAGGCTTCCTACACCTTAGAGGGAACATTCCTCGAGAGTGTGTTAACTGTATCTGGGATCTAATACATATAGAGTGGTTCTTAATGAAGAAAGTTTAGAATTGTAACAATGATTACTGCGTTGAAAGTGAAAGTACAATAGGAATATACTGAACCGAAAAAGAAACGCAACTCCAAATATAAATGTGAGTATTTGCAGAAATAATCATGTTTGCAGAAAATCGATTTAATGACACAATAATATAATAATTCCTGAATGTAACTACTATAGAGAGTTCAATTCCAGTGAGATAGTTTGGAACACAAATCCGTTTTGTCATAGAGGTAGACATTTCACAAGTTCAAAACACCGAGTATGTCCTCCGTTTGCATTCAGTCCTGCACGCACACGCCTGGTCATGGACAGGATTAAACAACTGATCTCTGCCTGGGGAATAGCATTCCACTCCTGTATGAGCGCGAGACGCAAGGCTTGACGCGTTGTTGGCGGCTGGTGGCGGTTACGTACGCGCCTATCCAAGACGTCCCACAAATGTTCTATAGGAGAGAGATCTGGACTATACGGAGGCCAGTGCATCACGTCAACGTTGTTTTGCTGTTGAAACGTAACGGTGTGCTGTCGTACATATGTAACAACTACTGGTCGTAAAACGACGTCAACGTAACGCTGAGCCGTCAAAGATCCACCAATGAATACCAGGGGCGTTCTATGACCATAAGATATGCCAGCCCACACCATCAACCCACCGCCTCCAAATCGATCACGTTCAACCAAACAAATGTCACGATAACGCTCTCCATCACGCCTGTACACACGTTGACGGCCGTCAACTCTGTACAACAAGTACCTGGACTCGTCAGAAAACATTACTTTACGCCACTGACGAAGGGGAAACAGGTTTGGCCTATGCTGTACAAGTCACGCCATTCTAACCTGACGTCGTCGTCTTATGCTGTGCGAGTCACGCCATTCTAACCTGACGTCGTCGTGGTGTTAATGGCATACCAACGTTCGAACGACGAGGACGTAAACCAAACTCTCGAAGGCGATTCCTGACGGTATCTGCACTTATTCGATTGTTGTGCGTTCCTGGTGTCACCTAAGACGGCTTAACGGAACCGATTACGAAGGTGGGTTAGACGGATGTATCGGTCCTGTCGACGTGTCGTGACGCGTGGACGTCCACTTCTGGGCCTGTCATTTGTCATTCCCGTTTGACGTAGACGCCGGTACAAGCGAGTTATCGTCGATTTACTCACTTGGAAGTTCCTGGCGATGACATACTGAGACGTCCCACGTAGAAGCATTTGGACCGCTACGTTACGTGTTACGCTGATCTTGCGTCACCCGTACAAATATCTCTCTCTCTCTCTCTCTCTCTCTCTCTCTCTCTCTCTCTCATATACACACATGTATGTACGCACGCACGCACGAAACGAGAGAGAGAGAGAGAGAGAGAGAGAGAGAGAGAGAGAGAGAGAGAGAGAGAGAGAGAGAGAGAGAGAGAGAGAGAGCGAGGAGAGAGTCAATTACATTTTACATCCCACCGACAGCTGAGGTCATACGGAGACGGGGCCTCGGTTTAAAGACTCATTCGAAATGTTGGAGAAGCCCAGAGAGAGAGAGAGAGAGAGAGAGAGAGAGAGAGAGAGAGACAGAGCGAGAGAGAGACAGAGATATTCAACCTAAGGCCTGGTTGAAAAAAAAATGGATGCGCGATATTGCAGTGTCAAAATCAGTTTATAAAGAGTGAGAGGGAGTTAACAATCATAAAAAATCAATTTTATCATTTGAAGTTTACAGATACGCGATCTGAGTGTCACTCTCTCTCATACATACAGCTATACATACATATACATACGCACGCACAAAACGAGAGAGAGAGAGAGAGAGAGAGAGAGAGAGAGATTAGACAAATACGGCGTCATTCAATTCAAATGACGTCATTATGATTTCGTCACAGCAAGCTGACTTTACATGTGTGTTTATATACATTCAGTGCACAGGTACTTGGCACGTTGTTTCGAAAAAATGTGTTTTTATTTGTTTGTTTGATTTGAGGTTTAATGTCCTCGTAAACACTGTAAATGTCATTTTGGTGACGTTGCTTCCAATTTTGTTGGACTTTTACCCGACAATGAGATGTAATGGCATCTCAAGCCCTGCCGCCAGATGAAACCAATAGGGTGTATAAGCATGGACGGTCCGATTCGCACCGCTTTGCCTGGGCAGTTTCTCTGTGGTTGTTTGATTTCTGTGTTGCACTAATGAGTTAGGCCTTCAAGCGGATTGAACAAATTGTCTGAATCGCGACGGAAGTAAGGGCGCGGTTTGTGGCCAGGTAAAATCGATTTTTTTTTTAAAAGCCGCCCAGTCGCGGTTTATTTTTGTTTATGGTTCATGTGGTTTGTCTTTGAGTGTTTGTGTCGCTTATATTATTTTGTTTTGGATAGCCAGTTGGCCATTTTGTTGGAAAGTAACTGCCCTTTTGGCTTTCCGCTGTTGATGTTTCCATTAGGGTCTGTTGTTCCATGTTTGTGTTTCTTTCCCTTTGGTGTCTCTGATGGGAGCCGATTCCTGACCATTGCCTTCACTTCTATTTTAGATCATCTAAGCGGTTTACCAGTACTCGTGTGCGGGTCGGTTTCAGCTCTGCGTGGAAGCATCGTGCAGCCCATCTATTTCTTCAAGGCCCGATGGACGGGGGCCATCTAAAATGTGTGAAATATGTCAAATGACCAAAATCAAAAACAACAACAAAATTCAGCATTTTTAGATTTTTTATTGGTTGTTGTTTTTCGTCTCATATTTTCAATACGCTTCCAAAGGGACATAACTTTAATTACCTCACATAGCTGACAAGCTCGCGGGATTTGTTGGTTTTTGGTTTAACGACATATCAACCCTCGTGGGTCATTTCGTGCCTTCTCCCAGAAAAAGTACATATGAATAGAGACAGAAGAGATAGTAGAGGAGAAGAAAGCAAGGGAGAGGGGAGAAAAATGAACGGAAGTGTAGAAACTAGAAGAAGTGACAATATTCCCCTTCTACCCTTACCTGCTGTGATGACGCCAGGCCTCGCACAACTGTAAACCAATATCAGTTGGTGATACACATCACCTTTGACTCGCCCAACCACCCAGAAGAAATATAAACAAAATAAAGCACCTGCTTTGATATCGCGCGACTGGATTAATGAATAATGACGTCAACTTCGAAACGCGATGTCTTGAAACGACGTCATCAACGCAACTCGTCCCTTCACAATTGCAGATTTCAACATGAAAAAAAAAAAAAAAAAAAAAATCCAGCAATTTTTTTTTTTATTATTATTTGAGTATACACAAATAAGGTGCATGAGGACTGTTAGCTATAGACTGACTATTTTATAAAGACGCAGAAACCAGCAACTGCCTTTTGGCAAACAGACCCATGTGAGATGCTGCAGACTGCCGTCTGATCAGGGTCCACACTAGTTGCTTAAATTCTTGGTTAAACGAAATAGTTTAAGTCTCAAGTCGTGTCTATAGGGAACAGCAGGACGCAGGTTCGAAACCTGTTGCGGTCGGCAGCATTCTTTCTTGAGACTGATCATGAAATCTTCCAGCCCCCGCCCATCGGGGCTTGAAGAAATAGACTAGGCTGCATAATGCCTCGACGCAGAGCTGAAACCGACTGCACATGAGTAATTGTAAACCGTTTACATGTTATAAGCCTGCCAAGCAGGAAAGGTGGTGCGAGTCGGACCGTCCGTGCATATAAACCCTATTGGTTTCATTGAGCGGCAGGGCTTGAGAAGTCATTTCATCTCAATATCGGGTATAGTCTCACAAAATTGAAAGTTGCCTATACAGTGTTGACCGGGACGTAAACCCTCAATTCAAGTAAATTTCCTACGGTCATTCTCTCCGTTCCGCTGTTCCAAGAAGGACAGTTGGCAGTTTCAGGTGACAGTATGTACACTGTACTGGTTTATCGCTTACGGGAAAAGTGTGGAAAATGGCCTAAATTGCGTTGCATCGGCCGTTGAACTCAAATACCAACAAACAAACAAACTCAAGTCAGGGCTATCTACTGTCGACAAGTATGGGTGCGGTCAATTTGACCCTCTTAAGATGTCAAGTTTGTTTTGTTTGATTTGATGTTTAACGTCTCCATCAACACTATAAAGGTAATTTTGGAGATGTTGCTTCCAATTTTGTGGACTTTTACCCGACATTGTGATGAAATGTCATCTCAAGCCCTGTCGCCCAATGAAACAATAGGGTTTATAAGCATGGACGGTCCAACTCGCACTTCTTTGCCTGGACAGGCTTAGATCCTCTAAGCGGTTTACCAGTACTCGTGTGCGGTCAGATTTAGCTATGCGTGGAAGCATCATGCAGCCCATTTATTTCTTCAAGCCCCAATGGGGGCTGTAAGATGTCAAGTAAAAAAAAATACTTCACCTGAAAATGTCTACGGTTTAGGTCGTCTGCTTCCAATACTTGCCAATTTTAATCATATTGTTTATGTAGGCAAACAATGTGGATCCTGATCAAACTGCTCCTTTAGGAGCAACAATAACTTTAACAGTGCCCGACAGACAACAAAGCAGACGACAACTTCTGCTGGCATCTTTGTATCGTTTACGGGATACAGACGAAATAAACCGTAGCCCGTTGACGGGCCTTTCCGGCCATCGAACATAGACGCGTAAGACTGAAACACAAAACGACAAAAATTGTACTGAATATTTTGTACTTTTATATTGCGTTTAAACGAGTACCCACAATCTACGGCCGGCCTCGGTAGCTAAGTCGGATGCACGTCTGACTGGTGATCAGGAGGACGCGGGTTCGATTCCTGCCGGGATCGGCAAAATTCTTACGTGGAGAATAAAATCTTTTCTACGGTCATTCTCTCCCTTTCGTTGATTCAAGAAGGGCAGTTGTCAGTTTCTGGCGAAAGAATGTGCACTGTACTGGTCAACTACTTACGTATGAGCCTGCCCAGGACAAGTGTGGATAGGTAAACTGACCGGCTCAAAAATGACCTAAATAGTGTTGACTGGGCCATTAAACTCCAATACAAACAAACAAACAAAACCCGCAATCTACGCTATGGAGCAGAGCTACCAACCGCTTGCTATCAGTCTATCGCATAACCAGTACAAGGCACATTCTTTCAACAGAGAGAGAAGAGACAGTATGCTATTTCTGTATAACAAAGGTCTAAAGGGTGCTGCAAGCATTCAAACAGATGACCTTGTTCTCCCAGCTAGAAGGTGTAGAAATCACCATTCAATGGCGTTCAAGAAATGCCATGGTGTTTAACCATTAACCGCTTGACGCTTATGACCCACAAAGAGGGTTGACGCGTCGTTAAACACGAAATCATCATCATCATCATCAAGAAATGACATTCACAAAAATCCATTCTTCCCTCGGGCTAGTAGAGATTGGAATGCTCTTCCCGATCCGAACATTTCCAAGGCTCAAGGTGGTGGGGATACTGTAGCTAAGTTTACCTCTTTGGTGAAAATGCTAGGGACTAGCTTCCTGTATCGCGGGTCCTATACATGGTGGTCGTAGTATCACCATTCTGACTCCGATAGCAATATTTACCGTTTCTCTGTACAGGCGTGATTCAGTCAAGTTATCAAAATGGGATATATCAAGGCTAAACTACGTCTCTAATCAAAACATTCAGGCAGTGATAATCGCAGCTGATCGTACAAAGAAAAAAACGAAGCTAGCAGCTAATCGTACAGTCGCCAACATGATAGGCCCTGAACAAAGCAGTTATTATTTTGATGGCAGGAATATAGAACTAGTAAACGGGAATTTAGATATGCTGGTTTATAACCTTATTTGGCTCTCGCTAATTTATTACATGTGTAAACTGACCACATGACAGACAAAATGTAAAATAGTAACGATCGCCGCAACCGAGGATGAGATAAATCACTGATGCGGCATCAGGATCGTTTTCTTGTGAAGAACAGGACGTATTAGGATTGCAAATCGAGGCAAATTTGAAAAGAAATGTCTCTTACCTTCCAAAACATGTGTTCAACAAAAGTGTCATTAATGAATTTTATTGATTTTTTGCGTTATTTATAAATATCATGTAAAGCAGCTAACGATTTTTGGGCGTACAGTAACAGCAGCTTCCGATTTCAGATACTGTACGATGGTAAACTGTGAAGGTAAAGAAACTACACCTTAAAACAAATTCAACATAAAACAGTGTTTATAATTAACCCATTTTGTACCAGAAACCCCCAAACGGGTAGTTGGCAAACAGTATAGGCCCAGATCAGAATGCGGCGTCTGATCAGGGCCTACACTGTTTGCAAAATTTTCAGCCAACAGTAAAACCTGTCATAGTGGCCATCTCTATTAAGCAAACAACCTGTCTTAAGCAAGCATGCCATCAGTTCCCCAAAAAGGAACATGCATTAATATTCACCTGTATTAAGCAAGAACCTGCCTTTAGCAAGCACATTTTGATTATCCCTTAGGTGCTTGCTTAATACAGGTTAGACTGAATTTCCAAATAGTTTTTTTAAGAAAACACAACCTGACACCCCTAAATTTTGAAATTGACTTCTGTTATATATAAACAGGAAGATACCATTTGGTACCAAAATGGTTAAAACATCTGAAGCAGAGAGCCAAAAGGACAGATTTTCCAACAACATGGCTACACTGCATTTCAAAATAAAAAATGATATTAGCAATACATACATGTAATGACAAACAATAGCAATAATAAACCACAACAGATGCACCATATTGAAACGGTCAGTAAAATATTACGAGGTTACTAGGGGTGGTGCTTAAATCGACTTTACATGGCCTCTCTGGGTTGCATTATCTCCGAGAACATAAAATTCAAACGAACGAAACATCGATGAGGAGTCGACAGCATGAAATAATTGAAATACTGAAGCAGATTCATGGGAACAAGTCCGTGAAATGAAGGCTCCCCTAAACCTCACTTTATATAGAGAAAACTAAGGGTTTTCGTGGGTTATGCATTTTTTTCTCATTTCTGCTCCAAGATATAGGTTGTGGGTACTCGTTAGAACCGCCTCAATGAGGCGGTTCTAACGAGTACCTACAACTTGCGGTTCTAAAGAGCACCAACAAGCTATGATTGCAATATAAACAAGAAAAATATCACAGATTTTCATCAGAAAAGTAGCCATTTTGGAGATGTGAAAAAATGCACTATGTCAGATGGGTCTGTTATCATCGTTATGTGTCCTCAGCGCAAGGCCAACGGCACTGGAAAACCTGCTTCAGAGTTTGCGACACAAACCAGCGTGCTCAGCTGAACAAACTAGCAAGAGTAATGGAAACCGCATGCATTGTATATCCGAGCAATGAACAAGCAATGAATACTTAGGTACTGATCATACTCCGCATATGTTCAGGCTTCTGCACCTTTATTGTTAGGAAATGGCAAAACAGATTTTCACATGACGGGGTCCAATCATCTGTACACAGTAAACCGACTATTGTTTGTTTTAAAACAACATGGATAGAAAAAACAGTGACTGATCACTTCTTGACAAACTTCCTTGACAAATATTGTCTATAAAAAGGACAATCCTTTGGAAGCAAGGACTACAGAAAAAAAATGAAAACTGTAGAGTGAATAAGCTGTTTCTGGGCCAGACTAGCTAATTTCGGCCAGTTAGGCCTCATCAGTGACCTTCAGATATTTTCAAAACTTCCATTAATATGAAATATGTTTGAAGCGATTCAAATCCGTAAATAGATAGCTTCGAAGTAGAACGGATGCTAAAAAAATCGGGTCACGAAAACACATCTTTATAATTTTGACACCCTTATAGTAAAACTGGGGTTTATAGGGGTAAACCTTATTTTTCTTATTTCTGCTCCAAAATATAGATTGTGGGTACTCGTTAGAGTACACACAATCCATATTTTGAGTAGAAATAAGACAAAAGTATCACACTTTTTCATCTTAAAATCTCCGTTTTTTTTCGGCGGTAAAGTTTTACTTTGTATTTGTATAGGCATGTTCTCGTAATGATCATCGTCTGTCAGATATGACACACCATGCTGCAGCTCATACTATAACGTACTTTTTTATTTCAATAAGCTTACTCATCGGGCATATTTTCAGCAATCTGAAAGGGGGATCAACTCGAATTTCAAAACCTTAAGGTTTGCATAGACGCATCATTTGAGTCAGCTGCATCAGCTTCCAGGCCCTTACGAATACTGTGTGACAATTTTAAAATATTTTTTCAGTCCCGCTTGTATATCAACGACTTGACTGAATCCATGTATATGTCTGTCATTCTATAGCCGGTATAAAATTTTCGCTTGAGCTGAACATGTCCCATTTCACTCCAAGACATACCCCCTTCGACCTTGCAATTCACCTTCTAACATACAATAAATTCTGTATTCTGAACTCTTGCATCGCAGTATTATTAGTCACTCTGTGAGTGAATGATCTTGTTTTTAAGGTTACCGGGCAATAGAAGCACATTGATTCTGTGAGTATTTTGCACTTGTCACAAATACAATATTGGTATCCAGACAAGGGTTAATAGGTGCGTCCCTCTGCGACTCCTACGTACCAAAATGTCACAAATAAAATACTGGCACCAAACAAGGTTCGACGAATGTCTTAATGAGCTCTTTATGTCATTTCAGAGGTATTGATAAAGGTATAGGATCTGTCTTTGTGTTAAGATGATACTTTCTCCCGTCCAAAAGCACCGAACACCCTATCAAAGAAAGTTCTGGTCCTGCGTTTGCATTCAACTATTTCTCGACACAGGGAATAGAAAGCTTCGGTGACGTCTGTAACATCCTCCGATGTTGATAGCTCTGTAAATGGACAGCCTAGCTCCTCCGCAAATGTTTTCCCTACAGAGAAATAAAAGGGCATTTGAAATATTCGGGTTGGGCAAGCAGTGAGTAATAGAGGATCTTACATGAGTGTTCATGTATTATTGAATTTATTAAACGAGTAAAGGAAAAGGGATAAAATGCGAGGCTTTGCCGAGCATTTTATCCCTTTTCCTCAACGAGTTAAATAAATTCAATAATACATGAGCACGAATGCAAGATTCTATTTATCATATGACATTTAAAACGCATTTTATTCTCGATTGTTTACAAAAATATCAATTTTCCGCCATTAGTAAACACGACGTCGTTAAGGACGTCGTACATGTAACGTTACGGGACGAATCTAGTTAATTTGCATATTTAATCCAATAGTGGATTATCGAAAATATTACATGGCGTTATTACACTCTCAGACGCGACGTCATATGATAAATAATAATACTATTGAGCAGAAGAAGAGGAATGTTATTAATGTTATTGGCTGGTGATAACCCTGAACAAAATTTCTCTTCATTGCCTCTCTAGCCGGAAACACATAAATACGTTTCATATACGAAATAAAAATAGAAAATCAATCAACACTCGACGTAACGATCACGTCAGAAAAATGACAGCGCTTCATTTACATGTTCTGTAGTCTCAATGGATAGTTAAGATCACATGCCACAGACACAAAGTTTGCCAGTGGAAATATTGAAACTTGCAACAGTGTTCAGACATGCACGGTTACACGTATATCATCCATGATATTTCAGTTTGAAAATTACTGTGTTTTGAGGTTCCTGTGAGATGTCGATTTTGTTTGTTTGATTTGAGGGTTAACGTCCCCGTCAACACTGTAAAGGTCATTTTGGAGACGTTGCTTCCAATTTTGTGGGACTTTTACCCGACGTTGAGATGAAATGACCTCTCAAGCCCTGTCGCCCAATGACACCAATAGGGTTTATAAGCATGGACGGTCCGACTCGAACTGCTTTGCCTGGGCAGGCTTAGATCCTCTAAGCGGTTTACCAGTACGGGTCGGACTTAGCTCTGCGTGGAAGCATCGTGCAGCCCTATAAGAATCTTATATGGGTGTGAGGGGTGGATTGAAAAATCCGTCCCGAGGGACACTGTCCGGCATCACGAGGCTTGCCGAGTGATGCCGGACAGTGATCCCGAGGGACGGATTTTTCTATCCACCCCTCACACCCATATTGGATTCTTTTTCTTGCATACCTTCCATTTCTATTGCGAATTTTTAATGCTGCTGTCACTTCGGTTACCGACGTCCGCCATTTTGTGATGACACAACAGGAATGTTTAGTGACGTCACGCATGACGACGCCGGGCATGAGGTTGTAATCAACCAGTGCATTTATCAAACACGCAATTATATTCGATTTGGGGTCGGAACACCAGGGTCAGAACATAAATTTCTATCCCAGGGTAAAATCGCGGATTTCCTTGTCTGGTGTGCAAGAAATATATTTCTTCAAGCCCCGATGGGCGGGGGCCGTGTGAGATGTCGAGGTAGAGCAGAGTCATCAGTCTCATTTCAGAGCTGTCCTCATCGATGTTTCATCTCTGTATTCGTTTGATTGATTTAATTTGTCAGAGATGTTACACTGATGAGTTAGAAACTCTTTATCAGGGGCCAGTTGTTCAAAGCATCGTTAGCTTAACGAGCTCGTTATGGGTCATATTGTTAACTCTTCTAGCAAGTACACTATCGAAAATTTTGGTATTTTTGCTGAAAAAATGTGAGCAGCTTTTGCATCCGCAAAAGCTGCTCACATTTTTGCAGCAAAAATTTCAGCATATTTGCCATATTTAATGATCAAAGTTTTAACGATTCGTTAACTAACGATGTCGTTAGCTTTGAACAACTGGCCCCTGGACTGAATAAATCATATGTCTAAACTACGTCAGCGAGGATTGTGGCCACATAAAATCGATTTAAGACCAGCCCCCCCCCCCCCCACCCCAACTCCCCGACCCCAGTAAACTTTCTTTATTGGCCGTCTAAGGCAGTTCTTCTGTAAGGTGTGGTTTATTATTCTTGTTGTTCGCCTTTGCATGCCTACATTGCTAATATCTTTTTAATATTTTGGATAGCCGTTTGGCCATTCTGTGGGGAGGTAACTGTCCCTTTCTGCTTGTGAAGCTTTCATTGTGGTGTTGGTGTTACTTTCCCTTTGGTGTCTTGGATGGGCGGTGTAAGATAACTGTATCGATACCTGATCATTGTCTTCTCTTCTATTAATGAGCCGGGGCACAGCATTTCCAAAAACTTACATGTGCGCCAGGCGAAGAATCAGATCAGCCTGCGCATCCATATAGTCTTACCAGAGACTTCTCTTGCGGCATGAAGGAGCATTGGGCCCTTAACTATCCTTAGAGCGCAAAACGAAGACTCTGATCATACTGCGCGGATATCTGATCTGAGTCTTCGCTGGGCGGACATGCCTTATTGTAGGTTTTGTCGTGCGCTGGCTCATTTTTCAATTCGCAAGTAAAATGAACCCCAGCGAGAGAGAGTGGTCTGAGCGGCGTAAGAGAGAAGATATACAACCAGGACCTCCGATATGCAATAATTAAAAGCTGTGCCGGGACATGTAAACAGGAATAATTAAGAAATCACTTCGCTATGCAAATATGGTAATTATATACTATTCATCATTAGGGCGAATGGACATTATACGCTCCTCCATATGCGATCACAAGGGACTCTAATTATAGCCGCTCAAGCCAATAAATTTCTGTAAGTTTAAATTGCTGCATATCAGTAAAAGAGCTAAAGAAACATATTTATACATTGGCCAAATATTTATGGAATCTGAAACTGAAAATTCATCAAAAACTCTCGGGTTGTCTACGAACTTTAGATATGTAAACAGCGTTTCAATACAAAGTGACATGTACAACATTACTTTCTTATGCTCTTCGATTTCCTTTTTTGAAGAATTCATCTAAAAATACAAACCTTCTTCTTTTGTGACCTGCCTCATGTGTGCCAGATCCGATTTGTTCCCAATCAACACTACAGGGATGCTTGTTCCTCGCCTGTGTTCCTCAATTATTTTGTTTACTTCCTGTAGCAGTTCAAAAGACTTCCGGCAAACTACAGAATACATTAAAATATATCCGTCCGCCCAACGTAATATGTCCTCCCTAGCACCACAATCGTTGTTCTGCAAAGGAAAAGACACTTTAGAATGTTTTTGAAAGGAAACACAACTTTCGACTAAAATTGTTTTGCTGCCATATCATTAACACATGTTTCGTCCACATCCATGACATCTAGAAGTATCAAATACCAATTTAATTAACAAGTAAACAATGATTAGTCAATATCAGTCAATAAATACAATAATACGAGTATGCTTCAAAAATACGAGTTTTATGGAATTCCAGAAATTATGTTTTAGCATCACTCTGGCGATGTCGCTACATTTCATTTAATCCTAGAAAGTATGCGACGTAGCCGCGTATGGCATGTGTCATGTTGCAAAATTAAAAGAATGAAATTCATATTTTTAAATGATATATTGAATTATTGGAATGGGAAATCCTTATGTAGGTGCAATGATTTTTGTTTTAGGCGAACTTAACTGCTAAAATACGTCATATCCGTGATGCTGCTTATAAATGCAAAACAATACCGTTCGAATGCTGCCAAGGGGCTTAGCTCTTGATGTTGCACATTGCCCGTTTTACACTACAAGCCCTGATCAAGTTTCGTATTCATCGGCTGATCAGAGCGAATGCCACATGAATTAACTTTAAATGCATAAGAAGTGCTCTCTACCTGATAGTCTGATAACTAATAACTTGGACCGTGCGGATATCAACTCATCAAGAACACACACCTATAGGATTCTGACCCCCTTGAACCCCACTTTTATATAGTAAAACTTGGGTTTACAGGGGTAAACCTTATTTTTTTTTATATCTGCTCTAAAATATAGATTGTGGGTACCCGTTAGAACAGCCTGCGGTTCTAACGCGTACCGACAACCTATATTTTGAGCAGAAATAAGAAAAATATCACAATTTTTCATAAAAATCGATTTTTCGAAAGTAACGTTTACAATGTATTTACATAGGCGTGTTTTCATAATATTTAATTTGGTTTTATATCATGATAGTAACAAATCAAAGCACTGATAACATCGATGGGTCGATTGTCTGCGAGTGTATTCTGGAAAATTGCCCTGAACTGAGGTCCAAACTGTTTCGTTTAACCCTCGTGGAGCGTGATAGCTCAGTGGTTAATGCACTTGCCTCTGATGCTATAGGTCCCGGGTTCGATTCCCAGCAGCGGCGATAAAATTTCGGTGTCCGAACACGCTCCATTGGCATCATTTGCAGGGATGAATGTCATAAATTGCACCGTCCTTCGGATCGGGACGTTAACCAGAGGCCCCCTGTGCAGGGAGAACCATCCCCTGTGCAGGTTAAAGATCCCTACCGTAATTACATGATTACTGTGTAGGCTTTCATCCTGCAAAACCTGGAGTGTATGTAATATACACCTGCGGTAATGGTCAAATGTGACCGAGGCAGTATCAGAAGATAGATAGGTATTTTAAGCAAACAGTGAGGACCCAGATCAGACAAAGACTTAGCGAACTATTGGGTCAATCCTAGCGTTCATCCAAATCATGGTTCAAATTCATTTCTCTAGAACTGTAAGAGCTACATTAATGACACTTTGTTAAAGCTTGAATTTAGAAATAGCAAATTATATACATGTATGTGGCGCGACGAACCAGAAAAGCTCTCGGGTACGTGCGCACTGTGACATCTTGACCAAAAGTTTCGTCATACGTATAATATCTGAGTCACTGCACAGGCCGATTTGATTTTTTGCTGAACGCGCATGCTCTGTGATTCTTTTTCGCCGGGCGCGACTCATATTAAAGGTCAAGTATTTCAGGCAACTGCCTTCATCAGCATCCTAAATACTTTGATGTTTTTCTTATCTATACTTACAATTGAGCGAGTGTCTAGTACTTCAAATGCCATTTGTTCTCCATCAACTTGTGTACAATATTTATACTTGTTCTCTGAAATATACAATATAGTTTATCAACGACCTCTGAGAGTTCAACGTTCAAGCGTGCCAAGACTATTCCATGTTTTAGGGGAAGCAGGTTTCAGATTTCTTTTTTTCACAGGATTTTAAAATTATAAATAAGTTTTTGATAATGTCATTGTGTACCAGCCGTTACCAAGTGGTTAGTATGATGCAACTACGAATCTCAGTAAACATATATCTCCCAAAGTAAAATGCCACCTGGAGGCGACTTACCTAAACACGGAATAGTTCAAAATTAAATGTGCAGTCACGTCTCACTGCGGTTTGAAAGACTATAACAGCAGTGGTGGATTGGCTGTCCCTGAGTGTTAGCTTCAAAATGGCCCAGAACGTGGCCATTAGACAATTTTGTTTAAAATGCATGTACTTTAAGCGATCAGTTTAGACTCTGATCAGACGCCTAAGAAAGAGGCGGCTGATTTGAGTGTACAGTGTTTGCTTATATCCCATTTCTGTGACCCTGTCACTCTGTACTTATAATGTATATGGGTTTATCAAACCAATACAAGCATTTTCTGGTACTTGAGGTTTAACGTCATCACTGTATAGTTCATTTTGGAGACGTTGCTTCCAATTTTGAGGGACTTTTACCCGATATTGGGACGAAATGACATCTCAAGCCCTATCACCCAATATAAGCATGGGCGGTCCAACATGCACAGCTTTGCCTGGGCAGGCTTAAATCCTCTAAGCGGTTTACCAGTACTCGTGTTCCGTCGGTTTCCGGTACTTGCGGACCTTTTATTTTCTTTGCGCTTTTTTTATCAAAACAATACACGAAACTTATATTAATGTCATTAGTCAGTGATAATCAGGTTGACAACTGCAATATAGGTGCAGAAGTATTATCAACTTTGACAAACAATCGACCCAGTATTTGTACCTATGAAGTAGATATGGAAATGAGCAAGCATCACCATATTTGCATTATTTGCTGGCTCCCAGCTTGCACATTGTCAATATTGGAAAAACAGGTAACCAGACCCCCCCCCCTGACCTTTCAAGGTCAGGGGGGTCTGGTTACCTGTTTTTCCAACACTGATAACCTTCAGACTAGGACCCAGCAGATAATGCAAATAAAGTGAATATAATTCTGACCCCCTTGAACCCCACTTTTATGTTGTAAAATTGGGGTTTATGGGGACTAGCCTTATTTTTCTCATTTATGCCCTGAAAATAACATTGTGGTTACTCGATGGAACCGCCCCGATAAGGTCTTATTTGAGAAAAATATCACACGTTTTCATTTTAATATTTTCGTTTTATTCGGTGGTATAATTTACAATGTAGTCTCGTATATTAGTCGCACCCAAGCTTGAAGATAACTTTTGCCTTGTCGCTGCTCCTATCTGTCCGTCATCTTGATAAGATGTTTTTGAGCATATCTCTTCATTGAAAGGATGGCATCATTTGTTATCGAAGATAATAAGCGTAGTAGCTATACGTAGCTGTTAAGTTGAATATATGGCACACCGGGAAAGGCGCCACAGAATGCGGCGTCTGATCGGGATCTTCACTGTTCGCTAAAAGCATGGAAGATCCATGGTTTAAATTTGGCCTGCGATTAGCTTACGGTGCCGGTAAGATGCCCGTAAGCCGCTTTCCAAGCGGCCTCCGTATGGAGGCAGTCGACCATACGGATTCATGGGCACCGTAGCCTCCACGATATTGTTTAATTCCACACTATGACAAAGTTTAAAAAATCGCAAGTTCGCAGCCCGTAGAGGCCGCGTGCTGATCGTGCGGATAACATAATATTTTAGATGGTCATTATGGTCAAAAAAAAAAAAAAAAAAGAATCGTAGGATGAGCGTAGGCTCTTAGGATACATTACGAAAACACGCCTATTCAAATATATTGGAAAATGAAAATTTTCAAAAATTGTGATATTTCTTCTTATTTCTTCTCAAAATATAGATTGTGGGTACTCGTTAGAACCGCCTCGATGAGGCGGTTCTGGGTACTCGTTAGAACCGCCTCGATGAGGCGGTTCTAACGAGTACCCACAATCTATATTTTAGAGCAGAAATAAGAAAAATAAGTTTTACCCATGCAAACACCAGTTTTACTGCATAAAAGTGAGGTTCAAGGGGATCAAAATTATATAGGCTGTTTTCGTGATGATCGTAGGACCCCCCACAGGTATCGCATGTTCGTAAAATCACACGGATATTAAGCAGCGTGAGGCCTCTCAATGCGCCTCTCAATATCAGCTGACATCTCTGGCTGAGGCTGACCTCTTTCTTTCCCGCCTTTTGCTTTAAATGTCATCTTACCCACGACTCATACAGAAATGTAACGTTGTAAGCTTTTGGTTCTCGTATGCCTAATACTGCACAACGATCGTACAGCCACCATACTATCTATGCGCGGCCTCTCAACGAAAGCCGCATGAGCTCCGTACGACAATCCGTCGCCGAAAGCCCGTACAAGAAATCAAACGATGCTCATAGACAATGTAAACGCATATGCCCGAGCCCCTAGCCTAGCCCCTACGATGTCTGAAAATTCATACGGACAAATAAATCGCACGGCGCCCTGGCCAATGTAATCCAGGCATTACTTACAACAATTGAATTAAGTCTTACACACCCCCTACTAGGAAAAATTCAAACAAAAACTGCACAATAATTCTTTAAACCATGGTTTCAACTTTCAAACCGGCGTTTAAATTTGTTTTCTGATACGCTTACTTCAGTCCTGAGTTTAAAAACTTCAAACCCCAGTTTTCAGTGCCAAATGTACAATAGAACTTCAACCCACGGTTTGACCTTGTAAACTGAGGTCTAAAGGTAGAAACCGTACTTTGAGGAAAGATTGTCATTTAAATGACTTCGAATATGGGTTTGAATACTTGAAACTATTGTTTAATTTGAAAAGGATAAATTATTGTGCAACTGGTTTCCTAACCCGATATTCAAACTTCGAACCGTGATTTGAAGATTTTTGTACAAGTTGAAACTGGGGTTTGGAGTTTTTAAACTAAGAATTGAAGTTTAAGTTATTAGAAAATATCATAAACTAAAACTTCAGTTTAAAAGTTGAAACTTTGATTTAAAGAATTATTATGCAGGTTTTCTTTGAAACTGTGGCTTGACGTTTTGCAAACCATAGTTTGAAAACTTCAAACTTGGATTTCAAGTGCAAACCGTGGTTTAAAGATTTATTGTGCACTTGCCATACCTATGTTCCCCGCCAAGAATCAAAATAACGTACAGTAAATTTTTTCTATTGAGACCACCTAACATTGAGACTAAATCTGCTTGTAACCCTTATCTTGCTGTTCACGACAACCCCTATCTTTGCAAACAGTGTAGATCCAAATCAGATGGCTTCTGAAGAAGCCATCTGATGAGGATCTACACTGTTTGGCATTCAGGTTATGAATTTGTAGCAATAAATTACATCAAGTAATTTGATTGGTTGATAGACAGAAATGGGTGTGGCTTAAATGAATATTCAGCAAGATAAGGGTTAACAGTTTATTGAGAAGGTTTTAGTTATTATTTTCTTTGTATTTTCTGCACCGATGTGTCTCCTAATAAGAGACCACCTTTGGGACTGTTCGAACAGTCTCAAAGGTGGTCTTAATATAGGAATTTTACTGTATTTCTTATACTACTATTACTACTACTAATAATAATCGACCTTATTTATAGAGGGTAACACATTTAGTACTGTGGACCTCTTTTCCTGGGAAGGAACCAGTACTGAGCAATGTGGATAAAGTCTCTTGCTCAAGGAAACAACACTTGGCGCGTGCGGGGATCGAACCGGTTACCTCTCGATCTCAAATCCGATGCTTTACCCCTGCACCACAGCGCTCCATTGGAAAGCCTTTTCACGACATTTTGTTCAAAACAGAATTGGAGGCAATGATCAGGAATCGATACAATCAACGCACAGCTCCCACCAGAGACACCAAAGGGAAAGAAATACAAACATGAGACAACACACCCCAATGGAAACATCAATATCGGAAAGCCAAAAGGACAGTTACTTTCCCACAAAATGGCCAATAGGCTATCCAAAATAAAATAATATAAGCGACACAAACACACAAAGACAAACCATAACAAAAACCAGTGCTTCAGCTAAAGTGCACGACCCGCCGTATCCTTTTAGCTTTATGAGTGTTACCATATATGGGTATGGCGGCCATTTTGGTCATGTGACCTGGACCTAAAACGGTTCCCCCAATAAATGCGCCTTATCGTAAGGAGCAAAATATATTTTATACTTTAGAACTGTATTCTGAATAGTTTGCAGGATAAAATGCATTCTTACTTTTCCAATACAAAAGCATATGTGTCAAAGTTTGACCTAGAAACAAAGAATGTCATTGTCAACCCAGGGTCACCATTTTAGCACTTTATGATGGGCCTACGTCCCAGATGCTATTTATCAAGTTTCGTGGAAATCTGCCCAGTGGTTCTGGAGAAGACTATTTTTTAAGGGTTTTTACCATATATGGCTTGGCGGCCATTTTGGTCATGTGACCTGGACCCCATGAGCAAATTTTGGTTTTACCCATCCCATAGAGGCTCCATATGAAATTTGACTTCAATCGGCCCAACGGTTTCCGAGGAGAAGCAGTTCGAAAATTTTCACATTTTTCGCCTCGGCGAGGCTATACTAAATGGAATGTAATATTTGGCAAGTTCATTGATATCTATCAGTATGCCAAAAATTATTTAAATATTCCAATCGGTTAAGTCACTATCACCAATTTTCACAAACGGGTTACGGACGGACAGACAGACTGACACGGTGATTTTAGGGCACTCTTAGAAAATCAACCGACTTCAGACGGTCGTTTTTTCTGCGGGTCGTGCAATAAACCGCGACAGAAGAACCGCCTTGGAACGGTCAAAGCTGTCCAAAGAATGACATCGTGAGAAGTAACGTAATCAAACGCGTCCTTCTGCACGCACTGCGTTGATCACGTTGTTCAGTTGGAGAACGTTAGAGAACCAAAGAACACCTGCATAGAATCACCTTCTTCGCGTATTAGTGAAATTTCGCTTTGATCCTATCAATTCTCTCATGTGTTGAACACGTTTAGCGCTAAATTGAGGGAAAAGTAAAATACCTGCTGTTTGGTCGTATTCTCCGATAAATCGTTTCGTCAGAAATCTCACTGATAAAGCTGAAAAAGAATGTAAAATATGTAGAACTAGACGTACAAAACAAAGATTCACCTTCAGTTCTTTCAATCACCTCGCACCCCCACATAATCTGAATTAAGTAGAATGCACCTTAAGGTACTGACTTGTATTGTTATTTACCAAATGTAAGAAAAATGAGGTTAATGTCCGGCCAATGGCGGGCCTACATCGATACGTCGTATCGACGCTGGCTGGGTTCTAAACCGAGTCCCCACTACATGAAAAGATGAATTATTTTACTGGCAAAAAATACTATCTCCTTAAGATCAAATTCGTTTCAAGAATGTTCCAAATTAATTAGCGCTCGGTTGGGTGAGTCGCAGGTGTCGTGGGGGTAATATTGGCTTACAGTCCTTGCAGCAGGTAAGGGTAGAGGGGACACATAATGTCATTTCTTCGGCTTCCATACTTCCATCCATTTTCCTCTTTCTACCATGTCCCTCAATGTCATCTCTTCTACCGTCTCTTCTATCTCTTGTCTCACTGTCTCTTCTATCTCTTTTCTCCCGGAGACCGGCCCCCGCCGATAGGGGCTTGAACAAATATATATGCGTTGCATGATGCTTCCACGCAGAGCTGAATCCGGCTCGCACACTAGTACTGGTAAACCGCTTAGGGGATCTTAGCCTGTCCAGGAACCGCGGTGCGAGGCGGACCGTCAATGCTAATATACCCTAATGGTTTCATTGGGTGGCAGGGCTTGAGATGTCATTTCGTCTCAATGTCGTGTAAATGTCCCACAAAATTGGAAGCAACGTCTTGAAAATGACCTATAAAGTGTTGACGGGGACGTTAAACCTCAAATCAAACAAGCAACTTCTCCCGGAGACGACACTTAATGACCAACAAGGGTTGACGTGTCTCTAAACTCCAACACAATCAGTCAATAGCAAGGTAAATCAAAATTGATTTGGGTGATAAAAATACTTAGGAGATTTGCCTTTCAGGCTTATGGAACTTTTTCATGTTCAACTCACCTGAGCGTGAACATTTTCCTGCTTATAAATTTTAAAATGCCAACAATTGTTGGCATTTTAAAATTTATGAGCAGGAAAAATAAGTTGGCATTTTAAAATTTATGAGCAGGACAAATAACACTCTCTACTGATCTGAATAGGAAAATTGCCGTATTTATTTGTAATTTGAAATGTATGTTTATAACAAATTTCCCAGTAAGCATTCTACATAAATCTACAGCGGGCCGTTAGCGGCCCGTCAGGGTAGCTGACGGGCCGCTAACGGCCCGCTGTAGATTTTTGTAGAATGCTAGCAGGGTTCATACTCGGGTGAATTGAGCATGAAAAAGGTTTTGTAACCCCAAGGCCTGTATGAACCCCCCCCCCCCACACACACACACACACACACACACACACCACGTCGTCCCCCATCCCACCCAAGTCAAAGCTGGCTCAGCATGGGATCTAACAAATGTAACGCGTCAATCAAAAACGTGTCTTTGGATAAGGGCGAACAGCGATGATTCAGATCAGCCTGCCTGTCTGCGGAGTCTGGTCAGTGTTTTTGCTGTGACCTACACGAATAATCATAAAAGACCTAAAGCTTTCCTGTCTCCAAACAAGCGTTTTACAAAAATCGCGTTGTACAGGAAAAGATCTCATACAAATACTGACAGTTACGCTGTAAAGACAAAAGGTGCAATTTCAATTTACACCACAACCTCATTATAACACTGTCCTTTATAATGTGGTTTTGGATATAACACGATTTCAAGATGGATCCCAAAAATGTATGGATTATATAGAATATGGCAATTTGATCCCCAAAATTTAAAGATTATAGAAAAATGACCTTAAATGTAATTCAAGTTTTCAAAATGTATATATTATGGTCATTTTTTTCTGTATAATCTATACATTTTTGTTGGGATATAACACGGCTGTTTAACTATCACGGTTTCTGCTTTGGACCTCACTAATGATGTTATAAAGAGACTGTGGCGTATATCAAACATACAGCGGGAACAATGGTCCAGTATGAGACATACATTTCTGTGCATATCCGTTTCAATGGCTGCTTTAAGGGGTCAGGCTTGCGCATGCGCAACATATTCGACCGGGGAGAGCGAGAATCCTGTTCCACTTTATACATTAAAGAGATTATGGTCTGATAGCTTTGTTGTAAGACACGTTTTCTTAATATATACCCCTACATTCTTAAAGAACTGATTGAGCAGGTGGTATAATTCATTTGGCAGACGAAACTCTGGTTTTTGTTGCTGGAACTATTAACTATTTGCGAACAATTGTTACCTGCGGAAAAAAGTGTTAATTAATTGTCTTTGAAATTGGGGTTGGCTAACCACTGTGACATATAATTTATCGTGTGCAAGTTTACATGCCCACTGTGCGCATTTTCATAACATCACGAAAACACACCTATATAATTTAAACTCCCTTGAACCTAACTTTTATATAGTGAAACTGGGGTTGACAGGGGGTAAACCGTATTTCTCTTATTTCTGCACTAAAATATAGATTGTGGGTACTCATTAGAACCGCCTCATCGATCTATATTTTGAGCAAAAATAAGAAAAATATCAATTTTTCATCTTAAGATTTTCTTTTCTTTTTTTTTTTTTTCGGAGGTAAATGTTACAATGTATTTGCATAGGCCTGATTTCGTAACGAACAGTATATTAGACCTATATATCAAATATATTTCCGCCATTTTTACAACAGAGACAATTTTCTTATAACAAGAGGGCCCAGAGGGCCCTGGTTCGCTCACCTGATCCAAAGCATAACAAGTGGGCCCCGGGCAGGGTCAATTTTGGCCCCAGGGCTAAAATTTGAACAATCTTGGTAGAGGTCCACAAGATGAAGCTTCATATCTAATATGAAAGACCTGGGCTTTCTGGTTTCAGAAAAGAAGATTTTAAAGGTACACCTGCATATAGAAGTCTATGTAAAACAAGATTTTCCCAACATAAGTCTATGTAAAACCAAAGGGCCCCGGAGCGGGGGCATTTTTGGCCCCAGGGCTATAATTTGAACAATCTTGGTAGAGGTCCACTAGCTGAAGCTTCATAACAAATATCAAAGACCTAAGCCTTGTGTTTCAGAGAAGATGATTTTTAAAGATTTTCCCTATATAAGTCTATGTAAAACCAAAGGGCCACATGGCGGGGGCATTTTTGGTCTCAGGCCTATAATTTGAACAATCTTTATAGAGGTCCACTAGCTGAAGCGTCATAACAAATATCGAAGACCTAAGCCTTGTGGTTTCAGAGAAGAAGATTTTTCAAGATTTTCCCTATATAAGTCTATGTAAAACCAAAGGGCCCCGGAGCGGGGGCATTTTTGGCCCCAGGGCTATAATTTGAACAATCTTGGTAGAGGTCCACAAGATGAAGCTTCATACCAAATATCAAAGACCTGGGCCTTGCAGTTTCAGAGAAGAAGATTTTTCAAGATTTTTCCTATATAAGCCTATGTAAAACAAAAGGGCCCTGGTGCGGGGGCATTTTTGGCCCCAGCACTATAATTTGAACAATCTTGGTAGGGGTCTACTAGATGAAGCTTCATACCAAATATCAAAGACCTGGGCCTTAAGGTTCCAGAGAAGAAGATTTTTCAAGATTTTCCATATATAAGCCCATGTAAAACCAAAGGGCCCCCGTGCAGGGGGCATTTTAGCTCCAGCACTATAATTTGAACAATCTTGGTTGGGTCCACTAGATGAAGTTTCATACCAAATATCAAAGACCTGGGCCTTGCGGTTTCAGAGAAGAAGATTTTTCAAGATTTCCCTATATAAGCCCATGTAAAACCAAAGGGCCCCCGTGCGGGGGCATTTTTAGCTCCAGCACTATAATTTGAACAATCTTGGTAGGGATCCACTAGATGAAGCTTCATGTCAAATATCAAAGACCTGGGCCTTGCGGTTTCAGAGAAGAAGATTTTTCAAGATTTTCCCTATATAAGCCCATGTAAAACCAAAGGGCCCCCGTGCGGGGGCATTTTTAGCTCCAGCACTATAATTTGAACAATCTTGGTAGGGGTCCACTAGATGAAGCTTCATACCAAATATCAAAGACCTGGACCTTGCGGTTTCAGAGAAGAAGATTTTTCAAGATTTTCCCTATATTAGCCCATGTAAAACCAAAGGCCCCCCGTGCGGGGGCTTTTTTAGCTTCAGCACTATAATTTGAACAATCTTGGTAGAGGGCAATTATGCTGTCTGTATTGCCTTATGGGTTGTGATACCTGCTCTTCTTTACATAATACAGGCAAGAAGAAGGCAATTCATGTTCTGCCTAAACCCATCTTCTTTCTTATGAATGTTTTCATTGCTCTTAAAGGAACTCATTTTTGATTTTTATTTGCCTTCACTGCAGCTGGTGTTGTGCCGTGTGGCGGCCGTACAACGTCTCCCCGTACATCAACCATAGTGCAGTTTATATTTTACTTTTGGTCCTTTGAGATCAGTGTGAATATTCTGAGAAATCAGAAATAAATTATTGGTTTAGACTCATATTCTAGACAGGTGTTTAATTATTTGGACCCCATTGTGATTTATATCAGTCTTTGTATCGACTGCCTATTCGATATTCGCAAAATTGCAGTATGTTTCCTCTGGCTTTCTTTGCCGGATCATTACAGGGTCACTGATGAGGCTTTATTAGCCGAAACTACGTAGTATGACCCATCTTCTTTCTTATGAATGTTTTCATTGCTCTTAAAGGAACTCATTTTTGATTTTTATTTCCAGCTTCAAGAGATTTCAGATCTTGGGACTGAGTCAAATGTCTCAGGGCTACTTAAAGCAGTAGCAATTTCTTTTTAGTGCACATGTGTGCATATCAGCTACCGATTTGATGGGGAGCTTCAAAATCTAAGATTAATTTGCCTAGCCCAGTAGACCTAGGGTATACAGAGTAAA
The DNA here is from genome assembly GCA_963580285.1 of Lucinisca nassula. Lineage (NCBI taxonomy): Eukaryota > Metazoa > Mollusca > Bivalvia > Lucinida > Lucinidae > Lucinisca > Lucinisca nassula. The sequence continues at coordinate 125,369,478 of OY757013.1, read as the reverse complement.
CCGCTTAGAGATTCTAAGCATGCCCAGGAAATGTTGTGCGAGTTGGACCATCCTTGCATATAAAACATTTTGGTTTAAATGTGTGGCGGGGCTTGAGATGTCATTTCATCTCAATGTCGGGGAAGGTCCCACAAAAAATTGGAAGCAATGTCACCAAAATGCAAAATGACTGATACGGTGTTGACGGGGGACGTTGTACCTCAAATCAAACAAAATATAACCTAATTGCATTGCATATCCACTTTATAACGTTTTTATAACACAGTTTTGGATATAACACTTTATAACTCCAAAAATCTAGCCAGTTACACAGCAAAAATGACAATGAAAGTAGTATGGATCAATTTGATAAACACTATTTTGCTATTTTGTTTGGATATAGCACTGCTTAATTAAGACGGTCAATGCTCAGATCCCGAAAACAGTGTTATAAAGAGGTGGTGTTTCCTAATGGCTGATCATATAATATTGTATGAAAACAGAACTAAGCAGTAGTTTCAATGCTCTCTTCTACTTGTTGTGTAAAATGAAATCCTCACCTGCAAATCCCTTGAGTGTGAGTATTATGTGAATGAATTGTACTGGTAAACTGAGTGGGTGGGGTAATCCTGGGGCTAAATTGATGGTAAAAAAAGTCATAACAAACCATAAATGTACATGGGAATAGTGTTAAATGTATTTTAGAATAGTGTCTTAGTTAAAATAAAACAATAGATAAATAAAAACTGTTAAAAATTTTGAAACATCAGTATCGCCTTTATGTACCATCTATGAAACTAGACACAAAAACGATGAAATGTCTTTTATTTCACCAGTTTTCAAGTCAAACCTAAAATGTTGATCAATATTCTAGCACAAATCGTCTTTCTATACCAGAAAAATAAATTAAAATAAGTTTGTAAGATGATTTGTGGCAATATTGTGTGAATGAATTTTACTGGTAAAATGAGTGGGTGGGGTAATCCTGGGGCTAAATTGATGGTAAAAAAGTCATAACCAACCATAAATGTATTTTAGAATAGTGTTAAATGTATTTTAGAATAGTGTCTTAGTTAAAATAAAACAATAGATATGTAAAAACTGTTTAAATTTTGAAACATCAGAATATCTTTTATGTACCGCCTATGAAACTAGACACAAAAACAATAAAATATCATTTTTTTCACCAGTTTTCAAGTCAAACCTAAAAATTTTGATCTATATTCTAGCACAAATCTTCTTTATACACCAGAAAAATAAATTAAAATAAGTTTGTAAGATGATTTGTGGTATTTATATTCAAATTTTACGAAAAACTGGAATTTACAGCTATGGCGGCCATCTTGGACGCCATCTTGGATTTCTCAGCTCGCCATCATTTATGCCAATTTATGCCGGCAGTTTCAGATACTACAGATGCTGACGAACATTTTGGTATATGACATGTTTTGTTATACGGGGGGGTATGGGTTACTACCAGAAATAGTGGACTTTTTGGCCCATTGTCACCCTACCATTCACTAGATAAAGCTTCATACCTAATATCAAAGACCTGGGCCTTGCGGTTTCAGAGAAGAAGATTTTTCAAGATGTTCCCTATATAAGCCCTTGTAAAACCAAAGGGCCCCCGTGCAGCACTATAATTTGAACAATCATGGTAGGGGTCCACTAGATGAAGCTTCATACCAAATATCAAAGATCTGGGCCTTGCGGTTTCAGAGAAGAAGATTTTTAAAGATTTTCCCTATATAAGCCCATGTAAAACCAAAGGGCCCCCGTGCGGGGGCATTTTTAGCCCCAGCACTATAATCTGAACAATCTTGGTAGGGGTCCACTAGATGAGGCTTTATACCAAATATCAAAGATCTGGGCCTTGCGGTTTTAGAGAAGAAGATTTTAAAGATTTTCCCCATATAAGCCCATGCAAAACCAAAGGGCCCCCGTGCGGGGGCATTTTTGGTCCCAGCACTATAATTTGAACAATCTTGGTAGGGGTCCACTAGATGAAGCTTCATACCAAATATCAAAGACCTGGGCCTTGCGGTTTCAGAGAAGAAAATTTTTTAAGTTTTCGGTGAAAAAAAATCTATTTTTGGCTCCTGTGACCTATATGTGCAATGGACCGGAACCATTTGAACAACTTTGAAAGGGAACCACCTTAGGAGCATTCATGTGAAGTTTGGTCAAAATCCGATCAGTGGTTTAGGAGGAGATGTCGTTTGAAGAAAAGTTTACGGACGCACGCACGCACGGACGCACGCACGCACGGACGAACGACGGACGACGGACAAAAAGTGATCCCAAAAGCGCACCTTGTCACTACGTGACATGTGAGCTAAAAATCAGAAAGTCATGAAACATGCCTCTTGGAGAAGTCATGAAAGTTCTCCCATTGTAAAAACATGAAGTCATTACAAAAGCTTGCCTATACAAATGCATTGTAAACTTAACCACGAAAAAAAATAAGATGGAAAATTTTGATAGTTTTTCTTATACTCAAATATAGAGTGTGGGTACTCGTTAGAACCGCCTCATCGAGGCGGTTCTAACAAGTACCCACAATCTATATTTTAGAGCAGAAATAAGAAAAAATAAGGTTTACCCCTGTTAACCCCAGTTCCACTATATAAAAGGGTCAAATTTATATAGGTGTGTTTTCGTGATGCATAAAAGTTACTTGCTTGGGAGGTCATGAAAGATATCTCCCATTGTTAAAATCACGAAGTCATGAAAGTTTCTTGCTTGGACAGTCATCAAAGTTATCCCATTGTTAAAATCACGAAGTCATGAAAGTTTCTTGCTTGGACAGTCATCAAAGTTATCCCATTGTAAAAATCATGAAGTCATGAAAGTTTCTTGCATGGGAAGTCATGAAAGTTATCCCATTATGAAATCATGAATTCATGAAAGTTTCTTGCTTGAGAAGTCATGAAAGTTATCTACAATTATAAGAATTATGAACTCATGAACGTTTCTTGCTTGAGAAGTCATGAAAGTTATCTACAATTATAAGAATTATGAACTCATGAACGTTTCTTGCTTGAGAAGTCATGAAAGTTATCTACAATTGTAAGAATTATGAAGTCATGAACGTTTCTTGCATGGGAAGTCATGAGAGTTATCCTGCTGTAAAAGTCACGAAGTCATAAAAGATTCTTGTTTTAAAAGTCACGAAAGTGATCTCGCATAGTAAAACCATGACGTCACAAAAGTTTCTTGCTCGGGAAGTCATTAAAACTTAGCTCCCATGTAAAACCACGAAGTCATGAAAATTTCTTACACAGGGATCATGAAATTTATCCCATTGTAAAAATAATCAATTCATGAAAGTTTTATTGCTTACAAAGTCATGAAAGTTATCCCATTGTAAAATCCACAAATTATGAAGGCTCAGTTGGATACGCGTCTGACTGATGATCAGGAGGACGCGGGTTCGATACCTGCCGGGATCGGCAACATTCTCTCGCGTAGGTTGATCATGAAATCTTTTCTATAGTCATTCTCTCCCTTCCGTAGTTTCCAGAAGGGCAGTTGCCAGCTTCTGGAGAAAGAATGTACTGGTAAACCGTTTGTGTATAAGCTTGCCCAGGAAAAGTGCGGGTAAGTACACTGACTGGCTCAAAAGTGACCTAAATTAGTGTTGACTGGGCCGTTTAACCCCAACACAAACAAGTTAAAACAGTTTTATTGCTTGGAAAGGCATGTATCCCAATGTAAATTCACCATATTTGCATTATTTGCTGGCTCCCAGCTTGCACATTGTCAATATTGGAAAACAGGTAACCAGAACCCCCTGGCCTTTCAAGGTCAGGGGGGTCTGGTTACCTGTTTTTTCAACACTGATAACCTTCAGACTAGGAATCAGCAAATAATGCAAATAAGGTGAATAAGTAGATTACCGGAGATGCTGTAAAATGCTTCAGGGCGCACGACCCTTTGGTAAATGTGGCATTGACCTTGTCAGCAAGGTATCCTCATACACGACTGAAGCTTAAATCTTGAAAGTTAATGAATTGTTTGGCAGTGCTGATAAACTTTTAAAATAAATTTGAAAAGTACACCGGGAGTCATGGACTTATGAAAATTCTGGCATTTAATCTTATTAAAAATATCTCAGAAACTACTGAAACGCGGTGAATAAATTAGAATGGTATATAAGATTACTTGATTGACTTTTGAATAAATCAAGAGTTACGGCTTTTTGTAAATTCTGGTATCTACCCATGTCAGCAAAATAGCTCAGCTAGAGCCTTGACTGTTGGCGGATGAGTACATTATCTTATTAACTTGTTAAATCAATTTGTGTAAAATACTTCACAAACACCGGTATTAAGAAATAAGGGCATATGATGAACATTCTCAGCGAGGTTTCTCTTAAACTATCTGATTAAGGTGAAAAATGTTAGAATAATAAGAATTTCTGACACGTTTACAAAAATAACAACAACAACAACAACAACAAAACCTTTTCAATCACACAAAGACTACTATATAATTTTGACCCCCTTAAACCCCATTTTTATATTGTAAAACTAGGGTTTACAGTGGTGTACATTATTTTTCTTATTTCTGCTCCAAACATAGATTGCGGCTACTGTTTAGAACCAAAGAAAAAATAACTAAAACTTTTTAAAGCAGAATTAAAGTCTTCATAGCGGAATATCGCTGCACAATGAGGAGTCCTGAATGTTAGCGCTACAATTATACCGTAGTCCAATTGCTGGTTTTCTTTTGCTCCAGCATTTCAGTTATTTCATGCTGTCGAGTCCTCATTGTTATTTCATACCTGTATTCGTCTCGGAGGTGTTGCACTGATGAGCTAGAACTGAACAAATTATTATTACAGAACCAAAAGCGAGGATTGAGTCCACATAAAATTCCATTAACACCCCATCCTCAATAAAATCTACTGGTTCGTCTGTCGTAGTTTGTTTCAGTTCGTCTTTTTATGTATGTATTGCGAAGATTATTATTATGGATTTTGTGTCATTTTGTGGCGTTTTTTTATTATTTGTGCGTGTTTCTTTCTCTATTATGTCTTGGATGGGAGGTGTGAGGTAATTATATAGATTCCTGATTCATGCCTTCACGTCTATTTAATATGTTTTTTTTTTTTTTTTTCAGTTTAACGACCCAGTCAACACTATTAAGGTCATATCAAGCCGGTCAGTTTACCTATCCTCACTTTTCCTGGCCAGGTTTATACGGTACAGTGCAAAGTCTTTCGCCGCCAGAAACTAACAACTACCCTTCTTAAATCAGCGGAAGGTAGAGAATGACCATGAGCAATCTCCTCGGAAAATGCTTGGTATCGAAGCTGCGTCCTCCAGATCACCAGTTAGACGCGCATCCGACTGAGCTACCGAGGTCGGCACATGATTTCTGGTAGTTTGCTCGGCTGTCAATTGCAACATGCTTTATTCAGAAATTAAAGCATTCATTTCAAAACTCGTATTTTTATCAACAGAACAGAGCCATGCCTTTGTTACAGATCAGCCTGTGAATCTACCAAGTGTCTTCAATTATCTCTCTTTGGACACCCCGGAGATCTGAGAAGATTTTGGTTAGACAGCACGATATGAGCCTTCGCTGATAAAACAGGACTTATTGTAGGTTGCTCCTGCGCTTTCTCATTAATATAAAGAGGAAGGCCGCAAAGACATGTTTTCTCCAGAGGCGGCTCATGTTATCACGGAAGAGTTAAACTCACTCCTTTGCATGCATCATTTCTCTGTATGAAATGTATTTTTGGTAGTGCGCGCATGTAGGGTAAAGTAGAGAAAAGAGGGGTTTACGGGATAAAGATTATTTTTCTTATTTCTGATCCAAACAGGTTGTGGCACTCGTTAGAACCGCCTCAATGAGGCGGTTCTAACGAGAACTCACAACATTTTTTTTTTGCAGTATAAATAAGATAATTATCACGGATTTTCATTAGAAAAGCAGCCATTTTGGAGATATAAAAATGCACTATATTATCGTAATGAAAAGTTTCTCGTACAATTAGGTATTAGAGGTATTATTTTAAGTCGAGCTATACTTAATATTGTCCCTGTGACGTCAAACTGCCCTGGACTGGGATCGTGTGCTGGAACATTGGTTAACAGTGTCGATCCATACTAGACGCCAAAACGCGGCGTCTGACTTGGGCCTAAATAATGGAATTTAAGGGTTAAACGGAACTGAGTTTTAGCCTTCTGTTTTCCCAGCCTAAACCCAGAGACAATCAAACCAGAGTTGCCAGTGCTTTGATGCGAACAGGCGATGCGAACAGAGGATGCCCAAAATTGTCATTCTTGCAAAAACATGGCTGGAAGGCGCATCCATTTTCCTCATTTAACAATAAGCTTTGAACATCAAAGGCTTGAGAAGCGTCAAAGCCGGTGAATTACAGAGTATTTGATCCGGATCTACACTACTTGACAGTGTCCAACATTTGTTTGTGAAGAAGAACTACGTATTATAGCGGGTATCATATAACATTTGAAACCATTATCTGATTTTTGTCTAACGGATGTCTCTGACAAAACAGTTGCAGGAATGAGTCTGGACTGTTATTCTGATGTTGTTTTATGTCTGCTTGAAACATCGATTCATGCGTCAATGAAGAGGTTCTAACGAGTACCCAAAATCCTTGTTTTAGAAGAGAAATAAGAAAAATAATGAATACCCTGCAGACCCAATTTTGCTCTGAAATAAGTGGGTATATGGAGGGGGTCATTACATTGTCTTGTTGCTCTTTAATTTGGGACCTTGTAAACCACAAGAATGATACTCGGGTACATGTTTATAAAGCAATTATGAGCTGCCAGATTTAATAAGATTTTCGGGTCATTCATGCTGATAAAGAATTTTCTCTTTCAGCAGAGATCTTTTTCTAAAAATAACATAGCTGTGTTGATAGCAGAATAAACTATTATGAATGGTTTCATGACCTACTTATAGGAACAAGGTAGCAGTTATGAAAATTCAGGCAGTATGGTCATGAAATCTGATTATTTACACAAGTCATTTTTGATGACCGCTGATGGGAGTTTCACTGCTAGTTACAAGCTCCAGTTTTAACTCAGTGCTGTGGGTATTATATCTGCCTATAGGTGATACCATATCATTTATTCAAACAGTTGAAACAAACCACTATAACAATGCTTCATGAATTATCCTTTCCATTCAAAAAGCTACTCTTTTGCACATATAAACATCAAGTAATTGATATTAGAGATAAGTGCTTCAGCAATCAACTGGTGTTTATTTAACGAATTCTATCACTGTTAAGAAGCTTATAAATTGAATTCTCTGATAAAAATAGGATCCTTCTGAGAAGGGGGTTCTAGTACTTTGTTCCCTATAGTAGACCTACAATCTTTAATTAGGCAGGCAGAGGACTACAGTAAAAACCAGACTAATCAACTACAAGCACTACATCTTAAGCAGTAATAAGGCGGAAGCAACTCCGATCATCCGTCGATAGCTAGAGGCTGAGAATTCACCGACTAAATGTTGATAGCTGAATATACTATGACGAAAGGTTTCATGACCAGGCAGGCGGAGGATTACAGTAAAAACAGACTAATAAACTGCAGGCACTACATCTTAAGTAGTAATAAGTCGGAAGCAGTTCCGATCATCGGCTAGAGTCTGGGAATTCACCGACAAAAATCTTAAACTTTGAACATCACTTAAACCAGTGGACACACAAGTATATGCAACGTCGGACCAACGTCGACGTTGCATCGACAATGAGATGACGTCACTTAGACGTCATTTGTCCGTTGGGCTAGCTAGCTGTTGGATCCTGCAAATGAGTATTTACTGCTGATAAGCCTTCTAGAAAATCCAATTGCCGCCTCTTATGTCTATCTGAATCAACAAAAATGATATTTCATTCCATTATGCAACTCCTGTCTTTCTCATCCAGCGTTCCCCAGACAGACATTCCGCTGTAATTAGCATACGATAATGATCTCATCTTGACATTGATCTATAAACAACTTATAATCTTGACGTCCTGTTAGTCTAAGTCTTAGGGCGCCAATCGTAACTAAAAGACGACATTCTCATTTTTAGCTCGCTCCGTAGGAGCTTATAGTATAGGCAGTGGCCCTTCGTCCGTCGTCATCTGCGTCGTCGTCTGCGTCGTCAATATATTCAAACGACATCTCCTCTGAACTACTCGGCCACTTGAAACCGAATTACATGTGGGAGGGGAACGAAAGCTTGTTCGTAAGGACTGGGTCACGTGACGAATATGGCCACTATGCCCATATATGGTAAAAAACCTTTAAAAATCTTTTTCTCCCGAACCAAACGACCAATGACCTTGAAACTTGGTATGCGGCATCAAGGACTTGGGCTCTACCAAGTTTATATAAATGATGGCCTTTCGATGACCTCGACCTGTTTTACGTCAAGGTCACTTGAAAAAAAAGGTAAAACAGTGTATTTTTTCTGATTGCGTAGTATCCTGTGCCACCAGAAATGATATTTGGAAGTTTATCAATTCCAAAGGTCAATGTCATTTACTGACCTTTGTCCTGGATGTCTCAGATTCAGTATTTTTATATTTTTATCCACTTAAACTGTTCGGTTGATTGAAACCAAATTACATGTGGAGCCTATATTAGATCGGGAAATGCAAGTTTGTTTGTAAGGAATGGGTCACATGACCAATTTGGCCGTCATGCCCATATATGGTAAAAACGTTCAAACATTTTCTTCTCAGGAACCAAATGGCCGCTGACCTTGAAACGTGGTATGCAGCATCAGGGACTTAGGCCCTAGCAAGTTTACACAAATGATGACCTTTGGTTTACCTTGACCTGTTTTACGTCAACGTCAAATTTGGTCTCTTAGACATTTGTATGGAAAAAAAGCAAAATAGTGGATTATTCTGATTGCGTGGTAGCCAGTGACATCAGAAAATGGTCTTTTCAATCAGCTGAATGGAAGTTTATCAATTCAAAAGGTCATGGTCATTTACTGACCTTTGTCCTTGCTGGCTCAGATTCAGTAATTTTATCTTCTTCTCCACTTAAACTGTTGGGTTGATTGAAACCAAATTACATGTTGAGCCTCTTTGGGAAGGGGGTTGGAAGTTTGTTCGTAAGGAATGGGTCACATAACCAATTTGGCCTGGCAGAAACCTTTAAAAATCTTTTTCTCAGGATCCAAACGACCGATGAGCTTGAAACTTGGTATGCAGCATCGGAGTCTCAGGCTCTACAGCGGCCCTACAAATGATGATCTTTGGTTGGCCGTGACCTGTTTTACATAAACGTCAAATCTGGTCACTTTAACATTTGTATGGAAAAGGCAAATCAGTGAATTTATCTAATTGCATGGTAAACTGTGGCATCAGAAATGATATTTGCGATCAGTTGAATGGAAGCTTATCAATTCCAAAGGTGAAGGTCATTTACTGAACTTTGTCCTGGATTTCTCAGATTCAGTATTCTTATCTTCTTCTCCAGTTAAACTGTTGGGTTGATTGAAACCAAATTATATGTGGTGCCTTTGGTTGATTGAAACCAAAATATATTCGGAGCCTCTAAGGGAAGGGGGAACGAACGTTTGTTCGTAAAAATGGGTCATATGTACAATACGGCCATGCCCTTATATGGTAAACAGTTAAATATATTCTCCCCCGGAACCTAATGACCAATGACCTTCAGACTCGGTATATAGAATAAGGGACTTGCGTCTTACCAAGTTGTCCACATGATGACCTTTGGTTAACATTGACCTGTTTTACGTCCAGGTCAAATTTCGTCACTTAGACATTTGTATGAAAAACGGTAAAACAGTGGATTTTTATGATTCTGGTGTAGCCTGTGGCATCAGAATTTATATTTACAACCAGCTAACTGGAAGTTTATCCATTCCAAAGGTCAAGGTCATTTACTGAACTTTGTCTTAGATTCAGTATTTTTATCTTCTTTCGCCACCAAAACTACTGGAGTAATTGAAACCAAATTACATGAAGAGCCTCTGTGGGATGAGGAAATGAAATGTTATTCGTAGGATTGTAGTCACGTGACTAAGATGCCCGCTATGCCTGTATATGGTAAAAAACACATGACCTCTGGTGAGCGTAGTGGCCTATAGGCCTTTTGTTTCTATTTCATTCATCTTTATTACTTTTTTAAAGAAAAATAAGGCTTGACATTAATGTGAATCGTCAGTTCAGCAGACGGTTCACATGAACTGTGAAGTCTGAATTTCTCTGAAAAGGTAAAGTAAGAAGAAATCAAAGCCCTGACAGCACTAATGGTCCAATATCTCTGTTTGTAGGCTTAAAAAATAGCCCTAATCGGGGCTTAAGGAGAATGGGAACACCTGACACATTTTTCTGCCATTTTCAAGGGGAGACAACTTTCGAGACTTCCTGTTCGCTTTTCTATAGGATCAGTCTTGCTGAAAAAGGGGTCAATCTTTAAAGGAAAGAATTTGCTCCTCAGATGCAAGTTGCCTTGTTATCCCTGATTAAGTTTCTGAACAGCTTAGTCCGATTTAGGATTCAGGAAATGATGACAATTATAGCAATTATGAATCCCCATGTCACCCACCTCCAACGGATTTCAACTCAATTCTGTAGCAGATGCAGTTTGAAGATTTTCAAGATAACCAACGTGGCAATCATCTGGGATATCATAACACAACGGTTCTAAAAAGTTTGAATCCCCATGTCACCCGAATGCATCAAGTTTTGGCTCAAATGGACGATGTGGACGATGTGGTTTGAACATTTTCAAGATGGCCAACATGGACTAATTTCAGCAATTCTGAATCTCCATGTCGCCCAAATGACTCCCATCAAGATTCAGCTCAATCAAACTTCCGATTCGGGAGGAGATTGTGTTTGAAGAATTTCAAGAAAGCCCCCACGGGAGCCATCTAGGATATAGGAACTAAACGATTTAAGCAAAAATGTTCTATAAAAAGAGTAATCCTTTGGAAACAAAAACAACAACACAGAACTGAAAATCGTAGCACGTACAAGTTTTTTTTTTGGTGGTGGTGGAGGGGGGGGGGGGGGGTGGCAGACTTGCTAGTTTAGGCCAACTAGACCTCATCAGTGACCCTAATTGTTTTCTTCAGATTTCCGCAATGGAATCAATGATCCCAAAGGACTAGATAACATAACCCACACTACATGGTGTAAGCAAAACCTGAATCTCCATGTTACCTCGATGTCCCAATCAAGTTTCAGCTCGATCCAACTTTGGTTCGGAAGGTGAAGTCATATAAGAACTTCAAGAAGGCCACCATAGTGACCATCTTGAAAATAGAAATAGAACCAATACATGTGCTTTGAAGAATTTCAAGATGGCCGCCAGTTGGGTTATCGGAATGCAACAATTTAAGAAATTCTGAATCTCCATGTCACCCAAATGACTCCCACCGATTTCAACTCAGTGCAACAGACCATTCTGTAGCAGATGTGATTTGAAGATTTTCAAGATGACCAGCGTGGCAAGCATCTGGGATATCAGAACACAATGGTTCTAAGAAGCCTGAAGCAATCCATATGTCGCCCCGATGCCTCCCGTTAAGTTTCAACTCAATCTGACTTCGGTTCAAGAGCAAATGCCCTTTAAAGAATTTCAAGATGACCGCCATGGCAGCCATCTTCAATATCAAAATGGAATGCTTTAAGCAAATCTAAATCTCTATGTCCCCTCGATGCCTCCCCTCATGGCGGCCATCTTTGATATCGGAACAGAACGATTTTAGCAATTCTGAATACCCATGTCGCCCTGGTGCCTCCAATCAATTTTAACAAATCTAATTCTCCTAGTCGCTCCGATGCCTCCAATGAAGTTACAACTTGATCCAACCTCTGTTTCGGGAGCAGGTCATTTGAAGAATTTCAAGATGATGGCGGCCATCTTGGATATCGAAATGGAACAATTTTAGAAAATCTGAATCTCAATATCGCCCCAATGCCTCCCATCAAGTTTCAGCTTGACCCGACCACTGGTTCGGGAGGAGATGTCGTTTGAAGAATTTCAGGATGACGACCATCTTTGATATCGGAACGGAACGATTTTAGCAAATATGAATCTCCATGTCATCCCGATGCTTTCCATCAAGTTTCAGCTCAATTCGACCTTTGGTTCGGAAGGAGATGTCGTTTGAAGAATTTCAGGATGACGACCATCTTTGATATCGGAACGGAACGATTTTAGCAAATCTGAATCTCCATGTCATCCCGATGCTTTCCATCAAGTTTCAGCTCAATTCGACCTTTGGTTCGGAAGGAGATGTCGTTTGAAGAATTTCAAGATGACCGCCATGACGACCATTTTTAATGCTGCAGTCACTTCGGTTACCATCGTCCGCCATATTGTGTTGACACTGCAGGAATGTTTAGTGACGTCACGTAACGTGCTGTGACGTCAACCTTTACGACGGTGCATACGAGGTCGTAATCAACCAGTGCATTTATCAAACACGCGATTGTATTCGATTTTGGGTCGGAACACCAGGGTCAGAACATGAATTTCTATCCCAGGGTAAAATCACGGATTTCCTTGTCTGGTGTGCAAGAAATATAAATCTTTGATTAATACCTTTGGGGCGACTGACAAACAATCGACCCAAAAAGAAGTGTCGTCTGCTCTATAATTTTGTATGGCGTTTTAAAGACTTGTAGCCGCAGCAAAACTCTTAAAACTCAGTTCAGAAATGTGAAGATATTAGAGTCAATTTTACGATTTCAAACGCATATTTATTGGTTGTCTCTGAGTGCAGGATGGGAAAATTTCCTGAGCGTTCGGCTTTAAAACACAGTTTCCGGTGCCTCTGGGTATTTGGCTTTAGTAACTCATACATGCCAGCCAACTGAGAAGACCCTGATCAGACGCAACTTTAAGCTGCGTGTGATCAAGTACGGGTCTGTTTTGATGTGAAAAACGGTTAGATAAAAAAGGGTTGTGCGCGTTTCATAACCGCTCTAATTGAATGCAAGAAATAAACTCCGTATGGTGAAAGTATAGGCATCGTGTATTCTACGGAGTGCAGTCTTTTAGTGCCTGTTGCCAAATTTTGGAGTTACGCTGATTTTCACTCTTTACTTTATAGCACAAGCTCAGCAAACCTCCTTGAGCCAAGAATACTAAAAATAGTTCAATGGCATTTTCAGTGTTAGAGAGCTACCTGTGGTGACTCATTCTGCTGGTCAGTGTAGCTTGTGCTATAAAGTATCTTGCGCTTATCTGGCTGTGGGATACTTTTACTTTGCATGCAAGTGGTTGTTGTTTATTCGTATTATCTCCCGACTGTCTACTTTCCGTCTGACCTGGTGGATCTCAAGAAAAAAAAAAAAAAAAAGAAGTTTTTTCTTGTTTATTGTTTCAAGTTTCTTGTCTAACTCATAGCAGACAAGCAGACCAGCAAAATATTATTGCTGATTATCGTAGATTATTAATTCTTTCATTTGTAGTTTGATTTACATTGTTGACATAATTTCCGAGTGTAATTTCCTGCCAATACCACACAAGTGGGTCGGGTAAACGCAAAATTGAATTAGTCTTTGAAGGTTTGCCACATTCATTTTCTGGAGAACCGTTGAGTTGTCAAATATTTAAGTGTGTTCAGCTATATATAATTTTGACCAGGGTGCTGAAAAGTCCTTTGTAACTGTCAGTACACTGATTGTTAAAAACTCGGAATCAGAATTGTTGCTTTCATTCGGAAGAGCCTTGTGTTGTCAGCTTGTCAGCGAGTCAACGAGTGTGGACTGTCCGTACAGCTGGCAGACGGCTGATAACTGAGTGTTGTCAGATGGTTGAGTGTGCAGAGCTCTTTATCTTGTATTATTGTTTGACTCACAGTTGCCCAGTATACTAAAATGAAGGTCTCCCTGCTTCCCATGGTCTTTATTCTTTGGTTCACCCTTTGGAAATCAACCGGATGATGGAAATCAGGAGTGCAGGGTTGCAAAAGAGCAACACTGCGATAAACTTCTCAGTAATTGGCTTTAACTAGGAAGCTAGGAAACAAACGAAGTTCGGAAGGCTTACGCAACTTCAGGTCCTCAGGTGGAACGAATTTATTCTTCTGATACCGAGGCCCCGTTGTTTGATTTACATCTATATATTGTAGATTTGTTTGTTTCTTGCAAAATTTATGAACGCGATGATTTTGATTTTGAGATTATAAATTTTCCTGTTTTGGATGGTGATGTTCCTCGTGTGCCATCCTATTGCGTTTATATTTCGCAATTAATTCGATTTGCCAGAGTGTGTAGTCATGTTACTGACTTCAACACTCGTAATAAATTGTTAACGGCTAAACTTCTTAATCAGGGTTATCGGTACCATAAACTACGCAAAGCCTTTTCAAAATTTTATAGACGTCATTCTTCTGATTTAATTTAAAAATTCAATATTGGACTTAAATCTCTTCTGCAACAAGGTCTATCGGAATCCGAATTTTATTGTGACTTAGTTTATAAATTCAGAAAAATATATACCCGCAATGACTTCAGCACCCAATTTCGTTAAATCATTCTTCGATATAGAAAGATTGGGTACAACATAAATGTTATACGGCAGACTGCATGCATGGTAGTTAACCCAACCACGGTTGACAACTTTGCTTCCCTCTTTAATTGCACGCCGGTGGGTCAGGCCTCAAATTCTATGACGGTTCCAGCGTAAAGGCTTATGTTGGTTGGTACCTGATGTTCTGTCTCTGGTCGGGCCCATCGGAGTCTAACTGTTGGTTTTCTTTTGCTCCAGCATTTCAGTGGTTTCTTGCTGTCGAGTCCTCACCGTTGTATCATCTCTGTGGTTGTTTGATTTTTGTGTACACGGAGATGTTGCACTGACGAGTTAGGAGTCCTTCATGCGGACTGAACAAATTATTTGTCTTAATCGCGACGGAAGTAAGGACGAGGATGGTGGTCACGTAAAATCGATTTAAGCCCCCCCCCCCACCTCCCCACGCCCACCCAGTGGAATTCGTTGCGGCTGACCGTTCCAAAGCGGTTCTTCGGTCGCGGATTAATTTTGTTATGGTTTGTCTTTGGGTGTTTGTGTCGCTTATATTATTTTATTTTGGATAGCCCATTGGCCATTTTGTGGGAAATGGACTGTCCTTTTGGCTTTCCGCTGTTGACGTTTCCGTTAGGGTCTGTTGTTTCGTGTTTGTTTTTCTTTACCTTTGGTGTCTCTGATGGGAGCTGTGGGTCAATTGTATCGATTCCTGATCATTGCCTTCACTTCTATTTTGGTCAGTCTATTAATCTTGACCGGAGACATTGAAACTAACCCCGGTCCAAGGTTTCGCTGTAGGCTGTGCAAAAAAATATTGCAAAGACTCTCAGAAATGGGTAGAATGTAAGGACTGTGAAAAGCGTTTTCATTCCTCGTGTTCTGAATTGGATGAAAACCAATTGCTAGAGCTTGAAAATGGCGTTGGAACTTGATATTGCAAAGATTGCAAAGCTGACTGTGGCCTAAGCAGCAGTGATGTTCTGAATAACCATAAGGCATTTCAGTAGGACCAGTGTGAAATGTGGATTCACACGGATTGTGCTTGTATTTCAGATGCCGAGTATGGCAAACTGGTAAACTCGAGTTGTTCATGGATATGCCCGAAGTGCGAGGTTTTTAATTTTTCGGACTCGTTCTTCAGCGAACCTATAGAACAACTTGAAGAAAGAAATAAACTTGAACCAAAGGCAAAGGGAGTTAAATCTCCGACTATTGACACGAGAAAGCTGAATTTTTGGAAAGGTTTGAAACTTTGCAGTATAAACATTAACGGGTTAAGAGCAAAAATACTTGAACTTTTAGCTTTCCTTGAAACTCACCAACCACATATTGTGGCTATTTAGGAAACAAAGATTGACAGTTCAATTATGACTTCGGAGCTTTTCCCTGAAACTTGCGAATACAGTGTCTACAGAAAAGATAGAAACAATCATGGCGGCGGGGTGATGTTGCTCGTTCACAGGGACATCTCTCATATGCCATTCATGGAGCTGGAAAATGACTCAGAATCTGTTTGGGTTAAGGTTTTTGCAAACAAAACTTCCCATTTAATTGCAAGTTGGTATCGACTACCTAACGACACAGTCGAAAACTTCCAGTTATTTAAAGATCAGCTTGATCGCATTAAGTCTCAGAATAAGGGTAAAAAACTTCCCGCAGTACATATCCTAGGTGACTTCAACTTCAGAGAGATTGTTTGGCCAGATAGACTCAGCAAACAAGGCACGATGCTGAGTCCGTCAGAAGGATAAATGTTGGTTGACATCATGAATGACCATGGCTTGGAACAGGTTGTTGACTTCCCTACTCTTTGGATTTGATTCTTACAACTTTGCCAGGACAGTTTGGGGATATTCAATCCCCAGACAAACTAAGTGATCATGATATTGTCTCTGATTTTTTTAAAATCTTCATACCACCTATAAAGAAGCCTCTGAGAAAGGTGCACTTATATCCAAAGGTTGACTTTGAAACTATGAGGAAGGGTGCCCTAAAATTTGCAAGAGAGAAATACTTTAATGGTCTTTCAGAGGCTCGGTCTGTCCAGGAGAACTTTGATTTGATAAAGTCTTTCATTCAAGCTTCGTCCGAAAATCATATCCCCTCCAAAACTAGCAGGACTGTATCTTCATTTCCTTTGATCAGACCAGAAATAAGAAAAACAATAAGATTCATGTTAAGGCAAACAAGTTGGGAAGTGGTAAACTCAGAGCAAAATTTGAAAACTTGAGTCGAGAAATAAAAAATGATAGCAAAAATCAGCATGATCGGTATGTAAATAACTTGGTAGGTGATGTAAAGGCAAATCCCAGAGGCTTCTACAGATATATCAAAAGCCAGAAGAAAGATAGGCAAGGTATCCCACCCTTTAATAAAAGAGGAGGGACTGGGGTCCCTGAATCGGACTCTGAAAGGGCAGAGGAATTGGTTGGTCAAGTCAATGATGCATTTAATAAAACTTAGTTCAACGAGGCTCCATTGACTGGAAGATCGGCCTTTTCATGGAAAATATTGTTGTATCCTCGGCGGGAGTGATCAAGTTACTTAAAGGCTTGAACCCGTCTAAAGCCTTAGGGCCTGATGAGCTTCATCCTAGAGTCCTGAAGGAGCTAGCAAACGAGTTAGGTACATGTTTTGCTCATCTTTTCCAATAATCTCTCGATACGGGCGAAATTCCCAAAGAATGGCTCCTATAGCGAACATCTGTCCTCTTTTCAAAAAAGGAGACAGGGCTCTTGCTCGTAATTATCGCCTGGTGTCACTGACCTGTGTTCTATGTAAATTGCTTGAACACATAGTCTGCTCAAACATCACGGCCCACTTGGATGAACATACACTTTTGTCAGACAGACAACATGCATTTAGGAAAAGGCATAGTTGCGAAACTCAGTTGAGCACGGTTATTAATGATTGGGCGAAAATCTTGGACAGAGGGGGGCAGGTGGACACATTTATTCTGGACTTCGAGAAGGCTTTTGACACCCGTCATTATGAACTACTTAAATCCAAATGATTTGGTTATGGAATTGGAGGGAAGACTCTCAAATGGATAGATTCCTTCCTTTGCTACAGAAAACAGCGTGTTTTTGTTACTGGTGATTCTTCAGTATGGGCGCCAGTTCTATCTGGGGTCCCCCAGGGGACTGTTCTTGGTCCGCTACTATTCTCCCTGTACATCAATGATATTTCCACTGACATTGACTCGGAAATAAGACTGTTCGCAGACGACTCGACTGTGTTTGCTATCAGGAAATCAGAGATACTGAGGACTCAATGAAACTTCAGAAGGATATAGATAGATTAGGATGTTGGGCACAAAAATGGGGCATGAGATGTCATCCCGTTAAATGCAATATTATGCAGATAACTAGGAAGAGAGTAAATACAATTGAGGCTTCTTACATCTTAGAGGGAACGGTCCTCGAAAATGTGAATTCCATTAAATACCTTGGTGTGACAATCAGTCACGATTTGAGATGGAATACACACATTACCAACATGTGTACAAAGGCGAATAGAAAACTTGGTTTCCTGAGGCGAAATCTTCATCAGTGTCCTCAGGATGTGAAAGAGACAGCATATAGGAGACGTGTTCGCCCAATCTTGGAATATGGTAGTTGCATCTGGGACCCAAGCGGAGTGGTCCTTAATGAAGAAATTTAAAAAGTTCAGAATACAGCTGCTAGAATTGTAAGAGGAAATTCCTGCTTTGAAACTGGAAGCATGACTGGAATTCTAGGAAAATTAAGATGGAAATCTCTGAAGAAAAGGACAAGAGACAGTAGGCTCATACTCTTATACAAAGGTCTAAAGGGTGCTGCCAGCATTCCAACAGATGACCTTGTTCCCCAGCTAGGCACTGTAGAAAGCAAAATTCAATGACGTTTCAGACCCTTACTGCAAGAACTGGCATTTATAAAGAATCGTTCTTACCCCGAACCATTAGAGATTGGAATGCCCTTCCCGATTCGATTATTTCGACGGCTGAAGGTGCGGAGGATTGTGTAGCTAAGATTACCTCTTTGGTTAGAGCTAGGGACTTACTTCCCATGTCACAGGTCCTGGTGTATGAATGTCATTTGACGTATCACCAGTAACAATTCTGATTCTGAACAAATCGGGGAGATAATTATAGGGATCAGGGTGCCGTCCATCTGTCCGTTCGTAGATGTAATATGTTGATCATCATAACTCCTATATTGATGGAACTTTATACAATTGTACACGAGGTTAGTACAAGGATCATGGTGCCATGGTATTATAGTTATCTCCGTCTGACATTATAACCTTGTATTCGCCTTAACCGTGATATATCGATAATGATTTTTGCCTGTGTCAGATGAAATAGAACTTCATTTTCTTAGAAACTTTTCAGCAGGTGGAAGATACACACGAAATGGGAATATGAACTTTTGTTCAAATGTCTACATTATGACCAGCTCAATTTATGGTATTGAAAAAAAAAAGAACAAAACAAAAACAAAACACTCTTTTCCTGAAACAAAACACTCAGGGTAATAAAAACTGATACATGTTTGTGATATAACTTACACAAAAACTTTTCTATTTCTTTCACTTGACTAATCATCGCCATTTTGTACAGTACTGGTAATTTGACTCCATATTCATTTGATGGGTTCAAGAGTGCCGACCTCAGTGGCTCAGTCGGATGCGCGTCTGACTGGTGATCAGGAGGACGCGGGTTCGACTCCCGCCGGGGTCGGCAACATTCTTTCGTGGAGATTGATCATGAAATCTTTTCTACGGTCATTCTCTCTCTTCCGCTGATTCAAGAAGGGCAGTTGTCAGTTTCTGGCGAAAGAATGTGCACTGTACTGGTTAACCACTTACGTATAAGCCTGCCCAGGAAAGTGTTGATAGGTAAACTGACCGGCTCAAAAATGACCTAAATAGTGTTGACTGGGCCGTAAAACTCCAATACAAACAAACAAACTAATGCTCTATATGAGATGAAAAGCAATTCAGTTTTACTTTGGTGATCTGTTGTTCTGTGTCAGGCCTACTAATGTACAGCTACATAAAAGTAAGCCTTATTTTGTGTTTTGACAAAAGGATTATGTTGTATAATATTAAGGGTTTCATAACAGATAATCTCAAAAATATGACTCCAGACTCCACTCCAAGACTCCACTCCATAGCATAAAGGCACCGGGCCATGTATTCCATGGAGTGGAGTCTTGGAGTGGCGTTTGGGGCCATATTTTGGAGATTGTCTGTTGTCTTTTACACCTTCTATACCTCATGAAATATATGGGCTGCATGATGCTTCCACGCAGAGCTGAATCAGGCCCGCACACCAGTACTGGTAAACCGCTTAAAGGATCTAAGCCTGTCCAGGAACCGCGGTGCGAGGCGGAGTCTGGAGTCATATTTTTGAGATTATCTCTCCATGCTAATAAACCCTATTGGTTTCATTGGGCGACAGGGCTTGAGAAGTCATTTCATCTCAATGTTGGGTAAAAGTCCCACAAAATTGGAAGCAACGTCACCAAAATGACCTTTACAGTGTTGACGGGGACGTTAAACCTCAAATCATACAAACAAAATACCTCATGTATACAATTGTATCAAGTACCATTTATATGTCTCAAAGAATACAGGAGTTGTTATATCTACGGATGGAGAAACTGATGACATCCTAATCTCAATATATTCGGTCGGGAAATAATAAGTATAAACATGTAAGCCTGCAAAGTAAATGGATCTCGCAGCCAGATAAGACCAAGAGTGTGCAAATTAAACGAAACTCCAAAATTTGGCTCCAGACTCCATTCCAAACTCCACTCCAAGAATTCAGGACGCCGAATACAAGTGCGGCTATAAACCTTAACTGGAATTCGTACAAGCGCTTAACTTTTTTGTTCAACGGGCCTCTGTGGCCTAGTGTTTAAGAGCGCTGACTCTTGATCATTAGGTCTCTCACCGCTGTGGTTCGAGCATCGCTCGGGTTACATGTGAGACGCCAAGTTCTGCAACGGAAGGTCAGGTGTTTTTCTCCGGGTACTCCGGTTTTCGCCCACCTCTGATTAACGACCGGTCGATATGAGTGAAATAATCTTGAAGGGGCCGTAAAACCAAAATAATAAAAAAAAAACTTTATTGTTCAGTGGTCGTCACGCGTAAGCGTTCAAGCTTGTATATGGCTAATATATACATGTAATTCAAAACAGCGTTGACGGGTTACCTTTACCGGTTTATCGGTCTGTGTGTGTATTTGAGTTTTACATCCCATCCAACAGCTAAGGTCATACGGAGACGGAACATCGGTTTAATAAATAAATAAATAAAATGTTTCGACAGTTTTGGTCAGTTATACATAAAAAAGGGAAAGTATTCAAAATGCTATATTTAAGCTACAGAAAAAGTAAATGTTGTCTTGAACCTAATAATGCATTGGAAATTAAACTATCGCCAAAATTCACAGTGAAGTTGTGAGTTTTTGTCGAATTTTTGCATTCCGTCGCTTAACCACTTCCGTGTAATGAACAATTTCCTTTATAGAAAAGTTGGATTAGCATAGATATATATTATTTACTTACTTTTACGAAAATCATAGGTTGCTGGTTCGCCGTATAATCGCCTCTAACAAGCAGCATAATCCATTTTAGAAACCGAAATGATGAAAATAGTACATATTTTCACCAGATGAAGAAAAGTCATTTTGAAGCTATGATTTCACACGGGAGTTTAGTCCTTACGGCCTATTTTCTGTTGCATTTTGATGATTCATTGATTGTTTTTGGTTAAACGACACGTCAACCCTTGTAGGTCATTTTGTGTCGTCTCCCAAAGAAAGGGAGAAAAGAGACAGAAGAGATAGTAGAGGAGATGAAAGTGAGGGAAAAAGGAGACAGGAAGATGAATGGAAGTGTAGAAACAGAAGAAATAACAGCCCCCCCCCCCCCCCACCCACTTTACCCTTTCCTGCTGCAAGGACAGCAGGCCTTGTCCAACTGTAAGCCAATACCAGTTGGGCGCCCAAGTGATGCAAGATTCACACCACCTTTGCCTCACCTAACCACCCCGTGCATTTTGATGCAGCCTGCAAAAGATTTGTTTTGTAAATCTGTTTAAATGACCCCATAAAATTAATTATCGAGATCTCTCAGGTGAATGGTTACTTTCGAATGAACGTTTATGTATACAAGAGATCGTATAGTTCAATTTTATTTTATTTTAGCAAGTTTGATTAATCATGAAAAACATCCCAGCATGCACATGTCACGAGGGCAACGTCAAATCAACGTCGGTGCACCGACGTTGATGCGTCGGTGCACCGACGTTGATGTGACGTTGTATAATGGTAGGGTGACAATCTGGACCAAAAAATGGGAACCCATACCCCCCCCCCCCCCCCCCCCCCCGTATAACAAGACAAGTCATATACCAAAATGTTCGTCAGGATCAGTAGTATCAGAAACTACCGGCATAAATCGGCATAAATGATGGCGAGCTGAGAAATCCAAGATGGCGTCCAAGATGGCCGCCATAGCTGTAAATTCCAGCTTTTCATATAATATGAATATAAATACCACAAATCATCTTACAAACTTATTTTAATTTATTTTTCTGGTGTAGAAAGAAGATTTGTGCTAGAATATAGAATAATTTTTTAGGTTTGACTTGGAAACCAGTGAAAAAAAATGATATATTATTGTTTGTGTGTCTAGTTTCATAGGTGATACATAAAAGCAATTCTGATGTTTCAAAATTTAAACAGTTTTTACATATATATTGTTTTATTTTAACTAAGACACTATTCTAAAATACATTTAACACTATTCTAAAATACATCTGTGGTTGGTTATGACTTTTTTTACCATCAATTTAGCCCCAGGATTACCCCACCCACTCAGTTTACCAGTAAAATTCATTCACATAAATGCTGACACAAAAGGGATTTGTAGGCGTCTGCTTCATTTTAGACAATTAAGTAGTAGAGGACATTCACAATAATGCTTAGTTCTGTTTTCATATTGTCACGAAGACATGCCCATATGTTTTTGACCCCCTTGAACCTCACTTTTATATAGAAAAACAAGGGTTTTCAGGAGTAAGCATTATTTTTCTTATTTATGCTTAAGGACATAGCTTGTGGGTGTTTGACAGCATCGCCACGTTGAGAGGGTTCTAACGAGTCCCCACCATCTATGTTTTGAGGAGAAATAAGAAAAAAAATCATTTTTTATCTGATTTGTTTTTTTTTTTGGTGTGCGTGTGTGTGTGTGTGTGTGTGTGTGGGGGGGGGGGTGATGGGGTGACGGTAGTAAATCTTCCATTGGATTTGAATTATGCGTGTTTTCGTAATGTTATATTATGTATTTAGCCATTTGGAAACACCACCTCTTTATAATACTTTGTTCTTAATCCAAGTATAAACCTCTTAGTTAAACAGTGTTATATCCAAACAAAAAGGTAGAATAGAGTAAAATAACTTCCTTTACATGTTGTTGTTTTTTTTTTTTTTTTTTTTTTTTTTGTCATTTTTTCTTTGCAATTAGTTAGGGGTTTGGGCTTTGAACAGTGTTATATAAAAATATGTTATAAAATGATTGTGCTGTACTAATAGGCCAAATGAGACTACAAGTACATGTTTTAAAACTGTCATAGTCCTCAGTATAAACACGAGCTAGTATTGTTTTGTTTGTTTGATTTGAGGTTTAACGTCCCCGTCAACACTGTAAATGTCATTTTGGAGACGTTGCTTCCAATTCTGTGGGACTTTTACCCGACATTGAAACGAAATGACATCTAAAGCCCTGTCGCTCTGAAACCAATAAGGTTTAAAGAGTACATTGTTGTACTTTCTATGAACAAATGCAGTCATCACTACACTGATCAGACTATTTACAACCATATTAGTTAACAGCTGGGGGCTGCTTATGTCTGTCTTATGACCTGTGGAATAAATAACCCAGTCTCAGGATCAACCATATGCCCTAGGTCTATAGGGCTAGACAAAATAATCTTAGATTTTATTGCTCCCCATCTAATCAGTAGCTGATATGTTCACCTGTACAAATGGAGCAAAAAAGAAACTATTAGTTTGTGGTAGATGACTAGGTCTAACTCTGAATTTTTGTAGCACCATTGTTGTCTAATGTGTTTGTCTGAACAGCAAACCTACAGAAAAATTGCTGCTGCCTTCACTGGTCCATAGACATTTGACTCAATACCAAGATCTGAAATCTCTTGAAGCTTGAAGTCTGATTTAGGCATTCTTCTTGCCTATATTATGTAAAGAAGAGCAGGTATCACAACCTGTAAGGCAATACAGACAGTATAATTGCCCTTTCATCTGGCTCTAGCTTCCTGAAAACATTGTGAACTGGAATACATGGTGCAGTCAGCATGAATACATTTCCTGTCTGTCTTGAAGAATATGTTATCAACATAAAGCTGGCTAAAGTGAGACTAAAGTAGAACGAAAACATGGGTATATGGACTGACCAGAACAGCTGTGTTATCTCCAAGAGAACCTGCAAACTGCAGGTGCAAAACCATTCTACTATCGGCTTCTTCATAGTTGTAATCGAGTTGATGCTGAGCAACAACAACCTCACTGCATACTTTCATAGATTTGTTCTCAAAATAGAAGTAAATCAATGATCAAGAATTGATACAATTAATTTACAACTCCCATCAATGACTCTAAATGGAAAGAATCACAAACATGAAGTAACTAGAACTTAATGGAAACAACAGAGGAAAGCCAAAAGGACAGTTTTGTTTGATTTTTGTTTGATTTGAGGTTAAACGTCCCCTTCAACACTGTAAAGGTCATTTTGGAGACGTTGCTTCCAATTTTGTGGGACTTTTACCCGACATTGAGATGAAATGACTTCTCAAGCCATGTCGCCCAATGAAACCAATAGGGTTTATTAGCATGGACGGTCCGCCTCACACCGCGGTTCCTGGACAGGCTAAGATACTCTAAGCGGTTTACCAGTACTAGTGTGCGGGCCGGATTCAGGTCTGCGTGGAAGCATCATGCAGCCCATATATTTCTTCAAGCCCCTATGAGCGGGGGCTTTCCAAAAGAACAGTTACTGTCCCACAAAATGGCAAACTGGCTATTCAGTTATATAATAGGAATCACCCACAATGAAGTTATGAACAAGCCCTTATAAGATGGTTTTTATCACGACCCATTACTGCTAAGTATGCCACGCATTGTGGCAAGCTCTACTTAACACCATACCAAATACACAGGCTTATAATAAGCCTATTAACAAGATGCTGGATTTATTTCACAATGACAGTTTAAAATTTATTGAACCATTTTCCCTGACATTCGGACAAGTTTGTTTGTTTGTTGTTTTATTTGAAGTTTAACGTACCCATCAACACAGTATAGGTCATTTTGGAAACGTTGCTTCCAATTTTGTGGGGCTTTTACCCGACATTGAGATGAAATGATATCTCAAGCCCTGCCGCCCAATGAAACCAATACAGCTTATAAGCATGGATGTTCCGACTCGCACCGCTTTGCCTGGACAGGCTTAGATCCTCTAAGGGATTTACCAAGACTCATGTGCGGTCGGTTTCAGATCTGCGTGGAAACATCATGCAGCCCATCTGTTTCTTCAAGCCCGATGGGCGGGGGCCGAAGACATTTGGACAATATAGCTACTGGAGATGAAGTTCCTCAAGAGATAGAGAAGTTTGATAAGTTGTCATAAAATGGGTCGCCATTTGAGTCATTCATGCAGGAAAGGCTCATACCCATAGCTTGTTAGGCAGTCCAAAAAACAATCTTATGAGCCTTTGTCTGGGTCAAAACTCCTGACTATGAGTGATATCAGGTCAATGACACAGGTGCCTGGGGAAACCAGTCTGAGGAACTGACTGCCACCGGTGAAGAGATATATGCTTTCTATACATCAATTCATTCATTCAAGGTCTTGTCTTTCAAAAATGCGCATGATCACGCGAGTTTGTTTACAGATGAAGAATGTATGATGTCTACCAATAAGTCGGATTTCCTTGAAAAACTAGAAAGACTTGCTGGTTGAATAGTATTTGACGGGATGTCTGTACTTCAAGTGTTGCAGCATTCATCATGTCTCAAACTGACATATCAACAGATGACTGCTATGTTTTGGTCTTACAGTCTTCTTACCATTATTTGGCTAGCTACCATTCACTTCGGTTTAGACAGGAATGAGGCAAACAGTCTCAAATCACAGACCCAACAATAGTGTGGAAAGAATGTTTCTTCACCCGCGCCTGTGTCTATGAGGAAAAATAAAGTAACTGGTGACTGATAGATACTTTGAAGCAGTAAAAGCAAGAACGAACTGACAATTCTTTACACTAGGTACCTTAACAAAAACTGTCATGAGCTTCTTAGGAAGAATGCTACTGTTGTTGGTGCAGGTTGACTTAAGAACAAGGCTCTGAAGTTTCTGCTGGTGTTGTTTCTGTTCATTATTCCAACCGTGAAGAAGCTGATAGTAGAATGATTTGCAACTAGCAGTTGTAGGTTCTCTTGGAGTTAACGCAGCCCTTGTTGTCAGTTCTGATATTGAAGTTTTCTTTCTACTTGTGCATCACTTTAACCTGCTTTATGATGATGACAGGTAGAAAAGGTATTCATGCTGACTGCACCAGGTATATTCCAGTTCACACTGTTTTCAGGAAGCTAGAGCCAAATGAAAGTGCAATTATGCTGTCCGTATTGCCTTATGGGTTGTGATACCTGCCCTTCTTTACATAGTACAGGCAAGAAGAAGGCAATTCATGTTCTGCCTAAACCAGACTTCTATCTTCAAGATATTTCAGATCTTGGGACTGTGTCAAATGTCTCAGGGCTAGTTAAAGCAGCAGCAATTTCTCTTTAGTGCACAGGACCTGGTGTGCATATCAGCTACCGATTTGATGGGGAGCTATAAAATCTAAGATAAATTTGCCTAGCTCAGTAGACCTAGGGTATACAGAGTAAACCGCTTAGAGATTCTAAGCATGCCCAGGAAAAGTGGTGCAAGCTGGACCATCCTTGCATATAAAACCTTTCGGTTTAAATGTGTGGCGGGGCTTGAGATGGCATTTCATCTCAATGTTGGGGAAAGTCCCACAAAAAATTGGAAGCAATGTCTCCAAAATGTAAAATGACTGATACAGTGTTGACGGGGATGTTGTACCTCAAATCAAACAAAATATAACCTAATTGTATAACATATTCTCTTTATAACACAGTTTTGGATATAGCACTTTATATCCCCCAAAACCTAGCCAGTTACACAGCAAAAATGACAATAAAAGTAATTTTGCTCAATTTGATAAACACTATTTTGCTATTTTGTTTGGATGTAGCACTGCTTAATTAAGACGGTTAATGCTCAGATCCCGAAAACAGTGTTATAAAGAGGTGGTGTATCCTAATGGCTGATCATATAATATAGTATGAAAACAGAACTAAGCATTTGTTTCAATGCTCTCTTCTACTTGTTGTTTAAAATGAAATCCTCGCCTGCAAATCCCTTGAGTGTGAGTATTATGTGAATGAATTGTACTGGTAAACGGAGTGGGTGGGGTAATCCTGGGGCTAAATTGGTGGTAAAAAAAAGTCATGACAAACCATAAATGTACTTGGGAATAGTGTTAAATGTATGTTAGAATAGTGTCTTAGTTAAAATAAAGCAATAGATAAATACAAACTGTTAAAAATTTTGAAACATCAGCATCGCCTTTATGTACCACCTATGAAACTAGACACAAAAACGATGAAATGTCTTTAATTTCCCCGGGTTTCACGTCAAATCTAAGATGTTGATTAAAATTCCAGCACAAATCGTCTTTCTATACCAGAAGAAATAAATTAAAATAAGTTTGTAAGATAATTTGTGGCAATATTATGTGAATTAATTTTACTGGTAAACTGAGTGGGTGGGGTAATCCTAGAGTTAAATTGATGGTAAAAAGTCATTACCAACCACAAATGTATTTTATAATAGTGTAAAATGTATTTAAGAATAGTGTCTTAGTTAAAATAAAACACTAGATATGTAAAAACTGTTTAAATTTTGAAACATCAGAATTGCTTTTATGTACCACCTGGGAAAATAGACACAAAAACAATAAAATATCATTGTTTTCACCAGTTTTCAAGTCAAACCTAAAAATGTGATCTATATTCTAGCACAACTCTTCTTTCTACACCAGAAAAATAAATTAAAATAAGTTTGTAAGATGAGTTGTGGTATTTATATTCATATTTTACGAAAAACTGGAATTTACAGCTATGGCGGCCATCTTGGACGCCATCTTGGATTTCTCAGCTCGCCATCATTTATGCCAATTTATGCCGGCAGTTTCAGATACTACGGATGCTGACGAACATTTTGGTATATGACATGTTTTGTTATACGGGGGTGGGGGGTGGGGGGGGGGGTATAGGTTACTACCAGAAATAGTGGACTTTTTGGCCCATTATCACCCTAACAAAAGGTCATAACGTTGTACCGACGTTGATGCGACGTCGAAATTACGTCATGTGCCTGCTGGGATATATGCAAAGGAATAAACAAAACAAAACTAATTTATAGTGACATAACTTATGTAAGCACATGTCATTAATTACCTGCTTAGCGCAGACGATGAAATCTTGGCGTGATTATTAATTAGATAAAACACATTCTGTGTAGGCCAGCACTCCCAGAAAATGGCTAAAATAGCATATAATGCAGCAACTCACGTCATTTACCAGCAAACTCACATTTTCCGATTTGAGTCTGTCAATTAACGTACGAATGTAATCGCAAAACTTTATAATGATAAAGAAATAGATCAGCTCTAGCAGTGAGCTGTTGAGAAATAAATAACAGTCAGGAGGTCAGTTGTACAGTAGATCAAATCACGAGCGCGTAGCGCGAGTGTTTTGTCTACTTACAACAGGCCGTTCTAGTGTATCTTCGAATGACGTCACAAAACGGCGGCTTTTTGCGTCACGCTCTTCTTCCAGGTGATTTATTGCGGAATAAATCACAGTTCCTTTCCATTGTGCTATATAGGCGCGCTGTGTTAGAATGTTTTGCACAGCCTGGTTAAAGACTGCTTTGAAACAATACACATTGTACGTGCAACCTACAGTAGAACTTCGATGGCTCGAACACCGATGGCTCGTTTACCATTGATGTGTCGAACCCATTCTTGAGCCCCTAGCGAAATCCTCTACATAAGAAATAGTGGGGGATAATTAAGGAGATTTTAGTATTTTATCTTCCAAATGTTTGCTGTGTGTACTCATTAGAATCGCCTCGATGAGGCGATTCTAATGAGTACACACAGCATACATTTTCATTATAGAACACCGAAAAGATGTCTAAAAGTATCTCGTTATGCCTCCTGGCAGTATCCTCAGTGGCTCGAACTACCCCTGTCTCGAACAGATTTTCGAGGTCCCAAAGGTGTTCGAGCCATTGAAGTTTGGCTGTATATGCATGAGCCACGTCATGAGAAATCTATGAACAACAAAGGCACAAATCAGCCTGTGCATCCGCGCAGTCTGATGAGCATCTTAAGTGTTCGCTGGATGGATGTAAAGTACTCGACATTCGTGTCTCTTGCTCGTCTGTGAAGCTGGAAATACTGGTTAGCGTCTGACTTGTTCGCAAAATCCAAAGACACGGGTTCTCATCAAGAAAACACGCCTATATAATTTTGACCCCCTTTAACCCTACTTTTATATAGTAAAACTGGGTTTCCGGGGGTATACCTTATTTTTCTTATTTCTGCTCTTAAATATAGATTGTGGGTACTCGTTAGAACCGCCTCGATGAGGCGGTTCTAACGAGTGCCCACAAGCTATATTTGGAGCAAAAATAAGAAAAATATCACAATTTTTCATCATAAAATTTTCATTTTTTCGGCGACAAAGGTGGCAATGTATTTGTATAGGCGTGTTTGCGTAATGTTTTGTGTGACTAGCCTCATATAATACATGACGTTAACACATCCGCGTCCTTATGTTTCTCTTATGTATATTCCAAACCTAAGTTGTGGGAACTCATAAGGAGGCGGTTCTAACGAGTACCCACAATCTGTTTTTTTTTTGTGTGTGTGTGTATGTGTGTTTACAAAAAAATTAATGAGCCCCGCCAAGCGAGTTTGGGTCTTCGAGCATTCCGTAATGATAAATTTTAACTGCGCATGCCCAGCCATTCAGAGGGGCCAGGGATATGGCTTTCTGTCTGAAGGTTTTTCTTGATTCACTGCTTGTTTGAGCGAGCAGCGAAGGTTCTGGCGAGACTGCGCGGATGCGCAGGCTCGCCTGAACCTTCGCTGCTCGCATAGGCGATAAGTACCAAAATCGCTTGATGGGGCCCAAATAATGTATACCCCTGTAAATCCCACTTTTCAATGTTCCTTACATGGACTTGTTAACCTGATATACCCCTTTCTTACGCCAGACCGTTAATCGAAAAACCGACGGTTTAACTGCCCAAAACCAAAGAAGGGGGATAATAGCTGCAAATTGTCATAGGGGTTTTTTGGTCGCTGTCAGCGAAAAAACAAATTCCGACTGTAAAACCGCCGATTTACTTCCGCAAATGACATTTTTTTTAAAGATATAGTTTCGTAAATTTTACAATATCCAATTACAGTTGTGTAACAGTTACAAGTGCTTTAGAAAGAAAGAAAGAAAGAAAGAAAGAAAGAAAGAAAGAAAGAAAGAAAGAAAAACAAAAACAAACAAACAAACAAACAAACAAACAAAAAACTTACCACTCTTTCCTACTCCCTCTGCGCCAAGGACCGCAATCTTCGTTTCTCCCAGGGAAGACTTTTTTCGTTTGAGGTACGGTTTTAAATTACCCGTCCCACCTGTATGTTCGCCCAAGCTTCCTGCGCCTGCACTCATGTTTCGTATTGAAATTCAAAACAAAACTGTCTCAGTCATTAATTAAAACAATTCGTGAATTCTGACAGTTTCTTTTAATTCATGGTTCCATTTTGATAACTGCACATCACCACGGAATACAACAGTAAGTACATCAGTTCAGCTACATTACGATGCCACAGCCAAAGCCGTGTTGAACTAGCATTTTTGAACGAAAATGTCTTATTTATGCCACAAACATAGATTGTGGGTGCTCGTTAGAACCGCCTCAATAAGGCGGTTCTAACAGGCACCTACAATCTATGTTTTAGAGCAAGAATAAGGAACATATTGCACACCCTTGTAAACCCGACTTTTCTAATTATAATATAAAGTGGGATTTACAAGGCTGTTATATACACTGACTTTTTAACGTGAAGACAAAACTAAGACCTCTATTTTCCATCAAAAGTCAATGGTTGAGTTCATCTCAATCATGCAATTCTGTATTAAAGAGGATCGATACGCCATCAGGGGAGGTAGCCCTTTCAAAACTATTTTATCTCCCTTCTTACGGCCCCCGCCCATCGGGACTGGAAGAAATATATGGGCTGCATCATGCTTCCACACAGAGCTGAAACCGATCCGCACACGAGTATAAACTGCTTAGAGGATCTAAGCCTGCCCAGGCAAAGCGGTGCGAGTCGGCCCGTTCATGCTTATAAAAACCCTGGTTTCATTGGGCGGCAGGGCTTGAGATGTCAATTCATCTCAACGTCGGGTAAAAGTCCCACAAAATTGGAAGCAACGTCTCCAAAATGACCTTTACAGTCTTGACGGGGACGTTAAACATCAAATCAAACAAGCAAACACTCTCCCTTCTTAATAGGGAATTACTCTTAAAGGAAAGAATTTGCACAAATACTTGCCCTTAAGAATGTACCCCACTTTCAGAGGGGCTTATTTAGTTTACATGAAAGCATACAGGAATTTGTCTCCTTTGAAATAATGGCCGACAGTCCGTTTAGTGAGTACCAATGTGAACCCCACTTTATTCAACACGAAGTGGGGTTCACCATGATATGAAATTTTTATTTTCTTATTTCAGATCAAAATTATATATTGTGCGTGTCCATTAGAACCGCCTCACCCCCCCCCCCCCCCACCCCATCTATTCTATGTTTTGGGCAGAATTAAGGAAAATTAGAATAAAATTTCATCTGACAAAACAATAAATGCCACATTTAAGTATTCTTGCATTGATATGTCAGGTGCTCCATCCCTTTTAACATCAAAACTGAGCTAAAACTGAAACTGTTTAAAAATCTAACCTTTTCCGAAAGCTGTTGAAATTGATCTATATTGTACTAATTCCAAATATCTTAACAAGCGCTAATTGAATGCAGGAAATTAACTGCCTCTAGTGATGATCTGATTTAACGTATATTCTCTTTATTTCTCTCCAAGTGCTAGAAAGGTGAAAGTATATGTTTATATTTACACAAAGGTATCCATGGCAATGTATAAGCAGGTGAAGAATTTCGCCTCTTGTAATATGCAGTAATTATTTTGCCAGTCGTATTTTTCCCCAAAATTGCCGTTTATCAATCAATACAGATTTTGTTAATTTATTGACAAACAAAAACCCCAAGAGAGAGAGAGAGAGAGAGAGAGAGAGAGAGAGAGAGAGAGAGAGAGAGAGAGAGAGAGAGAGAGAGAGAGAGAGAGAGAGATTCGAAGGATGTGACTTTTCTTTTTATATTACTTTTATTTATTTCCCCCCCCCCCCCCAACCCCTAGACTCATTTTCTGAGTATTGCGCACAGGAATTCCCTGGTTTCGTGAATTTCTTAATTTCAGAATATATGATAGTGTAAACTACCTCTGGAATGAAATTAATACTAAGAAAGGTCTATTGGGATAGAGTTCTGTCCTAAAGCCGCTGACAAGATTCCAAGCATTCCTTGGGTCATGCTGTGTTTATTTAATCCAACTATAGTATAGAAAAAATCGGGGTATACGGGTGGGGGACACATTATTTTCTTATTTCTGCTCCAAGGCATAGGTTGTGGGTACTCATTAGAACAGCGAAGCGGTTCTAAAAAGCACGCGCAGTCTATGATTGCAGTAAGAAAAAAAAAACACGGAATTGTCAGAAAAGTAGCCATTTTAGACATCACGAAAACAGGCCTATATAATTCTGACCCTCCTTGAACCACACTTTTATATAGTAAAACTGGGATTGACAGGGGTAAATCTTATCTTTCTTATTTTTGTTCTAAAATATAGGTTGTGGGTACTCGTTAGAACCGCCTCCATGGGGCGGTTCTAAAGTGTACCTAAAATCTACATTTTGAACAGAAATAAGAAAAAATTCACAATTTTTCTTCAGAAAATGGTCGTTTTTCCGCCGCTAAAATTTACAGTGTATTTGTATAGGCCTGTTTTCGCACAGGTATGATAGCGTTATGAGAACTGGACATTGCAGTTAACCACAATCAAATACTGAATTAAAAATATTGATAAATATATGATTCAAGAAGAATTGTAAAGTGTAGACAAGGTATTGGCTTTGGTTTGAATAAATTCGAATCAGGAAATATGTTGGGTCTGTACTGCATTCAGATTGAATGCCTATGATGTTCAGAGCTAAAATGATCCGCAGATGCGCATGCCTTAGAATATGTTCTGAGAATGGTTGTTCTTTGGAAGCAAGGGATACACTACAAAACTGGAAGACATGGAGTGTGCCGGTTTTCTGGGTCAGACTAGCTAGAATTCTTTCCACACTGAACATCACGTGAACAAGTCCGTGAAATGAAGACCCCCCTAAACCTCACTTTATATAGAGAAAACTGGGGTTTACGGGGGTAAACATTATTTTCCTTATTTCTGCTCCAAGACATAGATTGTGGGTACTCGTTAGAACCGCCTCAATGAGGCGGTTCTAACGAGCACCCAAAACCTATGTTATTAGTATAAATAAGAAAAATATTACGGATTTTCATCAGAAAATTACCTTTTTTTGAGGTATGAAAAAATGCCGTATATCACACGGATGTGTTATCGTAATGAAATAAAATCATCCTGAACAATTTGCGAACAAGAAGGGCGCAGAGAAATGTGGGGTTTAATCGATCTTCCTTGTTTCTGCTCAAAACATAAATTGTGGGTACTCCTTAAAACCGCCTCATTGACACCGTTCAAACGAGCACTCAAAATCTATATTTGATGGGAGTGGTATCGAAATGCGTTGAACGAGAATCATATTTTCCGATCGATCATCGATTCTGAAATACCTGTATCTAAATCGCAGCTCCTACATACATATGTAATGAACAGCCCTGTAAACCACACTTTATATAGAGAAAATTTGGTCTTGAAGACCACTTTTGAGCAGTCCCAAAGGTGGTCCCTGACCAAAGGGCATTCTAAATAAGATTTTTAAATCAGAATTTGTCTCAATTTTAGGTGGTCTTAATAGCGGAATTTCACTGTATGTATGTTAGGGTTTTATATTAGCTAAAAAGATAAGTAGGGGGTAGGGGTTTATCAATGAATATTTTGCGAGAGATACAGCTCCAAATAAGGAGGAATAACGAGGTAAATTTTCCTTATTTCTTGTCTAAAACATATGCTGAGGCGGTTCTAATGAGTACCTGCATGGGAATAGCCTGCTACACAAACCATCTATTAATGAATAGATGTCTATTTTAAAATAAAAGTCTGTGTGGCAGTCTAACCTGGAAACTGAGACTGGCTCCCGTGTAACGGACAGTTTAATCACCTGCAACATCATTACGATAACACATCCTCAAAAATTGTAATTTTATGATGAAAATTGTGATATGTTTCTTATTTATACTCCAAACACAGATTTTGGGTTTTCGTTAGAACCGCCTCAATGAGGCGGTTCTAACGAGTAATCACAACCTATGTTTTGGAGAAGAAATAAGGACAATTATGTTCATCCCCGTAAACTCCATAATTCTCTATATAAAGTGGGGTTTAGGTGGGTCTTTATTTCACGGACTTGTTTCATTTACATTTAAAAACTTTCATTAGCAAAGGCAAAACATTTCTCACTGATATGTAAGGGGGTGAATATGTGAAGAAAAATAGTCAAAGAGGAGAGTTTTCTTGGTAAAGCCGGGGAGCCAGGCTGCAGCAAACTATTAGAAAAACAAGATGTGTTTGCGAAACACAGATGTCCCCCTGACAGCAAAATATAAGAAAAACAAGTTGTGTTTGTGAAACACTGATGCCACCGGACAGCGTCAATGTCAAGACCACAAAGTCAAAAATAATGGTACTAATTGAAAGGTCTTGTCACAAGAAATGTGCATGTAAAATATGAGAGCCATATCACTAACCAATCAAATGCTATGGCCAATGTTCAAGTTTTTTAAAGTAGGGCAAGGTCACAAGGTCAAAATTATGGTACCACTTGAAAGGTCTTGTAACAAGGAATACATATATGAAATGAAAGCCCAGTCACTAACCAAGCGAAAGTTTAGCCAATTTTAATGTTTTTTTAAGTAGGTCAAACATCAAGATCAAGGTCACAAGATCAAATATTATGGTACCACTGGAAAGGTCTTGCGACAAGAAATGCACATGTCAAATATGAAAGCCATGTCACTTACCAATCGAAAGTTATGACCAATGTTAAAGGTTGTAAAAAGTAGGTCAAACGTCAAGGTCAAGGTCATAAGATAAAAATTATGGTACCACTGGAAAGGTCTTGTGACAAAGTATACACTTGTGATATATGAAAGCACTATCAGTTACCATTCAAAAGTTATGCCCAATGTTATAGTTTTTGAGCACAAGGACCAGACAGACCAAAAACTACACTTTTCGATATCCGTTGCTTGACAGTGGTGAATACCAATAACCGTTCCATAATGTTGAGTTTAGTGTCATTTTGCATATATAAGCTAGTTTATCCCCAACCATGTTTTTTTTTTTTTTTGTTATTTTACGACCCTTTCAAGATTATTTCACTCATATCGAGCCGATCGTTAATCAGACGTGGGCGAAAACCGTACTACCCGGAGATACCACCTGACCTTCCGTTGCAGAACTTTGCGTCTAACATTTGACCCGTGCCTTGCTCGAGAGAGCTGATGGTTAAGAGTCGGCGCTCTTATCCACTACGCCGGTCATTGGTGACATGATAGCAGTATACACTGTACTTACTCATCATATATAAATATTGGGGTATATTGACTATACCCACATTGTGAAATTTTATACAGCTAAATAATACGTTGTGTCAAATATAACTACACAATCCAATGTAACACAAAACCATTATTCGGTTTGTCGGTCTTATACAGAACATGTGAGTATTTTTTTTTTAAAAAATCATTTAATGGAAATGGGAACACCTCGCAGATTTTTCCGCCATTTGTCAAAGTGATACAACTATCGGGACTTCCTGTTCGCTTTTCTATAAGCACTGTCACACTGAAAAAGGGGTCTACTCTAAAAGGAAAGAATTTGCTCCTCAGGAGCAAATTCTTTCCTGAAAGAGTTGACCCCTATTGGCAAATTCGACTTGACCCCTATTAACATGGGAGACAAAATACCTCTGCAGGAGTTGCCTCCCCTGAAGGTGTCCCCCTTAAATTGAATGCCTATGGTGTTTACTCCATCATCCAGAGCTATATGTTGCCGTTGCCCATGTTTGTATCAATATTGAGTTGGTTCTACTAGTGATCACGTGTAGCACAAGATTCTATTGGTCAATGCTTTTAGTCTGGTGGCAACAAAATGCTTTGCCCAGCCTCTAATGATTCTTGGCTTGCTTGATTTGAGGTTTAACGTCCCCGCCAACACTGTAAAGGTCATTTTGGAGACGTTGCTTCCAATTTTGTGGGACTTTTGCCCGACATTGAGATGAAATGACATCTCAAGCCCTGCCGCCCAATGAAACCAATAGGGTTAATAAACATGGACGGGCCGACTCGCACCGCTTTGTCTGGGCAGGCTTAGATCCTCTAAGCGGTTTACCAGTACTCGTGTGCGGTCGGTTTCAGCTCTGCGTGGAAGCATCATGCAGCCCATCTATTTCTTCAAGCCCCGATGGGCGGGGTCCGTAACCTTGGCTTAACCCGGTAATAAGTTATCTTTTAATAACAGAGTAAAGTTATTAGTGAAAAAATAGGAGATATTATGAGATTATTTAGATACATTGTGTTGTTTTTGGTGACAATCTTGTATTCAGATTTAAGACCAATAATTTGTATATATTTGTATATGCCCCCCCCCCCCCCTCCCCCCCCCCCCCGCCCACGAGGGCTTGGAGAATTAGATTGGACTGTATTTATCTGCATTGTATTGAGGATACTAGATTACTAGCCCTGCTAGCATTCTACATAAATCTACAGCGGGCCGTTAGCGGCCCGTCAGCTACCCTGACGGGCCGCTAACGGCCCGCTGTAGATTTATGTAGAATGCTTACTGGGCTGTTGTTCCTCCCTTTCTCCATCCCTCAATGTGGGCTTATCGACAACTAGTCTAATTTCAAGTTTGGGGCCATTTTCGGAGGCTGTTCTTTGTCACCAAACCCTTCAACTGCTAAGTAAATTCCTGGAGCAAACGGCTCTCTGTTTTTTGTTGTTGTTTTTTTTTTGTTGTTTTTTGTTTTGTTTTGTTTTAATTTTTAGTAAATAAGGATTGACATTACACGTAAATCATCTGCCGCATACGATACACGTGTAATGTCAAACCTTTTTTTACAATGACAAATACGGCTCCCGCCCATCGGGGCTTGAAGAAATAGAACGGGCTGCATGTAGGCCAAAAGCTAGGATATGGTGACCCTGAACCATGCGTGGGAGTTTTGCAGACATACATAGTTTGAAAGTACATATACTAAGGTACCAAATGCAAAATGTTAGCACTCTGGTCGTTGGGGCTTTATCATATGCCGGGCTGTAGAATACGTTACCAATACGTACTTTATAAATGTACCATGCAAATTAAAGAACAAAAGAAATTGATTATTAAGACAAGAACTGACAAAAATTGGGCATAAATGTTGAAAAGAAAAGAAATGCTTTCTAAATAGACAAATTTGAAGACATTCGGAACATCAGTGTCCCTGTTATTGAATAGATAACATAGATTACACATGAAATTTGGCAGTTGTACCTCCTGTCGTTTCCAAAACCAAAGTTCTGTTCAAGAATATCGCTTTTAATTATCTACAAAACTAAACTGCAGTTATTAACCTGCATTTTGGTGCATATTTGAGCTTTCTAGGAGCTTTCTTTTCTCATAAAGGACAATATTGTAAACATAGCCCCATTTTCAAGTATTGTAATAACGACATTTCATTAGCTGTTCAAACTGAGTAATTGATCTCTGAACACTTGAACTTGATATCCAGCTACAGTCAAACCTGTCTTAGTGGCCACCTCTATTAAGCAAGCCCTTGTCTTAAGCAACCAGGCTTTTAGTTCCCAAAAAGGCAAATGTATTAAAATTCACCTGTATTAAGCAAGCACCTGTCTTAAGCAAGCACATTTTTATTATCCCTGAGGTGCTTGCTTTACACAGGTTGGACTGTACCTTTGTAGTCTGGACAAAGAGTAAGCAACATAAATGCGCTGTAAAATGTTACAGATCAAGAGGGTATAGTTATATTATGGTAATGTACACTACACTGAGAAATAGTAACGTATATTGCATGTAAAATTTACTTGGACCAGCATTGCCATGCTTTTAATGCGATCTTAAGATTTAAAAATCATTACAGTCTCAATTGAAAAGAAGACGGTCAAATATGTTGGTTTAGTTGGAAGAGTTTGGCTTCCCAGACAAAAGATAGGGTAACTATATGGAGTCATTCAGTAATTCAACTGACACTGTCTCCAGTCAGGCTTACACGGTCTAAGCCGAAAATAGGTTTTTATGCAGGATAAGCACACCAGCAGTGAACTGACAACTACTGTTTGATTAATCAAAACAGTTTACACCCTATCAGTAGTCATTAATGATTTAGATAGTGGTTAATATTGTAATCTATCAACCTTCATAATCTGTTTCATTTTAATAAACTTCATTGGCTGTGCTATCAACTTTATTTGTTATTTCGGTACTGTCCCCATCAGATATATATAATCACACTGCGCGTGTACGGGAGTTTTGCAGACATATTATTGTTGAAAGGGCATATTAC